>BMAC01000123.1:896985-922938 GCA_014905375.1 Phtheirospermum japonicum | reverse complement strand
CTTCATTTACATCATGATGCACCCAACACAAGCCGTATCTACCCCAAAAGAGTGCAAGCATTGGTCATGGTCAAAGTACATCACTCAGTAAACAAGGTGCGTATTGACCTCAAGTCAAAGGATTATCACACGCTTTATACACTGATAAGTTTATAGACATACAATAAATAACTTATCAGTAGGGTTTACCAATACTCTCCAAAGTATCCATGTGTCCATCACGAATAACTATTATTCGCAGTCGTGAGACTTACTGCATTCTCTAAAATGTGATGCAGACCACATGCCGACATATATTATATTATCAATATCCCAATCTTGATAATCATTAGTCGTGGCTATTTTAAGAGTAATATTTTTATCATTGACATCTCACCATATCAATGACAATATTAACTATACGAGAACATTTATATGAATAATCACAAACAATCAAAATAATAATTCAATAAATGCAATAACATATATATTATTATATATATAATAATTGTGATCAAGTATAATGTTTTTAAATCTGATTGTATTTATGACATTCATACTTTCAAGTCCCACGTTGGCTTATTCATGTCCTACCTAGACAAAAATTACAAATTGTAAACGCCCACAATTGGTGGGATAACTACACATATATTCGATCTCATCTTTCAAAGTGAACACGGTGGCTTGATTCATGTCCTACCTAGACAAAAATCACAAATTGTAAACGCCACAATTGGTGGGTTAACTACACATATATTCGATCTCATCTTTCAAAGTGAACGAGCCCTTGTAGATGACGTGTCATACAAGGGGCACTTTGGTGGGAAAATCTTGGCAAGAGAAGTTACACAGTCTCTAAGTGGACCTACTCACTCATTTTGTAGAGGTACTTAAAGGTCGTGCTATAATCACTTGACCGATGCGACAAGAGTCGATAACATGCAARAATTTTGGWCTGATAAGATATATAGCATATTRAGGACAAGACAGCTGGGARATTTTACCACGTTACGGAATATAATTGGGRGYCATAAACGGCTGAAGTTTRGCACGGGTCGATGGAGAAGTTCGTGGTCAAAWCTTTCGAGTGTCRTTGTCGAGCGCAYYATGCTCTTWTGGTAGATGGGTGAGTACTGGTATTCCGTGCTCTCGTGCAATTAAGGTGTGAATCGAATTCAGAGTGAATTCTCGAMTTTACGTCCAAGATTCCTATAGCACTTTTYCGTACATAKGTATAAACTCTGTTGGGGCTTTTGAACRATTGTCCGACGCAGAGGACTGYCAGAAGTAAGTTTGGAATTSGTTCATGATGCYGACACACTAGGAGACAACGYCAAGAGGTGGCTAGCACATCACAAGGCGGTGGACGTTCTAATTTCAGGCAATGCTATATAAGACGATAATCTTTCCATGATTCCGATGTTGTAATACACTCGCACTACTTGGATGTTATAATTCGCATTGCTATGTCTATTAATAATTATTGGTGTATGAACTCATTAAGTAATATTCATCTTGGTGTTGCAGTTCGATTTGTTTTTTTGTTGACAGATGTTTGATACTTGATGTTGTAATATTTAATTGTTGTATGAATTTATTAATTCCTACAACTTTTCGTCTGATATTGATTATGATCATTTATATGTATATCTTGCAGATGGCATCACCGCTATTGAAACAACAACATTTACATAGATCGAGCAGCGTTGTACGTGGTCAGATGGATGGGATTTAGACAGTGAAGCATGCAGTATCTAATATTTAGCAAGTCAGGATAAGACGTTAGGGGTCAATTGTTCCTTAACATTCAATTCATATAAGAGTTTGAATAAAAAACCACTAATCCAATAAACCAAAAATATGATCAAAATTTAGAACCTGGAAATCCTTAAATCACACTATGGTTCCACGAAGCAATAGACACGGATAAGATGAAACGAGCCAAAGCAGGTAATATCACATCCAATTTGAACAAKTTAATCTAATTTTACGGGATCAGTCACAGTACATACCTCGGACATCTTCAGAGATGATGAAAACGGAAAATCAGTACTCTGCGTTAATTTGAAGCAAAAGCAACAATTTAGTCAAAGTGTTTGAAGGGAAAATATATTACAGAAACATCCCCTACGATATTTGTCATCTAACGTGCTTGAATAAATTTACTCTAATTCGGAAGCTTACAAAAACCGAAACAAMCAGAAAAAGATGTGTTCGAACTAGTTCAAATAGAGAATAACGATCATGACGTCAACAATCATCTCCAGAGATGATAGAACGAATGAAAGTTCATCAAGAAGTGAGTTTTATCAGTTATTTTCCATCAATTTCTGTATGCAAGTAAATATAAATTTACCAACCTGAGCAMTAAAGGTACTCAACAGTCACRCTTGTGTGAAGTGGATATAATGTTTTAACCAGACTCCTGAAWCTAACCAATTAGACTGCTGAATAAACAAATGAGTATAACCATTTGATAAGAATCTGAATGTTTTATCATAATACAAATATTTAATACAATGATGTCTTCTGAAGTTTTGATTTCATAATAAAGGCAAAACATATTTGRTTTTAAATCTGAAGACAACATATACATAAATCATAATATTTGTTAAAATATCATAACACAGAATATATGATTGTTTTATCTAATACTTTTGTTTGCCTATTTGTTTAATGATCTCTTCAGGGTTTAAAAAAATAAATCTGTGAGAACATATTATAGATCTGGTCTATTTTAAAAACTAAAGCAAAAAATAAATCATGCGAACTAATATTTGAATCACAAAATTTAATTTGATTTTAATCTGAAAAAAAAAAAAAGACGAATACAATTCATTCATACCTCTGACTGCATAGACATCCTTATTTTCGGACCCTCCGGGAAGGTTAATCCTGCCTCAAGAATTAACAAAAGCAAATGAAGAATCGGTTGCGTGTGGATTTTGAGAGGATGTAATCGTTGTGAGAACGAAGCAGCGCAGTAGGGTTGAATACACTATTTCCTTTTCCAAATTGGAATTTTACATTGGATCAGTTCTTTTCTCATTCATAACTTTTTTTTTATCCCTTATTTATTTATTTATGTGAAGAGTTAATTCTTTTCTTAATATTAAAAGATCATGTTTAGATTTATTATTATATTATTTTTGAAATATTAAATCTATTTTAGATATTGATATTATTATATTTTATATTTTTCTTTCCATACCAACAAAAGAAAAATACCTTCCCGATCATTGTTTTTCGATTTCTCTCTTTCCATGGCCTCAAATGATTTTTATTCAAAACAACTCCAAATCATAACTATCCTTAAAATTTGTATTTTCAATATATTTCTTACAAGTCATTTGTAACTAAATAACGACAAAATCCTATACTAGAATCAGAATCATCAACGGTCTCTCGTGGGGTAAGCAAAAAATCGAAAAATCGAAATAACCGACCGAACTAGTTCGGTTTTATGTAATTTCGGTACGGTTTTCGGTTTGAGAATTTTAAAAAAAATCGATTATTTCGGTTCGTATCGTTTTTTAAATAAATTTCGATTCGGTTCGTTTTTAACCGAAATATAATAAAAAAAATTAAAAAAATAATTTATATATATTACTTATTATTATTTTTTATTAAATCGGTTCGGTTCGGTTAATTCGATTTTAAACATATTGTCGGTTCGGCTTTTTGGGTTCGGTTCGGTTTGAAATTTTATGCAAATCTCAGTTTCGGTTATTTCGCTTCTATTTGGTTTTCGGTTGAACCGACCGAATGCTCACCCCTAGTCTCTCATCCAGAATATCATATTCAAAATCTATCCCTCTCAAAAGTTGATTAAATTTCCAACCTCTCGACTCTTAAATTATCAGTTTCGATGGCGAAAACAAAAAACTCCAACAACAAAAATATGTTCTTGTTCCCGACACCTGTATCAAATAAAATTAATAAGACGCGTGCTCAATTGAAAAGAAAACTACACCCGCAAAAGGATATAGTGAATAAGTGCCGTAAAATTTATTGAAGAAATCTATTTACCACTGAAAAACGGTAAGGGCATAGCCACGAATATGTTGTCATAATTATGGTTGAATCAGATTTTGACTACCCTAAAATCAATGTTTGTTATTTATTTATTTCTTTTTTTTTCGCCTCTCATAATAATTATAAATTATATAATTTTTTTGTCCCAGATAAGTGATATAGTAATTCATACAATTTTTTTTTTTTAATTATATTCATAATTGAGAACATGTTTCTTGATCCAAGCAATCCGTTTTGTGATGTGGACAACTAACTAGTGATTATCTATACGTTAATGATAAGAAAAAGTAGTTAAACAAACATTTATGATTTTCAATTTAGCAGTATAGACACTTTTAGATAATTTTTTGATTGAGGTTTTTTCGTATGTGAAGAATGATATTGGAATATGGTTCATATAATTGATTTATTATAAATTTGGATTTCTTTTCTTGCATTGAGATACTCTTATGTTGTCACTAATATGTATGCACCTAATTCGGGAAAATTTTATTTTTTATACATTATGTTGGCCACTTTTCAGAAAAAATACGTGATGTTGGCCAACATCAAACTACATTCACTAAGTTGGCAAATTTATCAAATATGATACATTTTTATCACAATCTATTTAATTTTAAATATTAAATAGTAGGAAAAAACCAATTTTACCCTTCTCATTTTATTTTTTTCTTTTATTTCTTTTTTCAATTTTTATTTATTTTTAAAATTTTCCTCTCTTTTCATTTTTCTTTTTCCATTCTTATTTCTTATTTATTTTTTCATTATTCTTTTTTCCATTCTTCTCCCTTGCAGATCGAATTGGCAAGTGTACAAAATCCTTTTTAATGACACAAAAACCTGTCTAAAGCCTTTGTTTTTCTTTCAAATGTGAAGAATTATTGTGCCCCCCATTTTTAAAACACATGGGGTAAGCACAACTACTCTTTTTGCATTAATAAACACCAACAAAATTAAAATTGACCAAAAAAGAAAAAGATGAAAGACCATTTTTACACCAAACCCACACTCTTCTTTCCATCTCTGTTTTATCTACACAAACTGAATTAGCAATTTTCCCCGGAGACGAAGGAGTCTCCAGAGGTCATCCGTAGCTCCGGCGTCTATTCCGACGGCGGCGCGGCAGCTCAGCTTTGGCCTCAGTGAAAAAGTCGGCAAAGGCATGCTGCTCGGCGGCGGAGAGATCGTAAACGTCGTCGGGCCGGAAAACAAGTCAACCTGATTATTAGAATCATCGAACATATTACCTGAAGACGAGACAAAAGGCTTGTTAATAACAACTCTAGCTACATTATTATTAGGCAGGTCATTCGGGTACTAGATGACCCGGTGCTGGTGACCCGAGAACACGCTCCGATGGTTTTCCAGATAATATTTTGGGCGATTTTGGTTTTTTGGGTGTGAGTGAAGGGTCTCTGGTTCTGTTATTACCAGCGTTGGGCTTTTTACCCGCGGCGGGGCTGAGGCGGTGATTGGCGGCGGGAAGAGGAAGAAGAGGTGGCTGTCGGAGCGAGTAATGGAGGGTAGGAATGGGATAGAAATGACGGCGGCGCTCGTAAAAGGCCGATTGCGTTGATATTCGGCGGCGAAAAATACTCAGAGTGGTTTGAAATGAAGGGGTGGTTATGGTGATGGATTATTCTAGGGTTTCTGATTTGGGGTTTGTGGGGCGAGATTAATTGATCCAGTGATCCACGCAACATAATTGCCTCCATTAATAATTTTCTTTTTTTTTTTTTTAATCAAAACGAAAAACTGAAGAAGAAAATCAAGGAAATTTTAGGCGATGATCTCAAATAAACACGGATTCAGAAGCCTTTTTGTGTGTTTGAAACTTTTAGAAACAATTCGATCTTCACAAAACTGGAGGCGTTTTTGGTGTCAAGAAATGAAAAAAGGATTTTGTACACTTGCCAATTCGATCGGCAAGGGAGAAGATGAGAAAAAAGAATAATGAAAAATAAATAAGAAATAAGAAGGGAAAAAAAATGAAAAGAGAGAAAAATTTTAAAATAAAAAAAATTAAGAAAGAAATAAAGGAAAAAAAATTAAATGAGAAGGGTAAAATTAGTTTTTTCCTACCATTTAATATTTAAAATTAAATGGAAAATGATTAGAAATTAAATAATCCTGCCACGTCAGCATTTGTAATAAAAATGTACCATATTTGATGAATTTGTCCACTAGTGAATGTAATTTGATGCTGTCCAACATCACGTACCTTTTCTGGAAAGTGGTCAATATAATGTACCAAAAATGAAATTTTCCTCACCTAATTCAAACAATGTATGCACCTAATTCAAACAATTTTTAATTTATTTTATTTTTGATGTGAATACTGACAGGAAATTATACATATGTCAAGCATAAATAAATATGTAAACAAGCCCTTTATGGCATGTTTTCGTTTCGCCACTATAGACGCCTTTTGAGAATGTTAATGCATATGCCAAGAACGATATTTAAATATGGTTCAAGTAATTGATTTATTATAATTTTGAACTTTGAAATTTTCTTTTGTGTTTACTCAGTGTGTGTGGTGTGTGTATATATAGGGTTGGGTTCAAACGAGAACTCGTCATTATATGTGAAACCTAGGAATTCATCTTGACCATTAGATTGGATAATCTTGATGGTTGAAATCATGACATGTCAGCATGGATAATAATGTAAAAAATACATTAATTAATTAAAAATGGTATTTTGGACATATATCAACGTTTACAAAGAGCACTACATTGTTCTTTAGAAAGTACAATAGATTAAGAAAAAAAAACATTAGGATTGTATACAAAAAGTATCGCAAATTTCGTTTATAAACTGCAAATTCAAAAATTTGAAATGAAACTCAAATATTCAACAAACCATAACTTTTTCAAATTTTATTCGTTTTAATTGAAATTATATATCAAATTAATCACATTCTCAAGATCTACAATTTTAAGATACATATTGCATGTTTTAAAACGTAAAATATAATATATATATAATTAAAATTAAAAAACTGGACTGATTTTTAGCACTACAGTACTGTGTAAAAAGCACAATGAACCTGGACATATAATTGCACTGTGCAATATTAGATTTAAGGCCAGGATTAGTCCCAAAGTTCACATATAATGACGGGGTTCTCATTTGAACCCAATCATATATATATATATATATATATATATATATATATATAAGTTTACTATATGTCTTTTTGTTGATTTTGGGTTTACTTGGTGACCCATTATCTATTAAATAGTATGACTTTTGAGTACTCTTTAATAGATAATGGGTCACCAAGTAAACCCAAAATCAAAAAAATATATATAAAAATTTACTATATGTCTTTTTTGTTGATTTTGGATTTACTTGGAACTTGTCCTCCATTCTTTCTAATACCCATTATATATTAAATAGTTTAAAATTCAAGTATTTTTCATTGCCTTGTGCTCATTCGCTAACAATTTGCCCCCATCAAGAACCAGGTAATATTTCAATCGTTCTCTCCCATCAGTTTATTCATTTTCTTTTTTCCCACGATAACTATTGATTCTCCGTGTTATTTCACAAACTATTTTTTTCATTTATAGGGGTTGCGACTTGTTCATGGTTTCATACACAAATTATTTCATTTCGATACCGACATTCCAATAAAATATTTTCAATGTTAAAATCTATTTGAAACATCTAGCCTCGTTGTTATGGACTGGACAATGACTACCAAAGTGAGGATGAATCTTGTGACGTGTTATCAGAAAATATGCGAAAAATACATTTTAAAAAATAGTGTATAGTAAATTCCTTTGTGGTTAAGCTAATCCCAGTTTACCTAAGTATCTTTTGCTAGCTATTACTGAGAAATAGGTTGGATTGACTGGGATTGGTTATCGATATCATACAAGACAATTGCATAAACAACCAAGACTTTGGACTGGACTGCGCAATTCCACAGGCTCCAACTCCTAATTGACCAGCTTGCTTGCGCAAGGCGTAAACATGCTCAAGTACAAAGTGTCCTACTTTTGCTATTTTGAACGGACCAAGCAACCAGCAAAAAATGTTTCTGCTAAGAGGGATCCAATACAAAATGTACTTAAAAAAAAATAATAATAAATAAATAAAAATAAACATACGCATAAAACAAACATAATCCAAGTCACTTTGCCCATTCCACATCCTTCTCCAACCCATTCAATTTGAGTACATAGTTAAACTTTTTCCTTGCACAAAAGAAAAATAGTCAGTCACTAACCATAATCTTCTTCTTCTTCATAGTCACGAGTCAAAAAATAGTCAGTCACTAACCATAATCTTCTTCATAGTCACGAGTCAATGATAATCATTCAGCTGTAACCTAGATATCCTCATAGCACCAACAAAACCTTCTTCAAGTTCATAATACACAGTCCATGCCACACACCGATTCATATCATCAACAAGATARTCAAACTCCCTCTGGCTATCCAAAATCTACAACAAAAATAACATGATAAAAGTAAGATTTATCGCACATGATAACTATATTGCTTAAAATATTTAAGCTGATTAAAATTAATATTCATCGCATTAAAAGCTTTATTAAATTTGTCGTCGTCGACTCCATATAGCTTCTCAAGCTCAACTCTCAACTCCTGGTTATTCCATTGGAAAAAATAAAAAATTCACAAAATCCCAATTATATATTGAATGGCTCTACCTCAACATCGCCTTTACAATTAGTTTTGTACTTGATTTCAACAATTTCMGGCTCCACCTCCTGCGAAAGAAAATCCCGCAATCCCAAAGTTTCAAACACAGCGCTATCGAACCAATACAAAAGTGAGAGACACATGGCTTTCCTACGATATAGACAAAATTGGTTAAACAATGGGCAATCTCGAGGGATAGAAATTCAAGAAGTAAGACGCATATGTTTTATTTAACCTCATCACATGAGCAGAAGGTCCAAGCTCAGTTTTCAAGATAGGATCATCATTGACGTAGCTCATCCGTTGATCATGACTGCTCACCCGATCATTATCATACGACAAAAGAAGACTGCTGAAGTAGGGATTCTGTAAAATTTTAGAAGTTTAGGCTTGTGATAGTTTTTTCACCCAATTAACATCATATCAAACAATACCTGTTGGCATCCGTTCCTGATTATATTGAGAAAAACTTCATCTCCCCACAATTCCTTGAATGCCGTTTCACAATCCGTGCAACCATTCCCATCACCTTTAAGGATTTCAAAAGCTTTTCTGCAGCCTCAACAACTGCCGGAGTTTTCTGCTAGCTTGTCAACAAATGTCCACTGATCTTCCGTGCTCTACATAAATAAAAATGTATATTTATGTGCCTTAAAAAACCTCTCTTGTTTTGTTATATAATAATTTAATAATAGAAGTTTTCAATGGATAATAATAAATTAATAATGGCATGTTCATTTTACAATAAAAAAATATAAAATAAAAAATGTTCATTTTACCCTAAAACAGCGGCCAACAGCAGCATGAAGTTCCTGGAGAACCAAAAAAAAAAAATCACCATATTAAAATGAGAAACAACTACCACTCACGTTAAAGGAAAATAGTCAAGACAAAACAATGCTCGTACTTTGGGTGATTGTGTATCAATATCTTCTAAACCAATCCGCCAGTCTATCTCTTCATCGGATGACTCGTATTCATACTTGTGTGGGGAACTTAAGAAAAACAACGCAACGGTAATTAAGCCACTTGGTGGCGACAAATGACATTAAAAAACAATGAATATGTTCAAATTGTCATGTAAAGTAATGCACAATTAGACAAATTAAGCATTTTTAGAGAAGAAAAAACCTAGTTGATCCTTTCTCTTCTTTCTTGAAAGGCTTGCTGCGAGCTTTTTCTTCCTCAGAGAGTTCCGTCTAAATGAAAAAATGATACAGAAATTGTTGGCATATTGATATGGAAAAACAATTAGAAAGTGAGAGAATAATTAATAGAACGTTAATGTGCATTAGCAAGTCGGTTAAGAACCTAATAATCCAATAAACCATCACGATTAAGAAATTACGAAACAATCAACAATCATCGATTTAAAACCTGAAAACCCTTTATCACGCAATACATTCCCATGGAGAAATAGACACAGATAATAAAATGAAACGAATCAAAGTCAAAGCAAGTAATAATTACATCAAATTTCAACGATTTAATGTAATTTAACGGGATCAATCACAGTACTCACCGGAGACATCTTCACATGCGTTATCTGGTGCTGGCGGCCGACGATTGGGCTGGGTGAGAGGGAGAATATATATATATGTATGTATTCGACATAAGATTATCTTCCGATTGAGGTTTGATTTTGAAGTTTGTCATTAATTTTACGGAAATAAATAAATAATTAATTATAGTGACGTACAATATTTTAAGTATGTCAAGTAACATTTTCTTAAAAGATGTAAATTAGGTTTAGGCTGCTTGAGCAGCTTATAGTTTATTCTTATCCAATAAGTTCATTTAAAGTGTTTGGTAAAAATTTCAATAAGCTACTGATGATGATAACTTATTGGACCTTAGGAAAAAAATATAAAAATCTCATTCAGATTTATTTTTGTTGATATGCTTTTCCTTTTTTTTTTTTTTGAAATTTGTCGCATACACAAATTTGTGTGGGTATATATATATATATATATAATTATTTTTTTTATTTTTTTTTCAATTAGAGATAAAATTAGTCATTTCATGCAACATCACTCTTGACATCAAGGGGGGGTGATTGTTTATAATATCATATAATAGTTTTAGGAATTCAATACTTTATTTGAATGTGATCTTTGGAATAATTTTTATTATTATTAATTATTATTTTATCTTTAGTTTAGAGCTTTTATTATTTTTTTCTTAAATTTTTATGTTTTTTATATATACGTGTGTATATTGTTTTATATCTTTATATCATGTCTATATTGGTAAATTAATACTCAATCATCTACTTCACCAAGCAGTTATTTATTTTCATCTACCAGCCATCAACTATCAGCTCAACCAATCAGGGGCTTAAGTCTACCCTTATTTTTTGGGACGAAATTAGTACATTTGTAAATTCAATTTCTTTATTTTACTTTTACATAACTTTGATCTTTTTTTATTGTCATACGCTTGTGTCGAGCTTGATTGATAGGTTATGAGTTTTTGGACCATTTGACTCACTATAAAAAAAAAATCGAAAAAATCGACGGAAATTACTGACGGGTAGTAACCCGTCGGTAAAAGGCCGACATTACCGACGGCTTTTCCGACGATACAAATTGCCGACGAAAACTTGTCGTCGGTGTATATGTCCGTCGACAAGTTCTCGGGAAGTTGACGGCAAAAAGTCCACCAAAATGCCGACGGAAAATGTACATCGGCAAGTTTTAAAAAAAATAAAAATTAATTCGGATATTAATTGCCGACGGAAATAAGTCCGTCGGCAACGTCGTTTTTTAATTTATCGACGGATACGTCCGTCGGCAACGTCGTTTTTTATTTATCGACGGATACGTCCCTCGGCAACGCCGGATTTTTCTACCGACTAAATCATGTCCATCGGTAAAACCCATATAAACAGCCCCAAGGTAGCGGACAGTTTCATTCATCAACAACCAACAACAAAAATTAGGGCTCACGAGGGGGAGCAGTCACCGCCGCTGGAGCACCACCTGAACGCCGCCGAAGTACCTCAACATCACATATTAAGGTTTGTTTAACCTTTTAATTAAAATTAATATTTTTTTAATTTAGGGTTTTAATTTGATTTGAATTTAGGAATTAGGTTTTGAAAAATTGAAGAAGGTTTAATTTAGGAGTTTATACTTGATTTATGCATTTGTGAGGTATAAGGTCCATTTATACAATTAAGTTTTATTTTAAGGTTTAACTTATAATTATTTATAAATTAGATTTGATTATAAATATTTGTATAAAATTAAGGCTAATTAGGTCGTTAGTAATCATTAAGGATTCATTTATATAATTATAGTTTATTTTAGGGTTTAGTTTATAATTATTTATAAATTAGGTACGATTATATACATTTGAATTAAATTAGGACTATGTAGGGTTTGATTTGTAATTAGGGTTCAATTGTGCAATTATGCAATTGTCTTTTAAAGTGTATGTGATGGTGGTTTTTAAATGTAGTGATAATTGGTTGTATTTAATTTATGTTATTATTTTTTGTTATATATATTATGATTGATTGATGTTGTGATTGTTGGATAGACGTCGGTGATGACGTGGTGTACGGAACTGGCCGGGAGGTTTCGTCCTTGCAATAACGATTTTCAGAATTATTTTCAAAAATGATGGTGGTTTTAAAAAAAAATGTTGGGGGTGGTGGTTTTGAAATGATGTATTGATCGGTATGTGAATTGATTTGGTTGATATTGTCGTTTTTAAATTTTGTATGATTAAAGTTTAAACTGTTTCCTTTTAGAATACGTGTCTTAGACCCATTTGGTATTTAGTATCAAATAAAGAGTTTGCACAAAGATTTTTTTTTATATGATTTTATTTTGTACAATAAAAACATCACATAAAAGAAAAACATATTTATAAGAAAGATCAAACCAACAAACCAAAAACAACAATTTAACATACTTGGTTAAAATATAATCAAACCTCCAATAATTCATTACAATTCTCCTAAATTATTTGTTTTCACATACTAAAAAAATAAAATTAATAATAACGGTATAACCAAAAAAAATTATTAATAATAATAATATAACCAAATTAATATTTACCCTATAATTTTATTAGCCTCGGTCAATTATTCAATCGTCTTAACAACATCCGATTTCTCGTGATTCAAACTATCTATCTCTATGCTCATTTTTACAATCATAGTGCCCCTATTTTTGGCGCTTAATCAGTTACCCGAGCATTGAACACATAGTTAATTTCATTATTAATTAGAAAATCATAAACATGAAAAATGAAATTTAATAACAAATCTAGCATCTGACACACAATTGAAAAATCAGATCATAATAATTTCATGAATTTCTCCCTGGATTTTTTTTGGTGTTGAAAAGATGGGTGAAGTGAAAATATGGGTATATTGGTTCTTTTGTTGGACTTCTTACAATTAGCAGTGGCTGTTGTTCTTGGGTCATTAGGTTTCTTTATATAATCATTTCTTATGATTACACTTTATTTAACTTATCAGACTCTAATTATTTCTTCGGCCTCAACTCATCGATGATTTTAGTAGCCTCAGTCTAGACTGTGGTTAATAAAATTATCGATGAGTTGAGGTTGAATAAATAATTAGAGTCTGACAAATTAGTTGAAATGTAATTATAAACGATTGAGGCTAATAAAATCATCGATGAGTTGAGGTCGAAGAAATAATTTAAAGTTTGATAAGTTAGTTGAAATGTAATTATAAATGATTATATAAAGAAACCTAAATACCCAGGAACAACAGCCACTACTAATCATAATAAGTCCAACAAAATAACCAATATACTCATGTTTCCATTTCACCCCAACTTTTCAACACCAAAACAATTTCAGGGATAAATTAATGAAATTGTTATGATCTGATTTTTCAATCGTGTGAGGGTTTATGATATGAATGCATATGACAAGAATAATGAACCATTTAGTTTCAACTGCGTTTTCAAAGATTGCACTGTACGTCAATTGTACTTTTTTTTTCTTTTATGTTTCTTTATATAATCTAATCTTTAATTTGAATTCTATATTAACTCATTTGCAATTTTCAGGGTGATGCTATTCACGCAACCGTCCCCAATAATCATATTTCGAAATTTAAGCCCCTATTTGTTGGTGGTGGTCTCTCTATTGTGTCGAATATTATGGTTTCCTAAGAAAATATGCCTTCAACTTCTTTAACCATACTACAGTCAATAATTGCACCGACAACGCATTCTTCGGATTTGTATATTTTCAAGCCTTTTCATGAGGTTTTTGAGATGCAACCTCCGATGAAAAAATCCTTATAGGCCGCTCTCTCATTATTTTTAAAAATTACATGTTTTTTGTCAAATTATTGAAACAATAATATGGTAAATGCATCAAAAATAAACAAATAGTTGATTTTTTTATCGTTAAGGCAATGGAACAATCGTGTATATTTAATTATTTATTATAATTTCCTATAAAAAATTCCGTGATCTTGAAATATAAATACCATGACAACAAAACACTCTTTCGTTCTCTATATATCTACATTTTATACGCATGTATTTCATGTGTTATAAGTGTTTTATCTTGGAAATTTTGGTGTTTGTCTATATATATATGTAATATGTGTGTTTATATTCATTGTAACTTATTTAATAGGCTTGAAAAAATCACTTCTAAATTATTTGAAATTAGCAAATGTATTTGCTTAAATTTTTGCAATTATATTTTATTTTCCATATGTTATTGGTAGAGTTGATGATGTCCAACCATTTCGCACTCTTACGGATGGAAAATGCATCATGGATATTACACTAGAAGATTTAGAGTTAAGTTTTTTGAACATATTTTTAATTAAATTTTAATTATGGATGATTTATTCTAAAATATGTGTTGAAAAATATTATAGAATCATATTTAAAACTTTGCAATCTTACTAAATTTACATATATTGATAGTATGTCAAAACAAGTTTTCTTTTTTATTAGGGGATTACGACTTTCATGTACGTTTTGGGCTGAATATGCTGATGAAGTTTTTTCACAAATTCCAGTTGACTCTACTTCTCCGATTATTGTTGTTGTACAGTTTGCTCCAGTGAAGGAATATAAAGGTTTGAAATGATTGAAATATAATATGTATATAATTTCTTATTGCAATGATTATAAAAAATATTTATGAAATAACAGGAGATAAGCAATGCCAAAATAACATAATTCGAGTGATTGTCAATGGAAACGACCCTCAGATACAAAAATATATAGAATGGTACTGAAAGATAGCAATCTATTTCTATATAAATGTTTATATTTCATAAAAAAAATTTATAGAGAATAACAATTTTGAATATTTTTGTAGTTTGTCCAAGAAAAATGTTGAATCGAGCACTATCAGTACAATATCCGAAAGATCATAATGCTCGATTGCAAGTGATCTCATGACTGGATCCGTGGTTCCAAAAACAACTCAACAGTTATTGGACACTAATGAGGTAATAAACACATGACATAAAATATTTTATTATCAAAACATCTTGATGTAAATTAGAGTTTTTATTTATTTAAGAATTATTGTAACTAAACAAATTGTCTTGACACTCCCATATTTTTTAGTTTAATAAGATGGGTTTTATTGGACAAGCTGTTTGATTGTTTAAGTTGAGAATGAGTCTAACTGTTGGTACTACGCATGCACCAAATGTTTTCATGCCCTGCAGAAAGAGGATGACAAACTCAAATGTTACAATTGCAAAAATAATCAAGTAGGTGATGAAACATATAGATATTATCTGTATATCGTAACATACAAATGTAAAATTAGACTATTGTATGTTTTTTAATTTTACTATTTTTTTTATAGATATAAGTTGGATTTGCTGGTGATGGACAATACTGGAAACACTAAATTTCTTTATTGGGATAAGGATAATTGTGATTTGATTGGTAATAATGCAGGTGATACGAAGAAAGAAAAGGTATACACTTTGATTACTTGACATTAGTTAATTTTCTGAATGTTTTAAAACTTTTCTATATATTAATGAACAATTCCTCATATTTGTAGGATGTCAATCTTGATGTTGTCCCTAGCAACATTTGTGATTTAGTTGACAAAAAAGTTCTATTCAAAGTGCAGTGCATGATGAATGCAAGTAAATCATGGAAACCTAATTTTACCGTAACCAAAATTTCTCTCAATTTAGTCAGGCATGATTGAAGTTTTAATCAATTGGATTTTAACTCATTTATAGGTTGATATTCATATTTAACAAATAATATTTATTTTACAGAACTTTGATCAGATTTCGAAGACGCATCTAAGTGAATCAGTTTGTGATAAGGTAATATCTATTTTAGTACTCAAACAAGTTCAATAAACTTTTTTTTTATTAATATACATAGTTACATTAATTATACCAAGTTCAATTAATTACTCTTAGAATTATGTGAGTTTGGATGATGATGAAGCGTGTTCTCCTGAAAAGACTAATGTGAAAAATGATTCATATTGCTACATTGATGTTGATGATGCGAACCCGACCAAACGCAGTCTTGAAGAAGCATTTTCCACTAACGCATCTTTAAAGAAGTTGAAGAAAGTGATCAAGCAAGAAAAAAATAGAAATTATTTTTAAACATCATCGTTATTGTTAGTATTTTGCTTATTTTCATTTGTCACTTAATAAATGTTTGTTGGATGTTAGTAACATTTTTGATTGGTTTTTAAGAAAATTTAATAGTATTGTTTATAAATTTCTTATAATACTACAAACTTTAACTGTCAAGAATTATTATTGTTGATAAATGTCAAGCTCAATTTTTGGAAAGTAATTTCTATATAAATAACCATTACAATTAACCTTATTATCAGAAACAATTTACAATAATATAGTAAATTAATAACTGATTTACTTGGTATGAATAAACACCAAATATGAATTTTCTTATTATATATAGTCCACAATATATATTAAATTATATACGCAAATTAATTTAAAAGTATCAAATTTCAAAAAATATTTAGACATCAATAAATTATTTTAATTAACAATATTTATTAATGTTTGAATAAAGTAAATATTAATTGAAATTAAATATGTTTATAATAAAAATCATTCATATACATTTTTTCGAAGGAATATGCTGACGATAATTCTTCATTTACAGCAAAAAAAAAATGAAGGATCTAGAGCCAGGGGGATGATCTTTGAATAGGAAAAAGAGTAGATCAATTTATAAAAATATGATAACTATTATGCTAGGTGCCTCCTCAATGTTGTTCGAGGAGCACAATGTCACGATAACTTAAAAAAAAGTGAACGGAAAGCAACACGATACATATCGTGATGCGTGCTACTCAGTTAGGCTACTTGATGATGATAGGGAATATATCGATGGCATCGAAGAAGCAAGTTATTTGGGATCTTCACATTCTGTTAGGTCCTTATTCATGACATTGCTTGCGTCCAAATCTATATCTCGACCGGAAAAAGTATGGGAAAAATGTTAGAAATATTTATCAGATGATATTTTATACAAACAACAAAAGTTGAGAAATAACAAAGGTATTAATTAATAAACTTCAATTATATCCATTGTTTTTTGATCGTGTTCTTTTATGAATTTTTTTCATATAAATTAGTGAAAGTACAATTATTTTTTAATTTTTTTTATTTTTCAACAAATGAGCAATGCTGAAATTTAAAACATTGCTTACTGGAAGTGGACAAGTTGTTGCAGAGCATAGGGAAGAGCTTAAAGGACTTTCCTCCAATAACAATTCCAACTGAGGTCGACTCTAATATTTCTTTTAATAGATTTATTACTGAGGAATTGGACTATGACCGTGATGCCCTCATCGAAGAACACGCAATTTTATTTCAAAGTCTCAATAAAGATAAAAAATATGTGTATGACGAGGCCATGAGATCTGTTTCTTCAACGAATGGGGGCTTATTCTTTGTTTATGGATACGGAGGAACTGGAAAAACTTTTATTTGGAGGACTCTTTTTATAGCAGTAAGATCTAATGGTGGGATTGTATTAAATGTGACATCTAACGACATAACTTCTCTTCTTCTTCCAAAGGAAAGAACCGTTCATTCTAGGTTTAAAGTTCCATTCAATCTCCATGAAGAATCATCGTGTGGGATTTTCCAGGGGACCCCTTGCGGAATTAATGGTACGTGCACAACTGATAATTTGGGATGAAACTCCGATAATGCATAAACACTATTTTAAAGCATTAGACAAAACATTGAAAGATATTATGGGATTCAAGAATCCAAATGCTAGAGATATTCCATTCGAGGGGTAAAGCTGTTGTACTTGGTGGAGATTTTCGCCAAATTCTTCTGGTGACTCCTAAAGTTACTAGGTCAGACAAAGTACATGCAACCATCAATTATTACCACTTATGGAGACATTGCAAGGCTCTGAGATTGACAAAGAATATGAATCTTCAAAATCTCAACTCAGAGCCAGATTCGATTGGATTGAAAGAGTTTTCTCAATGGATAAATAGCATTGGATATGGGACGGTTGGAGGATTAAATGATGACATCATTGAAATCGACACCCTAGAGGATTTATTGTTTTTAGATGATGGTGACCCTATTGCATCAGTTGTGGCCAACACTTATTTACAATTTGGAACGAATGTTGAATGTTATGTTTATTTGAAGGGCCGAGATATTCTTGCACCAACACTTGATGTAGTCAACTTAATCAACGAGTATATGACTTCATTGAATGAAGAGGGGTGTAAGATATATTTGAGCTCAGATAGTGCGTGCAAATCTGATGCAAATGTTGACATTTTGCAAGATGTCCATTCAGCCGAGTTTTTAAACACAATCAAGTGTTATGGGTTGCCGAGTCATGAGCTACGAATGAAGGTTGGTACTCCAATCATGTTGTTGAGAAATATTGATCATTCACTTGGTTTGTGCAATGGAACTAGATTGGTAGTTACGAACCTGGGTGATCATATTTTGGAGGCAACGATTCTCCAAGAAAGTAACGCAGGTGAATTAGTACTCATCACACGAATGACCGTAACACCATCAGATCATAGGTTGACGTTTAAGTTTCACCGAAGTAATTTCCAGTTATTATGTCGTATGGAATGACAATTAATAAAAGTCAAGGTCAATCCTATCCCACGTTGGACTTTTCTTGAAAAAGCCTGTTTTCAGTCATGGTCAACTGTATGTTGCAATATCAAGGGTGACCAACCAAAAAGGTTTAAAATCTTGATTTACAATAATGAAAATAAATATAGAAAAATAACTACGAATGTTGTGTACAAGGAAGTATTTCATAATTTGTAAATTATAAATTTCTGATTAATAATAGTTTTGCCATATAATATTTAATTTTTCAATTTCTTATATTTATTATTTTAATCTTTATCTTATTCTACTTTTCTTTCAATTAGTATAACCACATATTTATTATATTATCAATATTAAATTAATATTAAATATTTGATAAACTAAACCTTAAAATTATCCCCCCGTGCATCGCACGGGTGCAATACTAGTATATATATAGAGAGAGGTCTAGAGAGAGAAAAAAATGAGTAAAAAAGAGAAAAAATGTCACGTAGTATTATTTTATTTTTTCTTTAGTTATGTAGGAATGTTATTAACATAATTATGATAGATCTCCTAATTAATATTAATGATAATTTGGTTTCCTTTTTAATTAAAAAGCCACCTAGGATTAATATCTTCTTTTAATTATGTTGTTGTGGGTTGATCAAATTTTGTTTCAATTTTGTAGTATATGTAATTAATTGATGTAATTGATGTTTGTAACCTGGGATAATATGAAGATAAAAGGGGAGGAATAGATGAACAGTGGAGAGAGAAATAGAATTGAAGGAAAAGTTTGTTTTGTAATTTCTTGATTGTTTCCTGCCGTTTCATTCGTTTACATAGTGTGATTGTGGTATGGGCCACTTAATTGGAAAGACAACAATACCCATAAAATATATAGTGAATTTGGGCTTCTCCCTAATCAAATAAATTGAGCCCAGCAACTTTAATTTAAATAACCCAATTGTATATCCAGCCCATCATCCTTCTGGCCCAATATCCAATACACCTTCCTCTTGACCCGTTGACCGGTCCAAACCCGCACCTCCGCCCGGTTTCATCTTCCCCTTCTCTTGTTCGAAAACATACTCCAAGATCGCATTTTTTCCCATCTGTCCAAAATTAGGGTTTTCCTTCTCTTCACTTTCAATCCCAAAATCGTTTGTCTTCAACAGGATCAGATTTGGGGAATTTCTTTTGTATAAACCCACGATCCTCCCAAGTAGCTTCGTGTGGAGCGGAGTTTCACCATTGTACCAAAACCTGTTCAACCTCGGCGCCACTCCGATTGATGGTCCTCGAGTCCAGGATAGCGACGAGCTCGATCAAAAATTCCCCTCCGGCGGTGGTGGCTGGTAAATCCAGTGTGGTGGAGGTACCAGATCCGAGCTTGGGTTTGAGGAGGGAAACATGAAAAATCGGGTGGATGCGCGATCCTTCGGGTAGATCCAAACGGTAAGCAATTGTACCAATCTTTTCTGTGATGGTGAAAGGGCCATAGTATCTAGCTGATAACTTGATGTTTTTTCTGATTTCTACTGAGTTTTGTCGAAAAGGTTGCAATTTTAGAAAAACCTTGTCCCCAATTTCAAAGGTCCTTTCTTGCCGGTGTTTGTTTGCATACATGTGCATTCTTTGTTGTGCTAGGAGCTGATTTTCCTTGATTATTTGTCTTGCTGTCTCTCGCTGCATTACTGTTTGCTTAGCATCTTCATTCTCATTGCCTGCATACTGTACCATAGATGCTATAGGTGGTTTGTATCCATATAAGGCCTCAAAAGGTGTAGCCTTCAACCCGGTATGGTAATTTGTGTTGTACCAAAATTCAGCCAAACTCAACCATCTCATCCATTTTTTTGGGTTATGATGCACCATACATCTAAGGTAGGTCTCTAAACACTGATTCACCCTTTCAGTTTGCCCATCAGATTGGGGATGATAGGCAGTTGACATGTTCAGTTGTACTCCCATTAATTTGAATAATTCCTTCCAGAAGGTGTTGGTGAATACCTTGTCTCTGTCTGACACAATGTTTGTTGGCAGCCCATGTAGTTTATAGATGATATCCAGGAAAAGATTTGCCACTGTAGGAGCAGTAAAAGGGTGGGCTAAAGTAATAAAATGTGCATATTTAGTAAACCTGTCTACCACAACCAGAATAATATCTTTCCCTTGTGATTTTGGTAAACCTTCAATGAAATCCATAGATATATGACTCCAAGCTTGTTCAGGAATAGGAAGAGGCTGTAGTAGCCCAGGGTAGCCTCCATGATCTGATTTACTTCTTTGACAAACATCACACTCCTTTACCCAAGTCACAATATCTTTCTGCATCCTTGGCCAATAGAATACCCTTTTTGCCCTCATGTAGGTGCCCAATTCCCCAGAATGACCCCCATAGGCTGAGCTGTGCATAGCAGTGAGGATTAATTTTTTGAGACTGTCTCCATTTCCCACACATAACCTACCCTTATACCTGATCAAATCCCCCATCATAGTAAATTCAGGTAGAGCAGTAGGATCTAAGGTTTTGGTTTCCCTTATCTTCTGAAAAAACTCATCTACATTGTAACTCTGAACCACCTCCTTCATCCATTCAGGGATAAGTGTAGTGATAGATGTGCAAACCTCTTCATCTGGTTCCCTCCTGGATAGGGCATCAGCTGCCTTGTTCTCTGCTCCTTTTTTATATTGTATCTCATAGTCCAGCCCAAGCAACTTGGTCATCCATTTCTGTTGTGTTGGTGTCATGATCATCTGATCCAACAAGTATTTAAGTGCTTGCTAATCAGTCTTAATTATAAACCTTCCCCCATGCAAATAATGTTTCCACTTATCTACAGCTAACAGAATTGCCAGAAATTCTCTCTCATAGACTGAGAGTGCTTGATTCTTTGGGCATAGAACCTTGCTTAGGTAAGCCAGAGGTCTCCCTTCTTGCATTAGCACTGCCCCTATTCCCTTCCCACTTGCATCAGTCTCCACTATAAATTTTTTTGAAAAATCAGGCAGAGCTAGGACAAGTGTTGTGGTCATGACATGTTTTAATTTTTCAAAAGCTGATTGTGCATCCTGATTCCATTTAAATTGATCCTTCCTTAGGAGCTCAGTGAGTGGTCTGCTCATAATTCCATACCCCTTGACAAATTTCCTGTAGTATCCAGTCAGCCCTAGGAACCCTCTGAGTTGTTTCAGTGTTTTAGGAATAGGACAATGAACCATGCCTGCTATCTTCTGAGGATCAGTGGACACCCCTTCTTGAGAAATGATATGACCTAGATACTCCACTTCTGTTTTTCCAAAACTGCATTTGCTAGCCTTAACAAACAACTTATTTTGCCTGAGTAGCATTAATACCTCTTCCAAATGCTTCAAATGCTCTTCTCAATTCATACTATACACCAGGATGTCATCAAAAAATACTAAGACACTCTTTCTCAGTTGTTCTCTGAAAACCCTGTTCATGAGTGACTGAAATGTGGCTGGAGCATTACACAGCCCAAATGGCATGACCAAGAACTCATAATGACCATTATGTGTACTAAAAGTTGTTAGGAATCTGTGCCCTGGCTTCATCAATATCTGGAAATAACCACTTCTTAGGTCTATCATAGAAAAGTACTTAGCTCCATGTAATTCATTCAACAATTCATCAATCACAGGTGTAGGATAATCATGTTTGATTGTAAGCCCATTTAAATACATGTAGTCAACACACATCCTCCATGTCCCATCTTTTCTCTTTACTAAGATTACTGGTGATGCAAAAGGGCTCCTGCTGTACTGAATAATTCCTGAGTCTAGCATCTCCTTGATCATCTGTTCTATAGCTCCTTTGTGATCATGAGTGGTCCTGTAGGGATATTGGTGCCTTGGGGTGCTACCTGGTTTTAAGACAATTTGATGTTCTACCCTCCTTGCTGGAGGAAGCCCCTTGGGCTCCTCAAACACATCACTGTACTTGTTCAGCAGCCTGTTTATTTCCCCGTTATTCTCCAAGTGTTCTGCCATAGATAATGTTACCCAATATACCTCCTCAACTTGATTGTCTGGCTCTTCATATATCAACTTGTATAAAGAGTGACCAGAGATGAATTTACAATCTGTTGTAGAGGTAATAGCCTGTATCCTTACCCTTTTACCCTTGCGGGTTACTGTAAAAGTCATCTTAGCATAGTCCAACTCAATGGGGGTACATGATTTAAGCCAATCACCTCTTAAGATGAGGTCACACCCTTCATTCTGTAGCACCCTTAGGGAATAGGTAAACTGGTGTCCTTGCACTTCCCAACAGAAATCCTTCACATACTGATTACTCACCATTTTCTGACCATTAGCCACCTTCACAAGTAAGGGTTTAACTGTAGTGAGGTGACAACCTAGCTGTTTGGAAGTTCTTTCCTGAATGAAACTCAGGGTACTCCCTGAGTCAATCATATGTAGCCTCTGCTCCTTCTGTTGTCCACATACCCTCATAGTGGTAACTCCATCTTCCCTTGTAATAGCATTCACAGACATCTGTATTTCATCCATGCTTTCTTGAAAATCATTGTGATCCCCCTCCTCAGCCTTCAGGTAAGAAAGTTCTTCCTCCTCAGTCATTATCATATAATTAATCCTGCTCTTACATCTGTGACCTGGAATGAATTTTTCATCACAATTGTAGCATAGGCCTTTCTCCCTCCTTGAGGCCATTTCACTTGAAGTCAGCAGTTTGGTAGGGGGTCTCTGGTTGATGGTATTAGAACCTCAAATTTCTCAACATACTCCATATAAGAACCTGTGTGCTTGAGTTTATTAAATTCTGCAATGATCTTGGTTTCTTTGAGTTGTTCAAACCTTGCTGCAATAATGTCTAGAAATTGTGCCCATGATAAATCAGCCTGGTTAACCCCAAAGTTTTGGTACCACTGGTTGCCTTCCCTTCAAAATGCATGGCAGCCAGTGTCACCTTGTGTATGCCATTCATGAAGGGCACCAATTTAAAGTATCCAGTACACTTCAACATCCATGACCTGGGTTGTGTTCCATCAAAATGTGGGAATTCTATCTTGGGTAGTGGACTTGTGGTGTGATTTCCTGTATATTCTATTTGTTGTTTGCTCCTGGTTGTCCCTGTTTGATTCCCAGTTGGTGTGACAGGTGTTGAAAAAGGTTTTCCCAAGATAGATCCTCCTTCTTCCTGGCTTTTTCCTCTGTCTGGATTCAAGATCTGCAGCTGGAGAGTGGCTAGGGTTGCAGTATATTGTTCCAATTTACTGGTAAGATTCTGGGTCTGTTCATGTATAGCTGACTTGATGTTGGAAATCTGGGCTTGTGTCTCTGAGTTAATATCAGTAATCTGTTCTTGTAGCTTAAGTTCTGATGCTTCTCTTTTTTGTGATTCATTTTGCAGCACTTGATCTAGTTTTTTTTAGCCTCCTGGAGATCTTTGAATCGGGTAACTTCTGCCATGCCGAGAATCGTTTGCTCTGGTGCCAATTGTTGTGGGTTGATCAGATTTTGTTTCAATTTTGTAGTATATATAATTAATTTGATGTAATTGGTGTTTGTAACCTGGGATAATATGAAGATAAAAGGGGAGGAATAGATGAAAAGTGGAGAGAGAAATAGAATTGAAGGAAAAGTTTGTTGTGTAACTTCTTGATTATTTCCTGTCGTTTCATTCGTTTACATGGTGTCATTGTGGTATGGACCACTTAATTGGAAAGACAACAATACCCATAAAATATCTAGTGAATTTGGGCTTCTCCCTAATTAAATAAATTGAGCCCAGCAACTTTAATTTAAATAACCCAATTGTATATCCAGCCCATCATCCTTCTGGCCCAATATCCAATACACCTTCCTCTTGACCCGTTGACCAGTCCAAACCCGCGCCTCCGCCCGATTGCATCTTTCCCTTCTCTTGTTCGAAAACATACTCCAAGATCGCATTTTTTTCCCATCTGTCCAAAATTAGGGTTTTCCTTCTCTTCACTTTCAATCCCAAAATCGTTTGTCTTCAACAGGATCAGATTTGGGGAATTTCTTTTGTATAAACCCACGATCCTCCCAAGTAGCTTCGTGTGGAGCGGAGTTTCACCATTGTACCAAAACCTGTTCAACCTCGGCGCCACTCCGATTGATGGTCCTCGAGTCCAGGATAGCGACGAGCTCGATCAAAAATTCCCCTCCGGCGGTGGTGGCTGGTAAATCCAGTGTGGTGGAGGTACCAGATCCGAGCTTGGGTTTGAGGAGGGAAACATGAAAAATCGGGTGGATGCGCGATCCTTCGGGTAGATCCAAACGGTAAGCAATTGTACCAATCTTTTCTGTGATGGTGAAAGGGCCATAGTATCTAGCTGATAACTTGATGTTTTTTCTGATTTCTACTGAGTTTTGTCGAAAAGGTTGCAATTTTAGAAAAACCTTGTCCCCAATTTCAAAGGTCCTTTCTTGCCGGTGTTTGTTTGCATACATGTGCATTCTTTGTTGTGCTAGGAGCTGATTTTCCTTGATTATTTGTCTTGCTGTCTCTCGCTGCATTACTGTTTGCTTAGCATCTTCATTCTCATTGCCTGCATACTGTACCATAGATGCTGAAAAAAACATAAAAAAACTCATAATAATCAAAAAACATATACATGATATTATATATATATATATATATATATATATATATATATATATATATATATATAAATTAATCTTATTTCTTTTATTGGTCAATTAGAGTATCTATCCTAATTATGGAAAAAAACATAAAAAAACTCATAATAATCAAAAAACATATACATGATATTATATATATATATATATATATATATATATATATATATATATATATATATAAATTAATCTTATTTCTTTTATTGTCAATTAGAGTATCTATCCTAATTATGGAAAAAAACATAAAAAAACTCATAATAATCAAAAAACATATACATGATATTATATATATATATATATATATATATATATATATATATATTATATATATATAAATTAATCTTATTTCTTTTATTGGTCAATTAGAGTATCTATCCTAATTATGGAAAAAAACATAAAAAAACTCATAATAATCAAAAAACATATACATGATATTATATATATATATATATATATATATATATATATATATATTATATATATATAAATTAATCTTATTTCTTTTATTGGTCAATTAGAGTATCTATCCTAATTATG
>BMAC01000123.1:835290-873021 GCA_014905375.1 Phtheirospermum japonicum | reverse complement strand
AATAATCCTACGTGGCATTTACGTGGCATTCCATGTATATACGTGTATATATATATTATAATATTAATTTTTATTATTTTAATATTAATTAGAGTATCTATTCTAATTATGTTAAGAAGATTCCTACATAATTAAAACAGGAAACTAATCCAAGGTGGCTTTTTAATTAAAAAAAAAACAAATCATAATAATATTAAATAAGGTATCTATCATAATTATGTTAATAAATTCCTACACAACTAAAAAAAAAAAATAATCCTACGTGGCATTCTACTCATATTTTTCTCTCTCTCCAGACCTCTGCTTTAATATATATATATATATAGATAGATAGATAGATAGATAGATAGATAGATAGATAGATAGATAGATAGATATAGATTTAAAACAGCATGGATTAAAATCAGGTTAGTGGGGAAATTTGCTTCGGACGTTTTATCAAACTCCTGGATTGCAACGATTTTGGAGTGATTCGTTCCCTTCGTACGATCTCCAATAGACATTTAAAGTATCAGAAATCGTAATATAAGCATCATAAATCTTATATAATGTATCAGACTAATATGATGTATGAAGCCGGCCAACTATTCATGATTTATCCCTTTGTAGAGTGTTCTCATAAGAAGCAACAACAATGACAATAATATCCTTTATTTTTCACTTAACATCCTCTATTAAATAAATAAGAATTCGATTCGATCAATTAATAGTTACAATTGAAACAAACATATATAGTCGATATGAATTAAGGTTTGAAGCAAACATTCACATCTAATGGTTAGGTTATTACATAGTTTTGAAAGGTTACCAGTTGTGGTAATTTATGGGTTAATCATAATACCATTGGTAACAATTATATTATCAGTGTTAGTAATTTTATTATGAGTGGTAGTATTCATATTATCAGTACTAGCATCAGTGATAGTAATTACATAATCAGTATTATAAATTTTATTACCAGTGGTAGTATTAATATAATTAGTACTATCAATCATATTATCAGTACCGAAAATCTTATTACTGTGGTAATAATTATATTATAATATCAGTAATCATATATTTAATATTACTATTATCCGTAGTAGTAATCATATTATTAGTACCACTAATCTTATTAACGGTAGTAGTAATCAGATTAGTGGGGTGAATGTCATGTGTTATATAGGCTCCGTAATGGAGCCCTATCTGATTCTATAGAAAAATTCGTGGTCATTATATTATAAATAACAGTAATCATATATATTCTTATTCCAGTTGTAGTAATCATGCATTCATATTATAAGTACCAATAGTTGTATAGTCTTATTATCAATTGTACTAATCATATTATTAGTACCAATAATCTTATTAGTAGTACTAGTAATCTTAATAAAGTATAGAAAAAAAAACTGATCAAACACAATCAAACATAAAACAACAATATTCTTCCTTTAATTTAATAATTAAACACAAACGATACCATACCGTAACAACAATCATAATCTTATTGATATAACAAATATTATTCTTATTAAAAAAAAATAAAAAATTCACAAATTTGCGGTGCTGTATATTGAAAAATGGAAAGAAAAAAAGAAAGAAAGAAAGAAAGAAAGAAAAGCAAGTAAGATTAATCACCCGAGAGACTTAACGAGAGAATCACCTAAGAAAACGACGGTAAAAACTTTACCTCTCTTGAGATTTTTTTTTCCGTTAGATCGGTAGCGACAATTTGATCGCTAACTATTTACTTTTATTTTAATATTAACAATGATAAATGAATTTTTCACCAATAATATTCTATCATTATTTATCAATTTACTTGTGATGTAGTAATCATATAACCAGTATTATTAATCTAATTACAAGTACCATTAATCTTATTATCAATTGTAGTAATCATATTATTTGTATGAGTGATAATTTATTAGTACTGATTGTGGTAATCTTATTGTTTGACATCGAATTTGTCGTGTAACTAGAATTCCGATCATCAGAAATGGTAGTAGCCGGCAATGAGACTAATACTGATCGACTCAAAATGATAATAGGAACTCTATGGGATAAATTTCAAATTAAACGGACGTCGGAGTTGGACGAAACTGAAGTCGAAAGTGTGTTGATTTTTTGTGTGAAAAAAGGTTTAAATTGAATCTTTGACCCACGATTCAATGAGGCAAACGGATTTCGATTAACCTAAATTTTGCAGGTAGACTCTAAACTATAACATAAATTATAAGATTTTCAAGTTAAACGGACGTTGAAGATGGCCATAATCGATGCCGAAACTTTATGTTTTTATGTGTGAAAAAAATTAAAATTTTGACTGGCGATTCAGTTAGGCCAACGAACTCCGATTGACTTGAGATTTTGCAGGTAGACTAGAAATGATATCAAAAATCAATGGTACAAATTTCAGGTAACGAACATTAGATTAAGCCTGAATCAACGCCGAAAATTCTGTTTTTCTGTATGAAAAAGCTGTAAAAATCAAAACTTTGAATGATGATTCAATTAGGCAAACGGATTGCGATTGATTTACGACGAAAGTTTCTGATTTTCTGTGTAAAAAGTAGTGAAAATCGAAACTTTGGCCGATGATTCAACAAGTTAAACGAACTCCGATTGACTTGGAATTTTGCAGGTAAACTCGGAATAGCAACAAAAATCCATGGTAAAAATTAAAGATAAACGGACGGCTGAGTTAGTTAGAATCGACGCTGAAAATTTGTAAGGGGAGGAAAAAAATTGGGTTGGGTATATGAATGGTAATTCTGAAAATATAGTTAGTGTGAAAAAAAAAAAAAGATGAAAATTTTAGTGGGCAAAAATAACTTATATTTGTATTTATTGGTCATCCGTGTATTATCATATATATTTTTAATATTATAACTCTCTCTCCGTGTAAAAAAAAAGTAATGTATTTTAAATGGGCACAAATGACGTGTAATCCTAATTTTGGGGCACATAGAGCAAGGGGAAAAAAGTTGAGATTTAAAGAACAGCACAGACCCACATAAACAAAGAGAAGCCCCTCTTCTCATTCAAAAATCAAAACACACACACTCATGTGTGTGAGTGTGTGAAAGAAAAAAAAAAATCTAAGAGAGAGAGAGAAAAAAGGGGTGGTAGAGTAGTGGGGCGGCAGGGGAACTAATGGACCCTGGAGTATTGGACAGGATTATTGAGAAACTGATCGAAGTTCGATCGTCAAAGCCTGGCAAATTAGTCCAGCTTACAGAATCTGAGATTAAGCAGCTCTGCGTTGTGTCTCGTGAAATCTTCATTTCTCAGCCCAATCTTCTTGAGCTTGAAGCCCCCATCAAGATTTGTGGTATATTTTTCGTCTTCCAATTTTTTTCCGTCTCTTTTATGCGCTTGTGTGTGTGTGTGGCTATATGTCTGCAAACTATTTTGGTTTTATGTTGTAAACATTTGAAAAAATCTCGACTTTAGGTGGACTGCGTGATACTGAGCGGTTTTACGATTTTTGCTCCTTGAATTTTGTTTGGTTTAGGGTTTGGGTAATTACCTTTGGTGTTTTTAATTGCAAATTATTACCTTTCTTCTGGGTTTATGGATTTTTATTTATTGATTATTATTATTATTATTTTAATTTGTTGGTTGCAATTGATTTTAGGAATATATGCATCTACCATGACTGTTTGTTAAGTTCCATAAGCTTTTTTCAACTTTTATTCCAAACCTGTTTTGATAAGCCTCTTTGGGATTTCTGTTTATAATTTTTTTTTTGAACAAAAAGGACCGGATCGTCCAAACAACTAGCAGATGTATCGTTTTCGCGCCCATTTTTCTCAGAATATAGAATTTATATTTTACATTTCATGATTCTAAAAGTTGTTCGGATTGTTTGGAGTCTGTTTATTAATTTATTCATGAAAATTGTTTATTTATTTTTATTAAAATTGTATCAGGTGATATTCATGGGCAATATAGCGATCTTTTGAGGCTCTTCGAGTACGGCGGTTTCCCGCCAAAATCCAACTACCTATTCCTCGGCGACTATGTGGACCGTGGCCGACAGAGCTTGGAGACAATATGCCTCTTGCTCGCCTACAAAATCAAATATCCCGAGAATTTTTTCCTCCTCAGGGGCAACCACGAGTGCGCTTCTATAAATAGAATATACGGGTTTTACGACGAGTGCAAGCGTCGATTCAACGTGAAACTGTGGAAATCGTTCACTGATTGCTTCAACTGCCTCCCCGTTGCGGCGCTCGTCGACGACAAGATATTGTGCATGCACGGGGGCCTTTCTCCGGATCTCAACCACCTCGATCAGGTTAGGAGCTTGCCCCGCCCGACTGCTATCCCGGATACAGGCTTGCTTTGCGATTTGCTATGGTCGGATCCAGGCAAGGATGTGAAGGGATGGGGGATGAATGATAGAGGGGTTTCGTATACTTTTGGCCCGGATAAAGTCTCGGAGTTCTTGACGAAGCACGATTTGGACCTTGTGTGTCGTGCTCATCAGGTAAAAGGTCTTTTTGTTCTTTTTTTTTAGATTTGACCTTGTCACACNAAAACAAAAAAAAACAGCTAACTTTCGGAATTACAAAAATTAAACCCTTGAAATTTGATTGGTTTGTTGAAATATTTTTTACTTTTGATGGGGTAAATGTAGGACAAAATAAAATCTTCGGGATATCTTTGTAATTTTGAATGTTAGCTTTTTTTTTAATTTTTAATTAGGTCAAACTTAAGGGTATTTTTGTGACCAACTCTTTAAAATTCCAAGTTTGAAGTACCATTTGTACAAATGAGAATCCCCCTCGTTACACGATTTCTTCTTCATATAGATAGATGTAGGATCTATCGGGCAATTAATTAGAAGTACATTTTGTGTTTTTTCCAGTTTTTATCCCAGCAGCTTTTCTAACTGTAATATTTTTATAAATGTGAAGGAGTTTTTGAGATGTTCTTTGCTTTTGAAGGGGTAAATGTAGGTCAAAATAAACTAGTAGGGTTGTTTTGTAATTTTGAAAGTTAGCTTTTTTTTCTTCTTCTTGTAATTAGTTCAAACTTAAGGGTACTTTTTGAGATCAACCCTTTAATTTTTGAGATAAACCAAGCTAGCTTTCAAAATGACAAAAATGTCTCTAAAGGGTCTGAAGGACAGCTAACTGTAATATATGTATATGCAAAGTGTTTTCAAAATTATTTTTTCGAAGGGGTAAAAATCTCTGGGCTATTACTGTAATTTTGAAATTTAGCATTTTTTTGGTTGGGTTTAAGGGTACTTTTTGTAATTTACCCTTTATTTTTCCATTCTCTTTCTGCAGTTTCATGATGTTTACCTAACCGGGACTTGTGTTTTGCAGGTTGTTGAGGACGGATATGAGTTCTTTGCTGATAGGCAGCTCGTTACGATCTTTTCAGCTCCGAATTACTGTGGTGAATTTGACAATGCCGGTGCGATGATGAGTGTTGATGATAACCTAATGTGCTCTTTTCAGATTCTGAAGCCTGCAGAAAGGAAAAACAAGATCATGATGTCCACTAAAATGTGATGCTCGGCTGCTATTAAGGTTGGCTCAATTTATTGCATAAATCTTTCCCACACCCCCGTTTTTTCTCTCTCTAAATTTTCTTAATATATGGAGTGCTGAGTAATTTCATTGGTGGCTTGTATGAGTTCAAATTTTATTCATGTGAATCAATTATTGCATAAAGGATTTGAAGTTATCCTCTGATCATATACGTTTAGAATGAAGAAATTTTATATTTGCCTGTATGTATGTTTGTATGTTTGCATTTCAGCTGCTGTGGTTAATAATTTCTTAAATAGGATCCAGGAAATAACTCCTTGCAAGAAATAACTTCCTCTAGCAATAACTTCCTGTAAAACTATAGTGTTTGTCTTAAAAAGATAAACACTAACATTAACTTTATGCAAAAATGCTTGTGAGGGGTAAGTTGTGACCATATTAATAAATTTGGAATTTCATTACAATTTATTTGGTCTTAGAATTCATGTTCTGGATATGTGGGGTAAAAAATCGACTAAATATCATCAAAAATAAAATTGTGATAAAAAATCGCTAGAAACTTTGTCCACTTATTATATGAATATAATGTGAATGTCAAGATAAATCATATGATCTAGTGAAAAGATATGTTGACTTAATTATATTATATATGTTGGAAAAATGAGGAGCTGAAGTCAGCATATAGTAGTCATCTTTAATTTTAAAATTGGATTAAATTTTTTTTTTATGTCACTCTCAAACTTGGATTGTCACTTCCATTCAAAAAGAAGATAAAAAAAGTTGGATAAATATTGCACCCCAACCAATATCACATTGAAATGTAGGAATATTGTGCATATGATATAATATTCAAGATAAAAAGTTGATTTCATGTATTCAAATATTGAAAACATCACAAACAATATCATTAATTTCATTTCTCGAATATGTTGATATTAGTTTAGCTAATGCCTTTTTCCCCAAAAAAGCAAAGAAAATACCATGTGGTGACTTAAACTACGTCAGTAGTCCTGAAGTGGTAGACCATATATATCCATGCTCTTAAAAATAGTCAAAACTAAACTGGTATAAATGTGTTTTCTCTCCACAGCCTTAAAAAAATTATATATATGGCTGGTTTTGCATTTCCTTTAGGTAAGGTAAGGTTTAACCATCTTCTCTTGGAGACCCATTCCGTAAAATTATCTAAGTCATTCTTTTTTCCAACATTTTGAGGAAGTTTAACAACATTTCATTCTTCACCATTGACATTCAAAATAAGTGACTAGCGTAGAAATAGTTGACCAATTATTGTCCTGTTCAGTTTCTTAACTTTTTAATATATTTATCAAAAGTGTTTTGCTATGTAAACTTAGCGGAATCATGTGCCTTTAGGAAGAACACAGTTATAGTGATAAATGTTTTTTTTTTTTTTTCAAATCCTTCTCATTAGAACTAGAAGACATCACATCCTTGCCTTTAGCCCGAGTATCGAACCTCCATTGACTTCACTGATATTTTAAATGATTACTCCAAGGCCATTCAATTAACTTAACTAAGTTATAACATTATTGATAAGAAAGTGATGCCTTCTAGTTCTATCCTTAATGGTAAGAATTTGAAGAAAGCATTTACTACTATAATTGTGTATTTCATTGAAGTATGTGATTTCGTTGCATTGAACTTTATATCGCAAAACACTTTGATAGATATCATAAAAAATAAGCGGTTGGCTCAGAATTGGACAAATAATTGGTCAACTATTTCTATGTTAGTCACTTATTTTGAATATGTCAACTATAGTTAAGAATGAAATGTGGTTAAGTTTTTTCAAAATCTTGGAGTCAAGAATGGTTTGAATGCTTTTATGGTATGGGTGGCCAAAGGAATCTGATGAGTTAAACCTTACCTGATGGAACTACATTGCATTATCAACAATAGATGTAATTTCTTCACAATTGGTTGTGAGAGAACACATTTATACTTGTTGAACATGGACTTTTATAAGTGTGAATATATGGTTTCTCATTTCAGGACTTTAATTCTCGTTATGCTGCCATTTTGCTTGTTGATCTACATTTCGATGTGATATTTGGCTGCAAGATTTATTCAACTTCTTAGCTTATTTCTCAATCGACAATTCAATTTTGAGAGTGAGGGACACAAAATTAAATGCTATCCTTCAGCTTTCTTGATACTTGTGTATTTCATCCTTATCCTTAGTCTGTTGAAAGGCACATTTTTGGATTTAGTTGAATTAACATAAGCAAGAAAGGCTGATAAAACCAATTTAAACTTACTTCCTACAGACTTGTATATTGTTACATTTTCATTGATTCTACTTTTAGGTTTTTGGACGTCCTGATTAGGGGTTGGACTTGTTGAATCAAACATGTTTTTAATTATTTGGTTTCTTGCCTTGTTTTGCCCTTTTCTTAGATATTAATATATATTTGTTCTTTTGTGTTTTTCTCATGCACTATTTCTTTTTTAATTGTGTGTTTGTTGTATGACTTCAATTAGTTCTTATTTTATTCATGGAAATACAGTTATATGATGCAAACTTTCTGAAACTTATTTTGCGTTTCAGCTACTTATTGTATGGATAATGGGTTAATTATGAAAATTTCAAGATAAATCAAATTATCGAGTGAGAAGATATGTAGAGATATTATAATATACTAGAAAAATGAGGGGATCAAGTTAGTAATTAATTTTAATTACTTTGTTGAATTTATATAAATATATATATAACTCAGGAATAAATGTTCATATAAATTGATTGGTAGGAGGAACATAATGCGTAACAATTTATAATTGATATATTAGAATTGCAATGTATTTTGAAAATATCTGATTTTAATCATGACCGTGCTCTATTATCCTTTCCGGATACTGCACGGCCAGGAGGCTCGGCAGAACTTTTGTAGCCTTTAAATTTATTGGCTTGAAAAATCCATAGTTGGTGTGGGATTTAGATACTAATGTACATCTGTGGGCGTCTTTCTAAAAGACTTAACATCAATTTCTCGATGTAATTTTGTTAGAACTTGCTGCTCTTTTACCCCATTAAAAAGATTCCTTTCTCTTTTCGGGAGGTTTATGTATTATTTTCTGACCTTTTTAGTAAATTTATTTAATCTTATTTATGTTGCGTCTCATTATTTACGACAATAAAAAGGTATGCTGGGGAAATATTCTTCATTATTGAGGCCATCATATATATACGTATAAAAGAGTAAACTACACCATCTTTCACTTTTATAAATTAAAAGCACTTCTTTCATACAAAGCTCACAGAAATTAGAGTTACTGAAGGAATATTTTTATTAGATTTAATTACGAAATTAACCTTGAGGTTTAGTATAATCACAAAAAACCTATATTTCAGTTTATCCATTTGATATTTTTGTTTCTACTTTACATCGTTAAGATTAGGGTATTTGTTAAGTAAATCTAAACTTCAATGGGGTGTTCATAATACCACTATATATGTATTTATAATTTTGAGATATAACATTTTTTTTTGGAGGGGTTAGGTTAAATCTCGGTGTAGTTTTTGATTTTAATCTTTCAATATAATTTGGTTCTTGATTGATGTCATGGTAAACTCTTTGTTACTGCTATGTACAGATTGAGTCCTACTTATATTTATGATAACAGTTTCACATTTCTTTAAAAAAACTTTTACTAATTTTTAGCCACCGGTTGCCCTTTTCTTGATGCAGGAACCACACTTTGATCAGAAGAAATTACAGCTTCACCTGTCTGGAAAACCCCTTGAGAGCGGATTAATAATCCAGCTTAAGCTTTTTTTTTAATCTCTAGAATTTAGTGTGCCTGAGAATGAATGTTTTTAGGTGCCCAATTCAGAGTTTCGGAAAAGTTGTAAGTTATGCTCCCACTTCGCCCGCATAAAAAAATGGGGTTTCCATGTAGATAAATTTATTTTGCGAGATCACGGAATCTTGTGCACCAAAAACAGTCAATTTGACGTATTTTGTCTGGATACCAAAACGAACAAAATTGTGTGTTTTATGACATTTCTAGGTAGATCGGATACTTATGTGTACTAGTAAAACTTAATTGCAGAGGGACTTTGTTAATTGGTGTTGGTTGCTTTGCCTCGTCTTTTTGTACTTTGTGTGGTTTTGCAACGGTTGAGTTGATGCTTAAGATGTCATTCGCAGGGGCATTGTGACCTAGAATTGAACTTTAATTCGATACCTTGGCTGGGAAGTTGAACAAAGTAAAGTTAAGGTTTGTTTGAGTTGATTTGAGTTCATTTTTTCACATTTAATATTATTATTTTTTAAAAACTTCTTATCAGAGCTGAATATTATTTACCTTAGGTTTTCCAATTGGGCTGGACCAGAAAATTATTTATACTATTAAATTGGCTACTCTAAAATCGGTCAAAACTGTTTTTCTTCATTTAATTTACATTGTTTAATAAAAAAAAAGGAAAAAGTTTTACATATATACTTATTAAACGTAGACTTCATGTACTTTAAATTCCAAAAATGTATGGCTTTAAAAGTAGGATAGGAAATAATTTTGTGCAGCTCAAATATACATCTACATAGAGTATTATCTTTTAAAATATTTGACCTGCATATTATATAAATATAACACAATAGTTAATTCACAAAGACCCAAACTTTCCGAGGGCTGAAAAGTCAATGGTCAAGAGAAATTTAAATCAAAATATGGCTCAATAGTGAAACACCCACTTAGATAGGGGCAACAGTGAAATATTAAATAAAAAAGAAAAAGAAAAGGAAAAGGAAAAAGAAAAAGGAAAAAGAAAAAAAGGAAAGAAGAATTTATCAAGTGATCGTCTATAACAGAAACAATAAATTTTCTGACCGACCAGTGCTCATTATCTTCATAATCACAGACAAAAAACCAAACACAGAGAAAACTGAATCTAACCCTACCATGTTATTACTTCTTGATTAGTCGCAATACATCGCCTACTAGATGCAACGAACCCGTCACTAGGACCTGATAAAGCAAATATAGGAGAAGAGAATTTCGATAGATAAATATAATGTGGGAAAATTAAAAAATAAAATTGATAAAATGGGAATATCTTGTTTTAACGAATTCCTAAAACCTAGCATTTCATTTTTTAGATGTCCCAATCAAATCATAATTTCATGCTTCAATTGGGTAAAATGTTTGTTTGTTTTAAAATTTATATTACCTGAAAGCGAACAGATTGATTTTTACGAACACTGTCCCTGAGCCAATTAATAGCTAGGGGGAGTGAAGTGAAAACTGTGCTGTTCTCGGAATTATGAGTGCCTTTCTCAGTATCATCAACAATTGCTGCTTCATAAGTCAACTCTGCACTCTTTGCATCTCGTCCTGTAAAGTTTTGAGATAATGCAAGAAGCAGAAGAAAATGATACTTGAGCTACTGTACTGTACATAGAAAATCTGATAATACAAAAACGACTCACATAGTAGTTTATAATCAGGCCTAACAGGTCATTTTGGTAAATGTAAGACCCGGAAAAATAATAAATTAGGTTGCAATGACACAAAACCAGATGCAACAAACAAAGGTGCATATTTGAATTTAGTGTTTGGAGAAATAATTACAGCCTCAGAGTCCCAAGAGTCGATGCTCCGCATTTTACGAAAATAATAAGGCACAAAAATCCAAATTAATCACGATAGGAAACCAATAAGGACAAAACTAGGAAACTAGGAAAAATGATAAAAAAAAGATCTTGAAACTAGGAAAAATGATCAAAATTACCTTTTTCCCCAGGACTGAGGCTTTCCCATAATTTCTGAAGAGTCATTTGCCAAGACAAATCAACTTGAGTATCGGCTGCAGGCGAGGCAACATTACCCACCTTGTAATACACTGATGTGTTTGGAACGAATAAGGCCTTCTTAAAGTGCACTCCTGAAATAATTAATGCAATCAGACATTAGAAAACCGTGCCTTTTTTATTTTATTTTATATTTTCCTTGAAACTAATAGACTTATAATTTCGGCAAACTTGGTATTACCATGAGTCGCGCATGCACTCACTAGGCGTGGAAGAAGAGATTGAGGGTCCCTCACTGACATACAATTGAACAACAAAATCTGCACATTTGCCAACAAATTAAACTCATTAGCAACCATTAAAGACAGTGAATTTAACTCCAAAATACAAATCAGTGCCCATAAGTATAACTCTAGGAGACCTAAATTGGAAGTCACTAAAATGATCAAATATAATATTCCAAATTCTACTAATTTAATATTATAACCTTTTTTCTGGAAGAACATTTTTTCTTTTTTCACTGTGATGCATAATTTTTTTTTTCTATTTCTAAAATCCGAACCCTTTTACAAAGACTGATGCATAAGAATATCTAACCTGAGTAGAATGTTTTCTCAATTGCCCATTCGGTCCCTCAGCGCCATTATAAGCCTTGTTATTATTAGACCTATTATAATCTTCTTTGGTCGCAAGGCTAAACCAATTTGCACACACGTCCATGCTCTCCGGACTATGGGCACCATCCAGGTAGAACACAAGATCACCTGGACTCTCACTCTCGATCAACCGATCGGAGACAATTTGGGCACGTCCTTGCAAAGCAGCAGTAGCTAAACCTTTGATGAATTCCTCAGGTAGAGAGGTCTACTTACACACCGAAAACAGAACAATTTAGTAAAATAAAGCAATCGGTTTAACAAAACAAAAATAAAAACAAAAACAAAAACAAAAAACCTTACAGCCTGGTTTAGATAATTGATTCCAACACTACCGGTCCTATGAAGCCAAGTTGAGCATAGTGCGACTGGAAGGCCAGCGTTTACATATTGGTGCTCGCCCTCAAGCCCAAGATGCACACCGCTTAGTAGGCTCGGATCCAAAGGAACAATTACTTGAAGATCTACCTGTTCGCGGTGTAATTGCAATAGCTTTTCTCAGAGATAACAAAGACAAGCAAAATATGTTCAGAATTCCAATTTAGCATATAATTAAACCCGGCAGAGAGAAATTTAACTTACATCCAGCTGTGAGGCTTTCTGTTGGAGAACATTCATGGCTTCTTTAGGCTGTGGTACGGTAAAGGCTGGAACGCCACTCTAATTAAAGAAACCATGGATTAAGCAGAAATAAAGACAAGAAAAATGAAATGAACCAAACATTTGAACACTCCAAGAATTACTGAACATCACACATAAAAGAAAAAAAAAACATGTGAATCATCGTACCTTGAAAATCCCAGCCTTCTCCACAGCAATTTGTCCAAGGGTATTTCCTGCCCAAGTTTATAACCTTAATGTTTAGCCTAATTACAAAAGCATCAAGTTGTTTTTCAAAAACTATAAATGCCTCCTGGATAATTGCTTTTAATTTACAAACTGCACTCTCAACATAGGGTATTTGCTAAAAGATATACTAACCTCAAGTGGACGTTTGTTAAACCTTGAGGGTGTATTTGTGATTTGGGAAGATAGTTGGGAATTTTTGTAATTAGGCCAAATCTCAAGGGTAGTTTTTGTAATTATTCCTTAATTTATTTGAAGTCCATGCCCCAAGGAATAAATCTGAGGTCATCATAAGTTCAGGGCACTGCCACAAAACATGCTTACCCGAAAGAAAATTGCATTTCCAAAAACAGAAAAAGAAAAAATAACTTTACTAGGATATGAAAATTGCATAAATTAGGATTTTCTAACTTATTTAGAAAAGAGACCCATTGTTGACATTTTCATAAATAGCAAACCATTTCTGGGTTCCTAAACCAAATAATCAAATTAGGCAGTTACCTAAAATATCATGGAGAGAAAGCACTAACCAAGAATTTCCATATGGTCGTACCCTAGCGAAGCTATACCACAGACAATCGGTTTCTCAGCCTGAACAAACACAAATCATAATGATGTTAGAAACCACAAACCTTTTCACCTAAATATAACAGAAATGTATTTTCTAGACGGAATATCTAATGCATACCACATTTGTAGCATCATATTTCCCACCTAAACCAACTTCCAAAATGGCAACATCAACCTGGACACAATAATATGAAAATGAGAAAATAATTGCACGGACGATACAGTGTATGATAGGCAAGCACAGCTCGTAATTACCTGCTCAGCTGCAAATATCTTGAAAGCAAGCAAGGCAAGGAAACGAAAATACGTCGGCATGGGTACGTCATCAGAGGCTTTTTCCTACATTGGAACAATAACATTTAGAAGGAATAATGAAGCACAAGCAGACACAATTGTAGAAAAAAGCACTGAACATACCTTCAGTCGATCCCAACACCACCAGAAGTATGCCAAAAACTTCTCCTCGGAAATATCTAAGCTAAAATATCCCAAGAAAAAAAAAAGGTCAACTAATCGCATAATCTCATACTTGGCACTTTCTCAAAGAAAATGACAATAGGTAGTTAGATACAAAGCCAAAATGTATAAAATCATTTCTATCTAACGCTCTTCGTCCAATGCTATCCTGGAAATTAGAATCACGTTTGTTTATAAATTGTCATTGGAAATCGTCGATTTCAATTTTCATGTTTCACATCAAAACATCCCAAATCTATCAATCACATCTCATCTTTTAGGAAGTGGGCCGTGGGGCCCACCACTACCACCAAAATCCACTTAAAAAAGTATTATTATTTTAAAGTTATGTCTATCTAACGGACCCACCATCTACAATCTTACCTACAAACCTATTTCAAAACTACTCACCCCAAACATAATCTCAAAAAAACAAATAAATTCCCAAAATCCGTTTCCAACACAAACTGGAAATTGGAAACGGAAAAAATTCCATGATGCATGCCCAAAAATTCTACTCTTTAGCCATTGATAAGCACACATACCCGTCCAACCTAAACCTTTCTCGAACATCAATGAGGTGAGGAGACGTGAAAAGCCCAGTACGGAATCCACAATTCCGCAGAATAGATTCCGCGAAAGTACAAGTCGAACCCTTCAAATTCCGGCACATGAAATAAAAGCCAAGTTATTGCTTATATAGTTAAATTATCCGTTCTCGAAAGTGAATTCAATATCCAAATCAACTAACTCAAAAACACTTATTGAATTCGTTCGATCACCTTTCCTTTGGTGCCAGCCACGTGAATAATCTTCATCTCTTTTATCGGCTCCTCTAATTCCAATATCTTACATTTCATCAAACAAACAAGATAAACAGATTACACAAATTATTTGAATGCAAATAATTTTTATATAAAACAGGCATACAAAACAGAGATACCTTCACATAATCGAACAATAAGTCAAAACGATCGCCCTTGTTTTTCTTATCAGCACGGCTGCGTTTCGTAATCAGTGATGACAAAGCATCCATCGCCTCGTCGTACTTGGACACCACTACCGGATTTTCGGATCCATTCCCAACTTCATCAAAGTTCAATTAAATCAAACCACACACACACACACACACACACATATATATATATATATAACAATAATCAGCAGAAACGGGTAAAATTGAGAAGGATACTCGAGTAACTTCAAATGAGCATGAAGCAGAGTTCATAACATTGGTGTAAACAAATAGATTAACAGGATTTATCTAACATTTATTTCTTCGCAGTGATAAAATTGATAATATATTTAAAAAAAACAAATAAAAAAATGTCAATTGGGTTGGGTTTAGACGTGTTTACCTTGAGACATTTCTTCTGAATTAGCGCGAAGGTTTCACGGCCTGAAATCTACAAAGAGTTAGATTTAAACACAACACATATATATATGTATAGATACAGAGAGAGATGATTTGAAGGTCACGAGAGTAACAAGAAAGGGATGCGCAGCAACGGTTGGTGAGTGGGGAAAAGAGCTGAATGAAAAGATTGGATTGCCACTAGATCAATTCAATACATTCTTAAACAATATTATTAAAAAATAATAATCTCTTTACATTATTTATATAATAATGGGAACTTATGAAGTATTTTCTTATAATAATAATACATAGATGCATATAATTATTATTGTGGACGATGATTATATTGACTTCTAAATGAGATAAAATTAACCTTATAAATTAAGGAAATTTTTAGTCGATTGGATGTTAAAAAATAAAATAAAAAATTAGTTAACTAGTGGGAAAAAAAAAAGATAAATAATTGATTGTTTACAACCCTACAAGTTTTTTCACCAAAAACTTTTGCGAGATTTTTCTCACATTTTTATTTCTTATTTTTCTCATCTTTCCACTATTATTAACTTTCTACCACACAAAAATTTTATTTTATTTCTCTCATCTTTCCCACCACATAAAAAGCTTTATGTGTGAAATTTGTTCTACCACATAATAAAAAAAAACACAAATTATATTCAATTATTATCTCACAAAAATATTTTCATCTCCCTAAAAAAAATTTTCCTCACTGTTTAATAGTGAAACGAATTGATATCCAATCGACACTCTCCAAACTTTTTTTTTTTTCTTTTTGCCTAAATCCCCTAACTTTTTTTTTACAAACTGCTCTTGTACTACACGAAAATGACATTATTCTTTCTATTTTGAAATTCCGACGAAAAAGGCTGTGAAAATTGGTTAATCCATATTTTATGACACTCACACGCCTCACATCTAGCACTGTCGTGTTTTATCATAACTTTGCGACTCATAAAATACCCTATTTCAGGTCAATCAAAGTCTGTTTACCCTGTAAAATTGATGGTCAAGATTGCAAAAAAATATTTTTACCAACTTCTGATTAACATTGATTACCGATAACTAGGGGTCTTTTTTGCCATAATTACAAAATAGGAGGTATAATGTCTTTTCGTATAGTACGAGAGACATTGTATCAAAAAAAACAAAGAGTTTGGGAAAAAAAATGTTTTGGAAGTTTAAAAAATAGTTCTAAAATGATCCACTATTTAATACTGAGACCTATCCACACATAAGTGGACTATTATTTCAATTATTATATATATATATATATATATATATATATATATATATATATATATATATATATATATATACATGCGCGGCACATATGAACGTAGCCAGTGGATGAACGGAGTTAAGTCGATACTTTACAACTTAAAAGTTAAGTGTTACGCGTGAGTGCCACTTCTAGAGTCTTTCGAAAGCTAAGCCTAAGTGTTGGTCCGACACTTCTAGAGTTATGTACCCGGACACTCACCAATCGAATTGATTGTTTTAAAACGAGGCAGGTTTTCTTGTTTATTCCACTGTTAGCTGTTTCTATTGCTTGTTTTTAAAATAAGTTAGTATTACATTTTCATTCTAAATGCGGCAATTGGATAATTTATTGGAAAAAACTATTATTTATTTATTCCTAAAATATTTTATTGTTGCATACACGAAAATTGTCAAATTTATATTTTAAAAGAAAAATTATATTTTATTTTGTCTCACTAAGCTATTTTTTTAACCCACGCTCTCTTTTGTTGAAGCCAAACTCTCGACGATAATGCGATGATCACAACTTTGATTTTTTAAGATGAAAATTGATTCGTCATCTAAAGCTTTATTTTATTGACTTTTTATTATTGTATTTTTAATGTATGAAAACGAATTGGATGTGAAAGTTAATTAATTAATTTATTTATTTATTTATTATTATTATTATTAAAATAATATTTTATTTGAGAGGTTACACAAACACATAAGTTACTCTCAATCATGACTAAAATCATCAAAAATAGCTCATCAGGTCGGTCCTCGCCAGTTTGCATTTTCTAGGCCCGAAGTGGACCGACCTTTTCTTACCAGTCCAGCCAACTTTAAAGTTATTTTTTTTCTACCCATGGAGCTGGGCCCAACCCGACACTTTGGCTTTGACCTGATGGGCCAACATCAGACCAGACCGCTTTAAATACGACCACCACAAAACACTAGGGAGTTTGTATATGGAAAAATTACAATAAAAACTAATTTAATGTTGAAGTAGAAGCAGAAAACTGTAAAAGTAAAGCAGAAAAGGTACGAGAGAAAAAGAGAGGCGGAGGAATATTAGGGTTCTCATTAATCAAGGGTCCCTTTATAGAGGGTACCAATTATACAGTTCCCTAATTACATAATGATAATGAATACCTAAATTACCCTCATACTTAACTTGTTGATATACACACTAAATGTGTAATTCCTTTAACACTCCCCCTTGTGTCGAGTCAACAAGTAAAATGGTGCATGAGTAGTGGCCTCATTAAAAACCTTTGCCAAATAACAAAACCCAATGGAAAAAATAAAACTTGGTCGAAGGGTGAAATGGTGTTTCATTGTTGCCTCGTTAAAACCTTGCCAAGTAACAAAACCCAATGGGAAAAATAAAACTTGGTCTAAGGAAAAAGAGTACAACACATCTTATGTTGAGACTCCCCCTAAAGTGTACACCCTTCTCTGATATTACATCCATCAAGAGAATTTTGAAAATATCAACTTCCTCAATTTACTTGATTCTTGAGAAAGTGCATAATTGTTTGATGTAGAATAATTGTGGTTTATATTACTCATATTATCACGTTTTCTCCAGTGATAGAGTTCAAATCACTATGATCATAACATTTATCGTTGATACTCACAAACTATTATATGTATGATAATGATCTCTTTACATGGATCAAATAAGTAACCAACATCAACGATACTATTTGGTGTTTCACAGTAGGAAGTAAACTCAACATTTTCTATAGGGATTACAAGACCATCTGCAGTCCCAATTATATTTATGAATGGGAAAAATAAACTCGCGTCAATGGTTTCTTTTAGGTATCAAATTACATTTTGATTCCATTCCAGTGACATTGAGCTTTCTTGAGTTAAATCAAGATAACAATTTTGAGAAAGTAATATTTGGTCAAGTGTATTAGTAATGGTACAATAATGCGCATATTGTACGTAGGTAAAGAATTTCAGCTCCCACCAGTTCTTCGTCATTCCATTGACGAAATTGATGTTTCTTATATCTTCACTTTGACCAATCATAGGAGTGCTAACATATTGCACTTATCTATATTTAATTGCCTGATCATCTTTTGGATATATGCAAACTGTAGAATTTAGTATTCCACAAACTCGGTTTTAGTTTAAAGCCTTAACATGACCGAGTTTTTCCATGATGCATTATCTCAAATTAAGAATTTCAAATAACTAGCGATATCTCTTGTTTCATTAAGAGTGTATATTATGTTCCTTTCATCGACATATACAATCATAATCGCAAATTTGAAACTTATAAATACGCAAGGGCATAGATTATCTTTTCCCAATGAAGTAGTCACTTAGATGGTTATACCACATCCGTCTGGATTATTTTAATCCATAAAGTGAGTGTTTCAATTTAATTTGCAAATGAACTCCGTGGCTTAGAGTCACTTGCCTTGGTAATGAAAGGCCAGCAAACACTTTCGTATATATCTCTAAATCATGATTCCCATAGAGATATGATGTAGCCACAGGTATAAGCTGCATTCTCAGTTCTTTGGAATTAGAACATCTATTATGAGAGAGTACATATCCTCATAATCAATTCCAGGGCGTTTTGAGAAACTTTGTGCTTCAAGTTTAGATTTGCATCTCATGCCTTTATTTTTCTCATTACGCTTTCTGACAAAACTTTGTTTATGTCTTATAGGCTTTACACTTGGTGAGGTTAGCACTACCGAACCAAATACCTACCTTATTGTTAGTGAATTTAGTTTTACTTGGATTGATTATTTACATTTAGGTCAATTTGCTCTATATTGATATTTCAATAGAGCGTGGTTCGATACTATTGTGCTATATGATTCTTTGAGCAGCAATTTATATATCATCAATGTGTATGAAAAGTATTTCCATCAACTTATATAAACTCTCATTGTACATTGAGATTTCTTTATTCTCTGGAATCATATTAAACTTCGTAGCGTCCTCTAGTAATGATTCATGGACATAAGTATAATCAGAGATAATCTCATGAGAGTCATTATTTTCATTGATGATCAATTAAAGTTGTGTTATACATGCCCTCTTGTTCCTTGGGCGAGTATTGATCGAACCAAGTGACCTCCCCCTGTTCCTTTTTGGGAGTCACGACCTCAACCACTCCTCCACTAAGTATGGTTGCAATGTCTTAATCTATGACATTGTGCCCTTCACTGGGACTTTTAACCCTGCAGACACATTTGCAGCTTGTATATATATGATCTCGTCACTTTAGAAATTGAGTCTTCTATACTTTGAAGATCATTATTCACTTTACTTTTCTTTCACGTTACATTGTGAAATGCGGGGATCATAATGAGACATAGTATGAAACTATTCTTGTCGTTCCATTAGAAAATACTTTTTCTTATCTCCCCCTAAAGACGGGAAGACTGTCTCATTAGAGTGACAAATTCGCTAATTTAGCAATAAAGAGATCGTCTGTCAAAGGTTTCAAATAGCGGATGATTGTTGGAGATTCATATCCAATATAAATACATAATCGTCTTTAGAAACCCATATAATGCGCTGTGGGGGCGCAATAGGCACATATACTGCTTAATCAAATATGCGTAGATATAAATTATCAGGCTTATATCCAGTTACCAACTGGTACGGAAAATATCTGGTTAGCAGGGGTTCATAAACGAATAAGTAAGAGTTGCGTGCAATATTGCATAACCCTGTGCAAAGACAAATGAGTGCGCATAAATATTATCTTAATCACCATCTATATTCTTTTTGACGGTGTCTTCTTTGAGACCTTATTATATATGCACATTAGGGTACAAGATCCAGTACATCGATCTTTATTAAAATGCAATAGTCATCAAGTACTTTTGATGTAAACTCTGTAGCATTATGAGTTTGGGTGTTTGATAAGGATGGTGAGTCCTCAATCATATTAAATGTGCTATAAGTTTTGCAAATGCAACATTTCTATGGACAATACGTGCCGAAGCATCGACCAAAACTATAAAATACTTGAAATATCCGCATTTTGAATGGTTATGTTCACATGTATCACCTTGAATTCTTTGTAAGAATGGAATATTTTGCTTTGTATCTATAGCATAGGAAGGTATCAATCTTATTTTTGCTAAAGAGCAGGCTTTGCAAAACGAGTGATTTGTTTTTGAGATAGATATTAAGGCAGAGTGAGATGTAGGTAATGCATCTTGTGCTTCAGAAGTTATTAGTTGCACTTGTGCAGCAGTAGTATCGACATTGGGCAGTGCATCGCGTTTATATCCCACTTTATGAGTCACTCGAAAGAAAGGATGTTCGTGTGAGTTTTTCAAAATACGGATCATCATGTCACGACCAGGATGTCCAAGATGGTCATGCCAAAGCATATATGAGTCAGTGTCACATAATTCGTTATTGGTGACGGCATAAGATTCAATAATCTGTATAGTAGTGAGGTATAACCCACTAGATTGACTCATTAGTTTCTCTAAGATGTATTTTCTTCCACATTCATTAGAGGTAATATATATTCATTTCCATTCTCACAGTGAGTTTCCAAGTGATAGTCGTTGGCACGGATATGTTTAAAACTCAACAAGGTTACTTGCTCTAGGTGCATACAGAGCTTCCGTGACTATTATCATTGTGCCATCAGGCATCAAGAACTTGGCAGTACCTCGCATTTGATTAGTTGGGATGTCCCAATCATCGTAGTCACAGATGAGTTATAAGGAATTAATTCAATAAATAATTGTCTATTCCTTAAAATTGTGTGAGTAGTCCCACTATCAGCTGAGCACTCTATTTTATTGCGCGATATTCCTTGTAAAAGTGGTGATAGTGTCATGGAAAGAGTTAGAGGAACTTCTCTAATTCATTGGAGTGTTGTGGACGATCTAGAATGATATACTTCTCATTCGAATATGTAACTCTATGCGTAAGATGTATTTTTGCACATCTTATTGCTGTATTTGAACCAAGCACATAGTTTTGTAAATAATAAAGTCGAATACATTCAATACTTTAGAATGAAATTCGAGATTATTAATAATCCAATCAAATAAATGTCCCACCCAAAGTAAATCTAATTCAAAAAAAATACCAAACTCCATATTCTCAATAAAATGAGGCAATCATGCCTTCAAAAAAAATCTTGAAATATAAGTAAAGGAACGTCAAGTGACTAAGCAAGGTTCTTATTGCCATTGAAGCCCGCAATCGTGAGGTTGACATCAGCATCAAGATCTCCATTTTCCACATAGTGAGTCTCTTGTTCTTTAGACTCTCTAAGTTTCTTGTAGATGGTTGCCACCTTATCACTTGCGTGACAGTTTTAGTACCAATGCCCAGTGTCACCATATCTATAGGTTCATTCCCAACTCTCTCTCGTTTCTTTGAGGGTTCTCGTGTGGTGCCTTGATTTTATAACCACCAGTACCAATATTACCATGGCCACATGGGGCGCTACCACCATCTTTGCGCCATACATGGGGAGAGCCTCCACGGCCCCTACCACGGCCTCTACTGCGGCCCCCATGGCCCCTGCCTCGTGGTGCATAATTATCACTTTGAGGGAGATTAACACGTCCAGTCCCCTTTGCTTTGGGGTTCTTTCCACTATTCGCTTGACCATAATTAGTTTCGAGAATTTTCTTTGTCCCGGCAGGTCTAGCATTATTGTTCAAGAGAACCTGGTCATGCCTCTCATCTACTTGCAACATATTAATCAACTTATTAAAAGTTGTAATCCTTTTGTTATCATACTCAAGTCTATACTGGTTCGCTAGTATAAGTGCTAAGTAGGAAAAGTGGATAGAGTTTTTTATATCATATCATCATTCGTGATTTGCTTTCCACAGAAGGTAAGACGTGCTTTTAAGCGCAACATGTCCTTGTTGAATTCATTGACCCTCTTATAGTCAAGTAAGCGGATTTCATTCCACTGAACGGTCAGTTCTGGAAGCAAAGTATCATGTATGTTTCCAAAACGTCCCTTGAGGGCATCCCACAGTTCTTTGGGTGTCTTCAAATGAAGGTACTCCCAGCGTAAGCTTGGGTCAATATGACGCCGCAAAAATATTAGGGCATTTGCTTTAATTTAATCAGACGGTTTTTTGTCTGTTGGATCGGTGTATGGTATGATCGTGGATGTAAAATCCTTTCCCATGAAAGTAGTTTCCACATCAGAATCCCAACGATGGTACTCAATTTCTTCTGAGCCCAATATTTCAAATTCGGGACGAGTGGGTTCAACCATCTTATAAAACAAGGTTGGAGATATTTGGATTACGTAATTGTGATGGTTTACAATTTTTTTTTTTCAAGAACATGAATTAGATTATAAGATCGTAGGCCACATATCACGTTTTTCGATTCTTTGTGAAATAACTTTTATCACATGACAAGTTTATATTATTTTGTATTGCTCATGAATCTTCATTATCACAAGAATACGCATACGAAGATTATTAAACAATCCTCTATAGAATATAAATAATTAAGTAATATCGCAACGGAGTGCATTTCTTAAAACAGTTATTAAAAAAAGTTTCAAATATTGCAAAGTAGTAAGAGCAGCAGAGTGGTCACAGTAATCAAACTTATTTTCTACAACCCAGGTTCGAAACTGAGCAGAAAAGGTACGAGAGAAAAAGAGAGGCGTAGGAATATTACTCATTAATGAAGGGTCCCTTTATATAGGGTACCAATTATACAGTTCCCTAATTATATAATGATAATGAATACCTAAATTACCCTCATACTTAACTTGTTGATATAGACACACTAAATGTGTAATTCTTTTAACATTTAACCTTTTGTTTTACATTTTTACGATGAGTCATAAAATTTTACAATTATACTAATTTTTTATTATTATTATTTTAATTAAGTCTCGTACACGGTTATGAATGAGAGAAATTTCGACTCTGACTCTCCCATTCTGATTGACTTTATTCATAATAAAATTTTCATCTCCTCGCAATATACAAAATAAAACTTTTATCTTCTCTGATACAATTTTTAGTCGCAATACACAAAATAAAATTTTTATCTCCTCTAAACTTTTTAAGTCTGGTTGATATACAATATACAAAATAAAACTTTTATCTCCTCTGAAATTTTTTTAAGTCGAATTTGGGTTGATATAGTTTCAAATTAATTGAAATATACAAAATAAAACCTTTATCTCCTTAAACTCAATTCAATTCGCCTTTCAAATTAATTGAAATATACAAAATAAAACCTTTATCTCCTTAAACTCAATTCAATTCGCGTTTCAAATTAATTGAAATATACAAAATAAGGACTTTTATCTTCTCAAACCTTAATTCAGTTTGCAGTATTTGGATTGATATAGAATGTTAATTTTAATTCAATTCGCGTTTCAAATTAATTGAAATATACAAAATAAAACTTTTATCTTCTCAAACTTAATTCAGTTTGCCGTATTTGGGTTGATATAGAATGTTAATTTTAGTTGATAGTTGATATTGATATATAGTTTCAAATTAATTGAAATATACAAAACAAAACTTTTATATCCTCAAACTTTTTTTTCAATTCGTAGTATTTGGGTTGAGATAGAATGTTAATTTTAATTGATATATCTCTTTCAATTAAAAATATACAAAATATATTTTCAAGCCGTAGTATTTGGGTTGATATATACTTACAATTGTTTTACAACTTTTTTCAATCCTAGTATTTGAGTTGACACAAAATAATTAATTATTTTTAGTCGCGATATACAAAATAAAAATTTTATCTCCTCGAAAACTTTTTTCAAGAGTTGACACCAAATAATTAATTATTTTTAGTCGCAATATACAAAATAAAAATTTTATCTCGAAATTTTTTATCAAGTCGCATTTGGGTTGATAAACAATATACAAAATAAAACTTTTATCTCCTTGATACTTTTTTCAAGTCGCATTTGGGGTTGATATATAGTTTCAAATTGAAATATACAAAATAAAACTTTTATCCCCTCAAACTTATTTTAATTCGCAGTATTAGAGTGATATAGAATGTTAATTTTAGTTGATATTGATATATAGTTCAAATTAATTGAAATATACAAAATAAAACTTTTATATCATCAAACTATTTTTCAATTCGTAATATATTGGGTTATTTCAATTCGCAGTATTAGAGTTGATATAGAATGTTAATTTTAGTTGATATTGATATATAGTTTCAAATTAATTGAAATATACAAAATAAAACTTTTATATCATCAAACTATTTTTCAATTCGTAATATATTGAGTTGATATATAATGTTAGTTAATTTTAGTTGATATATCTCTTCCGATTAAAAATATACAAAATACCTTTTCAAATAGTAGTATTTGGTTGATATATACTACAATTGTTTTACAATTTTTTTCAATTCCATTTAATCCTTTTAATTAGTTAATAGATAGGAATGGACTGTATCGCCCCTAAATACCAATTTTCCGTTCTGCGTGAAACATCAAAGATTCATTATTCCGATAATTTTGTTTCATATTTATTTCCCATCTCGACTCATTTTTCACCATCATCTCACACATTTCGAACTCATAATTAAAAATTCATGAAACATCAAAGATTCATTATTCCGATAATTTTGTTTCATATTTATTTCCCATCTCGACTCATTTTTCACCATCATCTCACACATTTCGAACTCATAATTAAAAATTCATGACAGTATTTTAAATTTCATACTAATTGAACTCATAATTAAAAATTCATGACAGTATTTTAAATTTCATACTAATTTAATTTAACGGATTTGATTGTTATTTTTAGTATGTGAATTTCTTACTAATTTAAAGGGTTTTGAGAATTTCATACTAATTTGGTAATTTTATGGGATTTGAATGGTCCTATGTGAATGGATATGATTGAGTTTATTTCATAAACTTTAATTCTATACTCTCTTATTATAGACTTTCATACTTTTTTTTTGTTGTTGTTAACGGGCATGATTGAATTTTTTTAAAATTTTTATACATGTTAATTTATAGAAAGAGGTATGAAATTCTTAAAAAATATATATGAAATTCAATCATGCCGTTAATTAAAAAGTGAGTATGAAAATTTATAAGAAGAGAGTACGAAATTATATGAAACGATCTTTCTCAAATTAGGATAAAACCAATTAAATTCGTTAAATTAGTATGAAATTCTAATATACTTTTCCAAATTAGCATGGAATTCTTAAATATATCCTTAAAAATATCCGAAAATCCGTTAAATTAGTATGAAATTCTAATTTTTAAATATATCCGAAAATTAATAATGATAATGGGGAGAGTATGTAAATTTCGTTATTCGTTAAATTAGTATGAAATTCTAACATGCTTTTCCAAATTAAGCATATCGAAAATCCGTTAAATTAGTATGAAATTCTAATTTTTAAATATATTCGAAAATTAATAATGATAATGAGGAGAGTATGTAAATTCCGTTAAATTAGTATGAAATTCTAACATACTTTTCCAAATTAGCATGAAATTCTTAAATATATCCGAAAATTAATAATGATAATGAGGAGAAATAATGATAACGAGGAGAGGATGAAATTTGAGCTGCGGATTTAGGGATGAAATCACATAAATTTTAAATTTTATTTTCTTTGCTTTGTAGGACGAAGTAAAAGTAGAAGAAGATTTGTGCTGAGTTAAGTTAATACAGATATTTTCTTTTGGTCTAAATGGTCAAAGCCCCTTAATTAATTGAGTTGCACGAAGAAGTGGGAAACAGAACTAAGGAGGCAATTTGTTGGTTCTCTATAAAAAAAATCTTGTGGACAAGGTATTTTTAAGTTAATTTTGTTGTCATCATAAAATTTATTTTCTTACTTTAAAACTAGGTAGTTATGTAAATTACTCGTATATCTTTGGGAATCGGAGCAAACTAAGTCTAAGACCCGTTCATCGGGGTGAGCCATCTCCACTGGTCCAGCCTAGGGGTGTGCATCGGTCGGTTCGGTCGATCGAACCGACCGAATTGTCCGAATTCGGTCGTTGGTCGGACCGAACTGACCGAAAAAAATTGGAAAACCGAACCGAACCGAAATATTTCGGTCGATTTCGGGCCGAACCGATTTCCTTTTTTTTTTAATTCCTTTATTTTCTAAAGCGGAAAAATAAATTAATAAAATATATAATTAATATATTATATATATATATAATTAATATATATATTTAATTAATATTATATATATATATATATATATATATATATATATAATTCGTTCGGTTCGATTTTTTTGGTGGTCAAACCGAAACCGACCGAATTGACCGAAATTCTTACGACCGAAAACCGAACCGTCGGTCAAAAAATCGAATCGAATTATACTATTCGTTCGATTTTTTCGATCGGTTCGATTTTTGGTCGAATTTTGCACACTCCTAGTCCAGCCTGTCATAAACATAGATTCACACTGCGAAAGAATTATAAAAATAAAAAACACGATTGCCCACCTTCTTTAACTCGTCCACATCTTTACCCCATCTCTTGACGACAGGGCCGGTCCTGGCCTTTTGGAGGCTCGTGACAAAAATGTAAAAAAAAAAAAACAAAAAAAACGGCCCTTATGTATATATGAAATAACAACATTTTATAGTACCAAGAAAAAAAAAAAAAAGAACCCTTAGAAAACTCACAAAAGACATCAAATTTACGGGCTACTTGTCTAAATACACAATTGTGATGGTCTAATGATTATCGAGTCCAATTTGATTTAATTCTTGAAATAACATTTTCATCGATACTAGAAATCTATATATCTAAACTTGATCAGTTATTTTTTTTTCTTTTTTCGTCTTACTAATTTTTTTTTCAGCCAAACTATTTTTTTTCTAAATTAAATTACAATACAACAAGCATATTATGTATATATACACGTTTGTATAATAATTTTTGGGTCCCAAAAATTGGGGCCCCCAACCTTCGCCCATGCCGCCCACCCTCAGGATTCCTGCTTGATGATTGAGCAGAGCCGAGCTGAGCATGGGCATTATTATAATATGGCCCAATTATTTGTTCATATTACTCCTCATCGACCCATTAATGCAACCTACTTGCCATGGTAGCCCAAGACGGTGCTCAGGGTTGAGCATTCGGTCGGTTTGGTCGAAAATCGAAACGAATTGAAATCGAATTTTGTATAAAATTTCAAATCTAATCGAACTAAAATTAATTCTAAAACCGAAAATCGAAATATTTAAATTTGCAAACCAAACTAAACCGAAAATATGTTTAAAACCGAATTAATAAAAAACAGCAATAAGTAATATAAAATTATTTTTTAAAATTTTTAATTATATTTCGGTTAAAATGAACCGAACCGAAATTTATTTATAAAATCGAACTGAACCGAAATAATCGAATTTTTTGATTCTTAAACCGAAAATCGAACCGAATTTACATAAGACCGAATCGAACTGAATTTTCGGTTCGGTTCGATCGGTTATTTAGTTTTTTGCTCACCCTAACGGTGCCCATTTCGATCGGGTCGGGCGCTCCGAATCCTCCCAGCTGATTCAATCTTGGGTGTCCACTTAAAGAGCTTTCATTGAGGCCGTTGATCAACCATTAAATACCCGAGCCTATAAACCTTAGACTCATTTTGCAACCAACGTTCTCTCTCTTGATCTTTGATCTTCGACTGCTCACACACAAAGCGAACACCAACTCAAGCTTGACTTGTTTACATGCTCTCGAGCTCGACTCATTTGTGGGCCCGTGATCTTATGCTCGAGTTTGTCCATTTGACTGTCTATGAGTCTTTGTTCGAGCTCGGCTCGTTGTGAGTTCAATGTATATACTCGAACAAGACTCGCTATAAGTTCAATTAGTAGGTTTGATTATTAAAAAATCTCCAATATTATATGGATAAAAGGACATTACAAGAAAATAATTATTATTAGGCAATGGAAATTTGAATACAATACCATTATTAATGATAATATCTTAAATATCTCAAATTAACAAAATGTATTTGAAATAATAATTACGAAAAATATATATTGTTTTTATTCTTATTTAATGAATGGTGTTAGTTAGAAAATGCATATTAAATAGAGTTAAAATAGTAAAATAATAGAATAAATTCCATTAAAGATAAAAACAAATGAAGTATTCAGAAATCACATAGATTATTGTCTTATGCTTGAAAATACTTAATCTAAATGAATTATTCCTTGAAAAACAATATTATACAAAATATATATTATATATTTATATTAAAAAATGTATTATTAACCAAAATACTTCAAACAAAAATAATACCCTCCACCCCAAATATATCGTTCACTATTTCTTGTTGCAACGTTCCAAATATATTGTTTAGTTTTCTATTTAATATTAAGTTTTATATTTATCTACAAATATACCCTTATATTTACTTTTCCAATAATATTTCATAATCTCTGCGTACAATTAAAATTGATTTAAGAGATTCATGTTGTGATCATGTATAGTGCATGAAACTATATATATTCAATGCAAATTGAAAATTACTTTTAACAAGAAATATATAACAACAAAGAACAATAAATTGAACAATAAATTATGATTAATGTAACATTTAAACATTACTGTATATATGAAACTATATTCATGCAAAATATAATAAAAGATTTACTATTAACCAAAAGAATCACAAGATTAAAAGATAATGGACTTTTAGAAAGTAGTACATGAAGTTAGTTAGATATTGGCCTCGTTTGGTAAACTAAGAATTGAGATAAAATTAGAGGATTTGACTCAATTGAGACCACTCAAATCTTCTAATTGATATATATGGTAAACAAAGTTTACAATTAATTTTTTGAGTCCAAAAGGCTAATTTTGAAAAAGCTACATATGAGAGCTTTTTGAGAATAGCGGTTTTAAAAATGAATTGAAATGACAATTTTGTCCTCAAATTACCAATTTTTTTTTATTAATTTACATACAAAAATTATTTACAATTAAATAATAACAATTATTATTATCCGAATTAAATTGTATATATTAAAATTTTACAACTCAATAAATTTTTATAAATAATAATTTTTAAATAATGATTTTTTCTGTAAAAGTTACTTTAATTATTTAATATATTATGGATTTTGTTATTACTAAAAGAAATACTCAACAATAAATTCTGTGAATGTCCATTTTTGGTCATTTTACACGATCAAACAGTTATTTGCTCTCAAATATTTACCGAACACTTTTATACAAACTGCTAATATAATATGCTAGTCAAATCGCTAATGCAATAAACTATCAGCTATCCGCTGATTGCCAAACAAGACCATTAAATATTGAATTAGCACAACTTATTATAAACAACTTAAATTTAATACCGGACTATATGAAATTAAGTAGATATTAAACATTTAGATACTAAGGGTATTGAACTTAGTGTAAGCAACTAACTTTTGATCTTAACTAAAACCATATATATATATATAGGATTGGGTTCAAATGAGAACCCTGTCATTATATGTGAACCTAGGGACTAATCCTGGCCTTAGATCTAATATTGCACAGTGCAATTATATGTCCAGGTTCATTGTGCTTTTTACACAGTATTGTAGTGCTAAAATCAGTTCAGTTTTTTTAATTTAATTATATATGTTTTTTTTTTACGTTTTAAAATATGCAATATGTATCTTAAATTGTAAATCTTGTGAATATGATTAATTTGATATATATTTCATTCAAAACGAATAAAATTTGAAAAAGTTATGATTTGTTGAAAATTTGAGTTTCATTTCAAATTTTTGAATTTGCAGTTTATAGACGAAATTTGCGATACTTTTTGTATAAAATCGTAGTGTTTTTTTTCTTAATCTATTGTGCTTTCTAAAGAACAATGTAGTGCTCTTTATAAACGTTGATATATGTCCATACCATTTTTAGTTAATTAATGCATTTTTTACATTATTACCATGCTGACATGTCATGATCTCAACCATCAAGATTATCCAATCTAATGGACAAGATGAGTCCCTAGGTTCACATATAATGACGGGTTCTCATTTGAACCCAACCCTATATATATATATATATATATATATATATATATATATGTTACTATTGGTTATATATAATAGAGGTGTCACTGAGAGTTGATTTGCATGGTTTAAGAATCAATAATTAAACCGAACCAGCATCTGAATTTAATACATAATGAAACCATAACTAAATCAATAACGGAATAAAAACTTGAATAACAAATAATGAATCTAAGCATCCTAAAATGAATTATCAATAAAGAATAATAAAGAATAATCAATTTATTTGTATACACATATTAGATTGCTGCCAAAAGAATTTTTAATAAACTACCCTCAGGTTCGGTATATTTAAAAGAAAAATTCCGGAATTCTTTCAAAGTTACAGTATTATAGACACATATTTAAAATACAATTTATTTTTTTTCGTAATTATACCAAATTAATTCTGGTTAACATATATGATTATTTACTTTTAAAAAATATATTGTTCACTTATTTGCACTTTTCTAACATTTTGTATTTTGACTGAATTTAGAATATACATACGTACGTACATATATACATATATATAGAGAGAGAAAGAGAGAGAGATTGTTAACACACTAACGAGTTGAGCCCTTTTTTTTTACCGAATACACTAACGGACTTTTAACGAGCCAAACTTGAGCTAAACTTGTTGCACACACTACGAGCCAAACTTGAACTATTCGTGATTCAAAAAAATATCAAACAAACTCTAACTCGAGCTCTCCAAAAGTAAAACAAGTCGAACCTGAACCAGTGATGGGTGACGACTCTGTTAAACGACAAAAGTCTCATGCATGTGCATGGAAAGGAAGCAATGAATCAGCTACAACAAATCAAAACCAGCTAAAGGACAAGGATGACTCACCTCAGGAACAGATGGAGCACCATGCACCAGCAGCAGTGGATTATGGTGACAACGGCTAGTGAAGAAGGACAATAGCTGACATTGTGAATGGATATTAGACACCTGGAAAGTTTAGATCATTCTATAGCATGTATAAATATATGTAATGTATGGCCAAGAATGTATGAAAATTTCAAAACAGCTTTTCTGGCTTTTCTGGCTTTTCTTGCTAACCCTAGCAACATGAACAACCACTTTCTCTATGTTTTGTTTATATTTCCTTTTATGGTACCAGAGCACATGGTTTACCTTTTTGCATAAAAAGCTTCAATTTTTATCACCTATTACCCGTCCCTTTCATGGCTGCAGCCCCTACAATTAATGCTATGGAGCCAGTGATCCAACTACAGACTCAACTTATCACCATTAAATTAAATGATAACAATGACTTATTATGGGAGCAACAAATTCTTACTGCTCTCAGAGGCTATGGGCTGGAAGGATATATCACAGGAGACATTATGGCCCCAGAAAGACTGATTCCCGGCTCAGATGGTGAAACACCAACCATGAATCCAACTTACTTGAACTGGATCAGACAGGATCAGCTTATTGCCTCCTGGCTGTTGTCATCTCTCTCAGAGAACTTATTGGTCACCACTGTTGGTTTAAGGTTGCTAAGCAGATATGGGACACCCTAAAGGGAGCTTTTGCCACACAGAGTTCAGCCAAAGTGATGCAGCTCAAGCTTCAGCTTCAGACCCTCAAAAAGGGAAATATGTCCATCAGAGACTACTTTAACAAGGTGAAATCCATTTGTGATATTATCTCTATTGTTGATGAAGGGATCAAAGAAACAGATCAAGTTCTACATCTCTTAACTGGATTAGGACAAGAGTATGATCCAGTTATTGTCTCTTTAACCACAAGATCAAAGGCTTGCAGCCTTATGGAAGCATATGCAGCCTTATTGTCTTATGAGAGCAGGATTGAAGGTGTTGAACATGCTAATCACTCAGTTGGAACAGACAACTCTCAGTTTTCTGTGAATTTGGCCACTCAATCTCAGGGGAATAGAAGGAGTTTCAACAATACAAGCACTAAGGGCAGGAGAAACTCAGCAAGAGGAAGAGGTTCTTATTCAAGAGGAGCAGGAAATGGTTCAAGAGGAAGGGGAGGAAGGTTTTATGGTTCTAACAGACCTAAGTGTCAAATTTGTGGCTATAATAACCACACATCTGAAAAGTTTTACTACAGGTTTGATATGAACTACACAGCTGGGACCTACAACAACAATCATCAATCAGGAACCAATGCATCTCCTTCAGCTCACATGGCTAATTTTCCAACCACTGGATCAGAATGTAGCCAGGACAGTCTTTGGTATCCAGATTCAGGAGCTACCAATCACCTTACCTATGACTTTGGGAATTTGAACATGGCTACAGAGTATCAAGGAGTTGATAGAGTTCAAACAGCAAGTGGAGCAGGTATGAAGATTACTCATATTGGTTACTCTATGGTAAAGTCCCCCTATCCAGCTAATTCCTGCACTTTCTTGCTCAATATCCTCTTACATGTCCCTGCTATAACCAAGAATCTCATAAGTGTAGCAAAATTTGCACAAGATAACAAGGTGTTTTTTGAATTTCATCCTTTGTTTGTCTTGTGAAGGATCTAGCAACAAGGGAAACAATACTCCAAGGGAGTCTTAAAGATGGTCTTTACAACTTCAATCTCCAACAACACACACATGATTCTCAAATCAGTCCACAATCAAAATCAACTCTGCACCAACCTTCTGCCTTTTCTGCTACAATAATCAAGGGTCTAGATTTGGCCATTTGGCACTCTAGGATGGGTCATCCCTCTAATGATATTGTTAAGAGGGCACTCAAGCATTGTAATGTTCCCTTTGTTGACAATAAAATTGTTTCTTTATGTTCAGCCTGTCTTGAGGCAAAGGCTCATAGATTACCCTTTTCTGATAGTATTGCTGAGTATAAACATCCTTTTGATCTAGTGCATAGTGATCTATGGGGACCTGCTCAAGTTGTTTCTCATTCTGGTTTTAGGTATTATGTGAGTTTTATTGATCACTCTACCAGGTTCACTTAGTGTTACCTTCTAAAACAAAAGTCAGACACTAAAACAGCTTTTATGCATTTTCAAGCACTAGTTGAAAATCAGTTCAATGCTAAAATCAAGATATTTCAGAGTAATGGTGGGGGTGAATTTATTGCTTTAAGACCTATTTTAGCTTAATGTGGGATTCAACATAGGATTTCTTGTCCTTATACTCCACAACAAAATGGGCTAGCAGAAAGGAGACATAGGCAAATAGTTGAAGTTGGGCTCTCTCTTCTCTCTCAGTCCAAGGTTCCACTTGTGTACTGGGATGAGGCTTTTACAAGTGCAGTTTTTCTTATCAACAGGTTACCTATCAGGGTTTTGCATTACAAATCACCTTTGCAGGTTTTGACAAGACAGAAGCCTGACTATCTTTTCCTCAGGACCTTTGGTTGCCTTTGTTACCCCTTCCTTAGGCCTTATAATGACCATAAACTTCAACCTAGAAGCCTACCTGCAGTTTTCATAGGGTATAGTCCATACCATAAGGGTTACAAAGTCCCCTTGCCCTCCAAGAAAATAATAATCATAAGACATGTGCCTTTTGAAGAGTCCACTTTTCCTTTTCATAAGCACAATGCAGTTTTTCCCATGCTCATTCATCACCTGTCACTATAGCTCCTTTACTCATATTACCAAGTGCAACTTCAGAAAACGTTTCACCTCCTCCTTCACCACCACCACCACCTCCCCATTCTCCACATCAAATTCCTTTCCCAGATACATCATCTGCAACCTCTACAACCTCCACATCATCTTTATCTTCACTTCCAGGGGGCACAATTACTATAGATTTACCAATTGAGAATGTTCATGCTAATCCTGTTTTAGATGCACCTAACATTTCTTCTCAGGTTGCAGGGACACACCAAATGGTTACCAGGTCAAAGGCTGGGATTTATAAGCCTAAGGTATTTTTTGCAAATCACTCAGTTGACTTTGAGCCTCAAAATGCACATGATGCCTTGGCCATACCAGCTTGGAAGAGGGCAATGCAGGATGAATTCCAAGCCTTGTTGAAGAATAGGACTTGGACATTGGTTCCTATTCCTAAGAACAGAAAGGTTGTAGGATGTAAATGGGTTTTTAAGATCAAAAAGGATGCGGGTGGTGCTGTTTTAAGACACAAGGCAAGGTTAGTGGCTAAAGGGTACAATCAAGATCTAGGCTGGGACTATACTGAAACATTCAGCTCTGTTATCAAACCAGGAACAATCAGAGTCATTCTATCCCTTGCACTAACCTTTGGATGGAGCTTCAGGCAAATTGATGTTGATAATGCATTTCTCAATATAAATGTTGATACTGAACTCTTCATGGAACAGCCTGTTGGTTTTGAACTCATTTCCAATCCCCCCTTAGTCTGCAAATTAAACAAGTCCATATATGGCCTTAAGCAAGCATCAAGGGCCTGGTCTAGTAGATTTGGTGAGGTACTCATTGGGCTTGGTTTTACTGTCTCTCAGGCTGACACATCTCTTTATATTAAACACTCTTCCAGCTCTTGTCTATTGGTTATGGCTTATGTGGATGATATAATAATTACAGGCAGTCACACTCAGGCTATTGATCAGTTGGTTGTTCAGCTCAAAGGTTATTCTTCTATTAAGGATCTTGGTCCCTTAATCTTTTTCTTTGGCATTCAGGTCACCCACATTTCAGATGGTCTTTTCCTAAATCAGAAACAATATGCAAATGACATCCTGGATAGGGCTGGAATGAAGGGGGCAAAGAGTCTCTCCACTCCTATGGTTTCTCATCCACCCCTATCCAAGTTTTGTGGACAACCTTTGCAGACTGAAGATCAGCATCAGTACAGAAAAATTGTAGGAGCACTTCAGTATCTGACCCTAACCAGACCTGATATTTCCTATGCAGTTAACAAGGTGAGTTAGTTTATGCAGTCACCTCATGACTTGCACTGGAAGGCAGTAAAAAGGATATTAAGATATATTGGAGGGACAATGGATTATGGAGTAAGATTGTCAAGATGCAGCAGTTTTAGGATTACAGCTTTTTCAGATGCTGACTGGGCATCGGATGTGGATGACAGGAGATCAACTTCAGGTTTGTGTGTGTTTTTGGGCAATGACCTCATTTCTTTGAAATCAAAGAATTAACCAACAGTCTCAAGGTCAAGTACAGAAGTTGAGTATAGAAGTCTAGCTCTAGTCACTTGTGAAATCATGTGGCTGCACTCACTGCTCAGAGAATTGAAAATACAGCTGATCAAGCCTAGTGTAGTATGGGTGGATAATCAGGAGCAATTGCACTTGCCTCTAATCTAGTACATCACTCAAGAACCAAACATCTGGAACTTGACTTGCATTTCATTAAAGTAATGAACAGAGTAATCTCAGTAAGGCATGTACTAGCATTTGATCAAAAAGCAGATATATTCACCAAGGCTTTGTCAGGTCAATTTTATGCAAGGATGAGAAATAAATTGTTTGTGACTTCAGGAGGATGCATAGAATTGAGGGGGCATGTTAAACGATAAAAGCCTCATGCATGTGCATGGAAAGGAAGCAATGAATCAGCTCAGCAAATCAAAACCAACTAAAGGACAAGGATGACTCACCTCAAGAACAGATGGAGCACCATGCACCAGCAGCAGTGGATTATGGTGACAATGGCTAGTGAATGACAATAGTTGGCATTGTGAACGGATATTAGACACCTGGAAAGTCTAGATCATTCTATAGCATGTATTAATATATGTAATGTGTGGCCAAGAATGTATGAAAAATTCAAAACAATTTTTCTGGCTTTTCTTGCTAACCCTAGCAACATGAACAACCACTTTCTCTATGTTTTGTTTATATTTCCTTTTAGACTCAACTCGATTGCAACCTATCTTTACCTATTATCCTCATCATGAAATACTAAACTCATGGCCTCTAAATTTTTAATTGTGCATCTCTATTTATGCAATAACATATACATGTTTGTGCACGCGCGCTTTCAAAACATTCATTCATATTCAATAAAATGAAATCTAAGGACTATATTTGATAACCGACTTCTCCCTTTGCCTCTTGGATCTGCAATTGGCAGCTTTGATTTGAGAATAACGCTCTTTATTCATTTTATATATAAAAAATGAAAGGAATAATCTTTTGCTGACAACCATATAAAGTGACAATTTATTATACGGAGCATATGCACTTTGTTAGACGTAACAGTGCAAAAATTCAGAACTGGTGATGTTTTCCATTTTAAGATTAATTTTCTATTTTTGCTCGGGCTCAATTCCCAAACTCTTCATTTTATGCCTAATTCATGTCCGGGCCGATGTTCGGGCTTCGGGCCTCTCAGCCAGACTAAATAAGCCCGATCACCGTTAAGCCCGTAAAAACGTAGGCCAGAACCGGGCTAAAAGCTGGCCGGCCCGAATAATGAAGAGTGAAGTTCACTCGCCGTCGAAACTGCAGACAAGCATGAGATGAGTTAGTTTTCCCCTTTTTGCATATAAATACTTTTTCTTTGTTTCATTGTCATCAGATTCCCATTATAACTTTCTTCACTTCTTTCCTCAAGCCAAGAATCTCTTTCCTTCTCAAAGATTCCTTCTTTTCCCGGCACACTTTCTTTCTTTCTTTCTTTCTCTGAAAAATCTTAGCTTTCTTTATCAATCATCGATGCCATTCTTCTCTTTCTCTCTCTCCTTTCCCATTCTTCTCTTCTTCATCATCTCTCTTAATTAGTCCTTTTCACCATTTCTTCAATAATCTCTCATGTCTTCTTCAGACGTCAACCACCTTTCGCAGCCTTGCATTTATGGTGTGTCTTTTTTAAATATATATATTATTTATTTTTATTTATTGACTAAATGATGTGAATTTCTCGCATTTTAATTGGTGCCCACCTGAAATAGTGTCTCTTTCAAATTCAAATGATGCCCTTTTTGAAAATTCTGTTGGTCTTTTTTTTTTTTTTTTTTTTTAATGTTAGTTTGTTTATGTCAATTTAGTTTTGATGCCACGAATGGTTTTTTAGTCATGTTTTAGTTATGCACGAAGGTATGTTGTTTTTTCTTTTAAAATAAAAAATTTGTGCGTGTCTGTATGTTTGTCTGTCGTAAAATCATTTGACATGTCTGAAAAATGAAATAACATATATAATTGTGAGGTTTAAGCAGGGCATGTTGTTTCTTCGTACGCAGAGCGCAAGTCGAGATTTATGAAATGGGTAAGTAGGCTTTTCAAGGGTGGGCCCGGTAATAATCGGAGAGTCACGACAGGTGGACCGCAACCAGCTCAGTCGTTTGGCGATGAAAATACGGTTTGGCGTGCTCCCGTTAGATCACTGGTAATTAATTAATTAATA
>BMAC01000123.1:800866-835265 GCA_014905375.1 Phtheirospermum japonicum | reverse complement strand
AGTTAGTTTATGCAGTCACCTCATGACTTGCACTGGAAGGCAGTAAAAAGGATATTAAGATATATTGGAGGGACAATGGATTATGGAGTAAGATTGTCAAGATGCAGCAGTTTTAGGATTACAGCTTTTTCAGATGCTGACTGGGCATCGGATGTGGATGACAGGAGATCAACTTCAGGTTTGTGTGTTTTTGGGCAATGACCTCATTTCTTTGAAATCAAAGAATTAACCAACAGTCTCAAGGTCAAGTACAGAAGTTGAGTATAGAAGTCTAGCTCTAGTCACTTGTGAAATCATGTGGCTGCACTCACTGCTCAGAGAATTGAAAATACAGCTGATCAAGCCTAGTGTAGTATGGGTGGATAATCAGGAGCAATTGCACTTGCCTCTAATCTAGTACATCACTCAAGAACCAAACATCTGGAACTTGACTTGCATTTCATTAAAGTAATGAACAGAGTAATCTCAGTAAGGCATGTACTAGCATTTGATCAAAAAGCAGATATATTCACCAAGGCTTTGTCAGGTCAATTTTATGCAAGGATGAGAAATAAATTGTTTGTGACTTCAGGAGGATGCATAGAATTGAGGGGGCATGTTAAACGATAAAAGCCTCATGCATGTGCATGGAAAGGAAGCAATGAATCAGCTCAGCAAATCAAAACCAACTAAAGGACAAGGATGACTCACCTCAAGAACAGATGGAGCACCATGCACCAGCAGCAGTGGATTATGGTGACAATGGCTAGTGAATGACAATAGTTGGCATTGTGAACGGATATTAGACACCTGGAAAGTCTAGATCGATTCTATAGCATGTATTAATATATGTAATGTGTGGCCAAGAATGTATGAAAAATTCAAAACAATTTTTCTGGCTTTTCTTGCTAACCCTAGCAACATGAACAACCACTTTCTCTATGTTTGTTTTATATTTCCTTTTAGGACTCAACTCGATTGCAACCTATCTTTACCTATTATCCTCATCATGAAATACTAAACTCATGCCTCTAAATTTTTAATTGTGCATCTCTATTTATGCAATAACATATACATGTTTGTGCACGCGCGCTTTCAAAACATTCATTCATATTCAATAAAATGAAATCTAAGGACTATATTTGATAACCGACTTCTCCCTTTGCCTCTTGGATCTGCAATTGGCAGCTTTGATTTGAGAATAACGCTCTTTATTCATTTTATATATAAAAAATGAAAGGAATAATCTTTTGCTGACAACCATATAAAAAAAAAAAAAAAAAAGGAAAAAAGTAATATTCCAAGGCTCAACTTACTCAAATATCTAGCTTTTGTGATCACATTTTGGCTGGAGATACTTCAAATAATGAAAAGCTGAAGCACACTACTTTCAAGTGTCAAACCTACTATTATATGCCAATCTTTTAGCTACCATATAGCCCATATGCGATTCTAATTATAGCGTCCCCTTTTTCCAAGTAAAAAACATATTTTTACTGATGATTTAAATTTCATATATATTTATAGTACTTGAGTTTTATTATTTAAATCCTAACTAAAACGTTATCAATTTCACTATTAACCTAAGATTATAGTTGCTTTCAATTGAATTGGGAAAAAAACTTAAAAAAAAAAAGTAAAAGTAAACTCTCACATTTTAAACAAGGGAACTGAAAGAGCAGAAAAAAGATACAATAAATCATTTATTAAATTATTGTCAAGTAGACTGATTTCATGATCCACAACTCCTTATTGATTTGCAAAACTGGATGAAAAACTTCAAAGCATAGATCTATTCAGTTTGAATAACCATAACCGGAGAAGAGTAAAAAGGTAAGAGAACAACATAATTAAAGAAAATTATTTATTGATTTTTGGAGAGAAAGAGAATAAATTCCGTAGTTCTACAATGCCTGAGTTCGTCCATTTCTCATTTCTAATTGGGGAATCTTTTTAATTATACCGCATGAGCTATTTTTTTTTTCTATAAATACATCTCTTAAATATTTTATAAAAGAATAGTGAATTTATTTGTTCCCAAAAAAAAAAAAGTTTATTTTGACGTCATTTGTCCAAACTGTGTTAAAAATGATGCATTTATTTAACAAAAAATATATTGAACCAGTGGCGCCTCTATCAAAATAATATTAAAAAATAAGTGAAAAACAATAATATTAAACTTATTTAATTTTTTTTTAATGTTAGTTTGTTTATGTCAATTTAGTTTTGATGCCACGAATGGTTTTTTAGTCATGTTTTAGTTATGCACGAAGGTATGTTGTTTTTTCTTTTAAAATAAAAAATTTGTGCGTGTCTGTATGTTTGTCTGTCGTAAAATCATTTGACATGTCTGAAAAATGAAATAACATATATAATTGTGAGGTTTAAGCAGGGCATGTTGTTTCTTCGTACGCAGAGCGCAAGTCGAGATTTATGAAATGGGTAAGTAGGCTTTTCAAGGGTGGGCCCGGTAATAATCGGAGAGTCACGACAGGTGGACCGCAACCAGCTCAGTCGTTTGGCGATGAAAATACGGTTTGGCGTGCTCCCGTTAGATCACTGGTAATTAATTAATTAATATTTTGATTCTTTTGATATTATTGAATATGTTATCATATTCGGTTATTATTTTTACTAGCGGTCGATAAAGAAAAATTGAACTTGAAAATGTGCAGGATGATCGGTCTCGGGCCAATAAAGAAAAAGAGGAATTGGATCGTGCGATTGCGCTTTCTATGGCTGAAGATTTAAAAAAACCAAACGGTAACTTTATTTAAGTAAAAGCACATTTCAAAGAAGGTTTAATAATTAATTAACCGAGTTTGGTAAATTTAATATGCAGGATACAAATGGAGGACCGACAATGAAGAAGATTTAGCACGGACAGTTAACGATGGTTTTAATTCAGCACCATATCCTCCATATGCTCCTAATGATTATTACCATAGGGACTACAGGTATTTTTTTTCTTTTTTCTTTTTTTTTTTTTGTGTGTGTGTATTATAACCTTAATTTGTTTTGTTCAGTAATTTAGTTGAAACAAATCAGTTCATAAAATATTTTAAAATGTTTCTTTTTTCCGTTGCTCATGATTTAATTCTCCTTATATGCCGTTTAATCTCTTTATGTATTTATTTATTTTTATTTATTTTTGGCAGATTATGTGGCGGTTGCAAACAAGACATCGCGTATGGTAATTATCTGGGGTGCATGGGGATGTTTTATCATCCAGAATGCTTTCGTTGCCGCGCGTGTCGTTATCCTATTACCGAACACGAGGTAATCACCTTTTTTTTTTTCAATTAATTTTATTTTTCTCAATCTTCTTGTTTTGGTTGTGATCATGTCTTAAAGAGAAATTAGTATTCAAGATTGTTTTTTTTTATTTTTAAATTCAATATCTAATTCTTGTTGGTTTCTTTTTATGATTCAAGTTCTCTTTGTCAGGAAGAGACACATACCATAAGTCCTGCTTCAAAGAGCTGACTCATCCCAAATGTGAAGTTTGTCATCAATTTGTATGTAAATAAATTTAAAAACTATTCCTATTTTTATTTTCTTGTAGTTAATGTGATTAGTGCTTAGTTCTAATTAATGATCCTTATCTGTTCTTAAATTTTACAGATTCCTACTAATGGAGTGGGCTTGATCGAGTACAGATGCCACCCGTACTGGACTCAAAAGTATTGTCCTTCACACGAACACGACAACACGGCTCGTTGCTGTAGTTGTGAGCGTTTGGAGGTATATTTACACTTTTAGTGATAATTACAAAAACCACCCCTGAGGTTTGGGTTATTACAAAGAAACCCAAAGAAGTCTCAAAATTATACACACAAAAAAAAACTTCATCTCTTACATTTATAAAATGTTACAGTTGCCTTTTAAAGTTATGACACAACCAAGCCTCATTGGGTTTTTTTTGGTGATTTTGAAATTTCTCTGGGTTATTCTGTAATTACCCAAAACTTCCGGGGTAGTTTTATAATTATCCCTATTTTTTGCTATCATGTTATGTTCTAATCTTAATACTTTTTTTTTTCAAAGTCATGGAATACGAGATATATATCACTTGGAGACGGGCGTAATGTATGCTTGGAGTGCATGGAGTCGGCTATTATGGATACCGGCGATTGTCAACCGCTATACCATTCCATCAGAGACTTTTACGAAGGAATGAATATGAGGATCAATCAGCAAATACCGATGCTTCTTGTCGAGAGACATGCACTTAACGAGGCCATCGAAGGGGAGAAACATGTAAATAATCTCTCTTTCTCTTCCGTTTTTATGTTTTCGCAGATATTTTTCCGAGGCATATCAACATTTTTATTTTTTTTAGGGATTTCATCACATGCCCGAAACGAGAGGTTTATGCCTATCCGAAGAGCAGACCGTTACTAGTGTAAACTCTTCAGTATCACACATTCCATTTTCTCTTTTAGAAATAATTATTTATATCGACGAATGATCATAGTAATATAATAAATAATGTGACGAATATACAGGTACTGAAAAGGCCGAGAATCGAGCGTGCTGGGCTAGTAGGAATTAGGACACAACCTCAGAAGCTGATTCGTAAGTGCGAGGTTACGGCCATTCTTGTTTTGTATGGCCTCCCGAGGTATATATAACTTTGCAACCTCTATTACGTATATATCTAATTCGTTAAAAAAAGCTTCGTAATTTTAAAGTTTCGATGTAATTATAAGATATTTGATGAAACGATTTCTGTAATTTTGAAACTACTCTGTTTTTTTTTGTTTTTTTTTGTAACTACTCCAAACTTCAGGGGTAATTTATGTAATTATTCTAAATAATAATGAATGTTACATAAAAACATAGAGATCTTTTATTTATTTATTTAAAAAGCATGTTCAATTAATTCTCGATTCAGGTTGCTAACTGGAGCGATCCTCGCGCACGAGTTGATGCATGGATGGTTACGTCTTAACGGTAATATGTGCCGTCTTTATTCAGAATTTTGTAATTTTTGATTTATTTTTCCTAATATAATTAAATGAAACCTCAAAGGTTAATTTTTATTTTTATTTTTTGTAACTAATCCTTGTATTAATTATTAAATCAATACGTACAGGCTATCGTAACCTCGCGCCTGAGGTAGAGGAAGGCATATGTCAAGTACTCTCTCACATGTGGCTCGACTCCGAGGTATTGCCCGAAACGAGGCACATGCCGTCCACGTCATCGGCTTCGAGGAGTATGCCGTCCACCTCATCCTCGTCATCTCATTGGTCGTCGTCCAAGAAAGGCGGTAGGTCAAGCGTCGAGAACAAGCTAGGCGAGTTTTTCATGCACCAGATAGAGCACGACGCGTCTCCAGCTTACGGGGGAGGTTATAGAGCCGCCATGTCAGCGGTCAATAAGTACGGTTTGCGTCGTACGTTGGATCACATTCGGTATACGGGCACTTTTCCGGAGTGATATATATATATATATTATTTTTTAAATTGTATTTGAGGATTTGGGCATAATATATATTGGTTTGAAAAACATGAGAAAGCTTTTTTGATTTTTATTGACAAACATGATAAAGAGAGCCTTTTGTCCTCAAGAGGATTGAGTTGATTCATTGTATAAGTGGATTGGCTCCCCCTAGTTTTTTTGGGGCCTTTTTGAGGATATGCACATGCACAAGTATGTGAAATTTGTGCAATAAGATATACAATCAAGAAGTTGAACATTAGGGGTTCGTCTGCGTTTATCGTGTTTGGATATGATCAATTAGATAATGTGATATTGTGTTGTATTTGAGATTTGTGATTGGGTTATTTATTTTTTAAAATGTTGTGTTCATGGCATTACTAGTGTGCGCGAAAATCGCGGGCAAATATAAAAAATATTAAAAAAATAAATTTTATCTAAAATTAAAAAAATTAAGAAAGTGAATTATTAATATCAAAACAAAAATGTTGTTTAATTTAAATTTTAAAAAACTTTTTTTTATACTACATTAGTTGTCTTATTTAAAATGATATCATTTTCGTCGCAACAAAGAATTTTCAATTCTTTATACTCTTAACTATCAATATTATGAAATAAAAATGACTTGTGCATTACACGCGAGTTTTATAATGATACTTTTAAAAATTTTGTGATAAATGTAAAAATACAAAAAGAATCTTGAAGTACGGTCTTATTTTAAACTCGTGTGGTGTCTAATTCTAATATAAAAATCGTTGAAGTTCTGGTATCGATTTATTTACATTTACATCGTTTTTCACAATAAATAATACTCGAGTGAATTTATACATGCGATCCACATGATTAATTGTTAAATATAGCAAATTACCCTGAATGTGACGGAAAACCCGAAAAAATGCATAAAAATGTAAAATTTTAAGTTAATAAATTACCCTGAATGTGACGAAAAATTATTGGACTTTTTTGCTAAAGGAATACACAGGCAACGTATACGCGGGCATATCGAGTAATTACACAAAGAATAATAAAGTTTATCAATTAATAAATACCAAATAAAGCAAGTAAATAAACTGTACGAAAAATAAGATTATTTCTCATTTTAAATTCTGAAATACTTCCTTATAAACTACATTACATGTCTTATTGACAATGATGCCATCTTCATTGCAACAAAAAAATTTTCAACCCTTTACGACTCTTAACTCGAGATATCGCAACATAAAACTGGCCGTGACTGAAAACTGGTCTTGACAAATATAACCCAACATTGGAAAGAGTTTGCCCCTGACTCTTGTTTATAGTCATTACGAAACATACAATGAGTGGAAATTGTCTTCTTTGAATTTTGAAAGGCTGACTCTTGTTTATAGTCATTACGAAACATACAATGAGTGGAAATTGTCTTCTTTGGATTTTGAAAGGCACCCTACAGGGACTCAACGTCATTCGTGGAATATATATCTTGGTCCCAATATTATTGCCTGATAGAATCATTGCTTCAATAATACGATCTCCAAGTTGTGTAACTACCAACCTCATACCATTGCATAAACCTGCTGCTTGGTCCAAATAAAAACACAGAAATAATATTCTTATTAAATTATTCACAAATAATATTATTATTCTAAGAAATTGTACAAAAACAATATGTGTATTTAATGTGATTAATATTATTTCATTTTATTAAAGTTGAGTTATTATAATGTTAGTATTTATTAAATGTGATTTTCGTAAATTTTAATTATAACAACGTACTAATAAAATGATATAATATTAATTACAATAATTACAAAAGGAATCATGAATAAAAAAAATTATGCAGATGAGTATTAAATAAATATGTCAAAAGATTATTTTTCGTGACTTCTTATTATTATTATTTCTCAAAAAATAATAACACGGTTAAGCCTAAATATGTAAATAATTAGTAGGTTTAATTATTTTGGAATATAACTAATACAACATCGCCAAAAAAAATAGATATGAGAATTGGGACTTCACACTTTTTCAGAAAAACAGAAAATACTTTATACTCAAAAGTATAATTGATATTATAATATCAATGGAATAAACACAATACCACAATGTCCAGGTAAATGCTAAAAAATTGACTCGATAAATGTTGAGAAATTAGGAATATATGCACAATTACTGTCCAAAGTAATATTAAGACTATATCACAACTTTCCATAAAAATAGTTTTATTAAAAAAGTAATTAAACAAAACACCGATTAAACTCAATCAAAATAAGTATATGAATATGAACAGACTCTATAGTCGTATATATGAATAATTACCAAATTGTCTTTCTTTTTGAATACAAATAACTTCAAAAGAGTAGGAACCCTTAATGGATCTATGATGTCGAATAACTTCGAAACAACGATTTCTGAAAAATAATATAAACAAAACAATTAATTATTTATTGCATTTTTTAGAAAATATTGAAAAAAAAAAAAAACAATTTATCATACTGTACAATTGGATGCATTATTACTGAAATTATTTTCCTTTGAATTCAAAAAGAAAAAAAAAAGACACCAATTAAATCAACATATTATTACTACGTAAACTCAAAGCCACAAATATGATTTCAACGTTGCAATTGAATACCAATAGTCCCACAAATTGAATACCAGTGTGAAACCGAAATCCAAATGGGAAAGGCATCAAAGAAACACATCTTCCCATGGCCCTATAACTTGCACATACTTATATTATCGGTCAAAAATCCTCTCCCCCGTCGACAGCAGAAGAAACACAACTGAACTGAAAATACAAAGCAACACCGGGATATAAAAATCGCTCTCCAGCTCTCCAGACTCATCAGATCCAACTCAGCCTCCTTCGCCGCCTCAAGCAGCCGACCCGTAAGATCAACCCCCACTATCCCCACCAAAGTCCAAGCCATATTAGAAACCCCCATAACAATCCCGGCGTATCTCGGAGCCACATCCATATGGTTCACCGCAAACCCGGCCCTCCCAAGCGCCAAGAAACCAAGAGCCATCGAAGAGTAAAAAACGACCCCATCGGCTGTCCTGAACAACGGTAGCGACATCAACGCAACCAACGCCACCAAGAATCCCACCGTGTTCAGAAGCTTCCTCTGTCTTAGTCACAGATAAAATCCGCCAAATACAATGATTCGATAATAATCCAAAAATTAAAATATGGATATTAACAAAAAGTTAAATCCATAATATGGAATTAATTCTAGACATTAACAAAATATTTATGGATATTAACATATAATTTATATATTATGTGTTTGCACCAATGCATAGGCACTCAATTTACTGGAAGTTTCACAAGATATAATCTGGCCTCTCTTCTCAACTTGGTAATATCCTCTAATTCCTCAATTCCATTTCATTCCTTCCTTACCAATTCGAACTAAATCAGTCCGTTTATATGTTATAAATATATATATATATATATATATATATATATATATATATATATATATATATATATATATATATATATATATATATATATATATAGATATATAGATAGATAGATAGATAGAGAGAGAGAGAGAGAGAGAGAGAGAGAGAGAGAGGGGATTGAGTTCAAATGAAAAACCCGTCATTATATGTGAACCTAGGGGTTGCACAGTGCAATTATATGTTCAGGTTCATTGTGCTTTTAGACAGTACTGTAGTGCTAAAACCAGTCCATTTTTTTAATTTAATTATATATATATATATATATATATATATATATATATATATATATATATATATATATATATATTACATTTTAAAACATGCAATATGTATCTTAAATTGTAGATCTTGAGAATGTGATTAATTTGATATATATTTCATTCAAAACGAATAAAATTTAAAAAAATTATGGTTTGTTGAAAATTTGAGTTTCATTTCAAATTTTTGAATTTGCAGTTTATAGACGAAATTTCCGATGCTTTTTGTATACAATAGTAGTGTTTTTTTTTTCTTAATCTATTGTACTTTTCAAAGAACAATGTAGTGCTCTTTGTAAACGTTGATATATGTCCAAAATACCATTTTTAATTAATTAATGCATTTTTTTACATTATTACCATGCTAACATGTCATGATCTCAACCATCAAGATTATCCAATCTAATGGTCAAGATGAGTCCCTAGGTTCACATATAATGACGGGTTCTCATTTGAACCCAACCCTATATATATATATATATATATATATATATATATATATATATATATATATATATATATATATATATATATATTCTCCCTCTCAGAGGTAAAGTGTTATCAAATCAGGCACATATAGGCGGCCAACCCCATAACTTCTCTGCCCAGCAAGAAACATTGTTTCCCTTCCATCTTCATATTGCACTTCATCCAAGCAAGAAACATTGTTTCCCTTCCATCTTCATCAACAACAACCTTATCAATACTGTCGTCATCATTATAGAAGACTGGCTGTTCATTCGGAAGATGGAAGCTCAGTCGTTGTACGGAAGGGTTCCTATAGTGGATATCCAATCCATAGAGACGCCAAACAGCCTCGCATGGAGATATATACCTACAGTTAAAGTAGTTCTTGGTCTCATCAACAACTTCTTCCTTTAAAACCTCCCCGTTCGACTCTTCAGTTATAGACAGCGTCACCCGGTCATGTCCCTTATTTATATACTTGAAAATGTATTTAATGGATCTAAATTGATTGCACCATTCCACATTAATGTGAGCTTGATACCTCAACAAAAGTTCGGGACTGTAAGGAACAACGTATCTGTTGTCTAAAGTGATACCATTCTTCACCGCCGAACTCCCGGTATCTCTTCTTTTGTACACGGGGTATCCGTCATCATCAACAGTAGTAATATCAACGTATGGCTTGGGAAAGCCCTTCGTACATTTTCCCTTTTTAACGCATGCTCTCTCCATTTTAGAGCTGTAAGGTCCGTGCATCATGTGTTGGGTGACCAGTTGATAAAGGTGTGGATTTGTTTCTTTATTTGGTATCTCCGCGGATATTACTTCATCAACGTCATGTGCTACTGGAATCTTACTTTCGCGATCAAGAAAAATAAGAATATGAGCATGAGGTAATCCTCTCTTTTGGAACTCCACAGTGTAGATAACTGTAATCGAGTAACAGTTTTTTTAAATAAAAATATAGAATTATCAGCTCAATTAAATTACATAATCTTCACAAATGATTTAGTTATAATTTTGTGTATTATAACTAATGACGCTAGATGGAATGAATAGCAATATCATAATTATATGAAAAATGTTATGGAGATTTCTTATCTGCTCGAGTCTTGCCAAATAATTCCAGCTCCGTCATGTCCTTGATAATTTGATCAAGTTTTATCTTGAAAATACGACATACGATATCTGGCCTGTCCTCGGATCGTAGACCTTAACATTTAGATATCTTATTATTTCAGGCCACTTCGGGTTGCAAGTAATCGTTATAAACAAATCCGAATATCCAAACCACTTGCAGATAGCCATGGCATCTCGATAATTCTGAATCATGTACCTAGCTCCACCCGTGAACGACGTCGGCAACACTATTCTCTGACCAGTAGAAGTTGCATCCGTTTGACCCTTTGAAACCGCATCTTGGAGATTTTTATATTTCTCAGATCTTATCAAAACTTGATTAAATCTAATAAACTTTATCCTTTCGCACTCGACCATTGTGTAGGCATCAACTAAGAATTATTGGAAAAGCCTCCTAGAACATAGTAGAGTTTTTTACTCACACGGCCGTTCTTGGATCCTATATGCAAAAAAATCTCGCATGGTGAGTTTATCCCTTTTTTGGAAGTTGTGGCTGTCGACTCATCACTATGTTTAATTCTTAATCGGAAACCATCCTCTCCGTAAGGAAACAACAAAGGATACTGCAATGCAAGATATGAGAGATGCAACTCGCTTATCCTTTGTAAAGCCCCAGATCGTTTCTGTATAATTATGTCCTGCCTATCAAAAGCCTCGTCAAAATCACTAGGAATTAGAGCAGCTACCTCAGAAGCAGTAGGAAGATTGGTCGTTCTTCCATCAGTTTCTCTACCACCAATGAGTTTCAATTTAAGATCGGATTGATCCACTAACATTCCATTTTCTCTAACGCTTCGAAAGGATTGTACCAAAGGATTGTGCAGATCAAGCATGCACTTGATCTGCTCAATTATTTTTGGTTCAAAAGAGTTGGTTCTTGATTCGGAACGACTGCATTCAAAATTAAATATATGTACATTACTATATCTTAAAAAATATATTTCAAAATAAAAGAATTATTTATGGAAATAGTGATTGGTACCTCATAGCATTGATCCTATTCTGAACCTCATGATTAGTGTCATATATATACAACTGAGAGAATTTAGGGGAGTCTCCGGATGTTGGTAGTAAACTTCTAATACGATGATAGTTTGCTCCCTTCAACTTGAAAACATACGGCCCTTGTCCTTTGTTGATAGACGTATCAATCTTTCCCCCCAAGGAAGTGAAGCTAAACATGCTATTGTAACCACGTATATTGTCAATGAATTTGTTGCTCCGGAGATCATGGCCAAATAGCAAGTTTCCAAGGGTTGGGGGAGGTTGAGTCAAAAATGGTAACTCAATCTTTCCGTTAGAGCAACACCTGGAGAATGTTGGATGCAGTGGTCTTGAAGTCTTCTCTCTGCGTTCATCGTACCACATTATTGCTTGACAGAATTGACATATATAGTTTGGGTCTTCATTGTCAACATATCCTGTCAAAATTAAATTTATTTGTAATTTTAAAAATCTTAAATATTTAAATTAAAATGCTACTAACTTATATTGAAGATGAACCTGTAGAGTCGATGGGTTTATTGTATACAGATCTTCTTCTTCTATGCCTGATAGATCTCTTCCCAGTGTGCTTTGCAACTGATAAATTATATGTAAACAATAATAAAGCTGGAGTATATATAAAATTAATTTATTTATTTTAAACAACCTATCCATCTACGTGTGTGTGTGTGTGTGTGTGTATACACACACACACACACATATATATATATATATATATATATATATATATATGTATATGTATATGTATATGTATATGTATATGTATATGTATGTATTAAAAAGTAAAATAAAGGACAGGCAAAAATACCTTGTTGTGTACTTGCAGTTTTACGTAAACCTTGCCGTTTGTTTGTCCCCACAAGATTTTGAGATACTTTAATGAAGTTCAAAAATACGTTAAATATCCAAATATTGAAAATACAATAAAAATTGGATATAGTACAATTCTGGTTGTTTCGGATTTACATTAAAAAAAAATGTATTACCTGAACGCTTATTTCTTAAAATAATCATTCTGGATTTCCTTGCTTGTCTCTAATCAATATTCTCAACAGAATTGTGACATTGATGTACTGCCATTAATATATATTTTATTTTCCGAATTAACAAAAGTGATGATTAGAATGGATATCTCTTTAATTAATTTGACTGCCAATCATCTAAAATCCTCTAATTAATTAGTACACTAATAAAAAAACTCTGATATGTACTTGCATTGTTATATGTAATAACTGACCTGCTGGAATAGAAATGATGTTGTTAACTGTTGATTCAACACCGGATAAATTGTTGAAACTGCTATCTAAACTTCTCGTAAGTTCAGACAAAGTTGATGATGTTTGATTTACACACTTTCCTCGATAATATCGGGAGTCGACTTCAAAAAAGAATACTTCACATGATTATATGGCTTGACTAAATTGTTTTATTGATGAACAACAAAATAATATATGTTAATATGATATTAATCTAAACTAAAACCATATATCAATTATTGATAAAAACGACGAATATGAATTAATGTAATCATTTGGATAGACTTACAATTGGTCAAATTCGATAACGGCGTCGGCGTTGTAAATTGATGAGGGGTAGTAGCTATTCATAATCGTAGAAAATATTGGGGATTAAAGTTTCTCAAAATTAAATAATATTCTTACTAAATCAATAACAATGAATGATAAACATCATAAAGCATTCAATTACTAAGATATAGATCTTCATTATTCAATACATCTCAAAATTATTTTTAGTGAAATAGAAATACCTATTGGGCAGCTGGGTCCACTAAAGGACAAAGGCGATGGTTGCAAAACTTGATGATTCAAATGAGAATTCTCTTTGTCTATAGTAGGGCCTGCTTTGAATTAAACTATCGAATAATTTCACATATAGAAACCTAATATGTGTGAGTGTGTGTTTGTGTGTGTATATATATATAATTTATATATATAAATTATTATAAGTGTTTCAAAGAAACAAAATATTAATCACCGACTACTCAATTATGATTTATTTGTATTTCTTTTATAAAGAAATAATATTACCTGAACGTTTATTTTTTAGAACAACCATTCTGGATTTCCTTGCCTGGCTCTGATCAAAATTGCCAACAGAATTGTGAATCCATTGTACTGCAATGAATAAAATTTTTTTTATTAGACATAAGTTATCATTACAATGGATACGTATGCAGACAGTTCTAATGTACATAAATAAATATCTGTAAATTAATTTGTACATTTTTTACATTAGGGGAAATGTGATTATATTGTTTTTAGTAATAAATGAGAGACTAACATATTTTTTATGTAAACTAATATCATTTATTAATGTATTGTTAAATTAACATATATAAATAAATTTCTTCGTACTGAGAGATTTACAATTAGTCGTATCCGATAACGGCGTGGGAGGTGTGAATTGATGAGGGGTAGTACCTATGAATAGGGTAAGTAAAATACGGAATTAATATTGTTTGAAGATATAATTAAGGATAAATTTTCTATAAAATTCATTAATGGAGGCAGAATATATAAAACGTTAAACAAACAATTATAACAAAACTTATATTAGTGTGCTAATGTAACTCATTTTGTATGAGATAATTTATCGTATATTAGAATATAAAGTATATCTAAAGAAGATAAGCATATAATCTTGTGTTTATAAACTTAGAGTATAATTATATTAAATAGTCATATAACATTTCATTCAAAAATAGAAGGTTGTAATTTTGAATATCGGAACTTTTAATTACAATTTTTTTCTAGACATCCACCAATAATAGTTTCGTTCTATATACAAAAAAATGATTTCGAAATACCTCTTGAAGAGGCGGTTCCAGTAAATGATAAAGACGATTGAGAATCAACACGATCATTCAAATTAACATTTTCCTTGCCAATAGAGAATCCTGTATTAAGTTTCAAAATTAATATAAATTTCATTGTATACAGTGCCCGACATAAGTATATATCTTTATATATGTACCTATCAGTTGATTCGTGTGTTGGTTATTTGAAATCGTCCTCTGCATCTTTTTGCTTGAACTGTCTGGTGTGCAGGGTCATGGCTAATCGACACGTAGGCTATTGCAATTGAAAAAATAAAACGAACATTCTATTGAAAACAAAACAAAGCTCATTTGTTTAAAAAAAATATAATTTCTCAATTTTATAGTTTAATAATGTTTGAGTATGAAACATCAAGTATATAGCATTTTCACAATTTTATATATAAAATATTACCATTTGATACTGTTTCGTTGGTGAAAGCATCTGAATGACTTGAAGTATGATCTAAAATCAACATAAAACAATAATAAAAAAAAATTATGTGTGTTAAACAGAATTTATATTATTTAAAAAATATATATATCAATATCATTATGTTAATATTTTTCTAAGCACGAACATAAAAGAAATGTAAGTTTTATACCTTTTTGCCGTTTTTTTTGCAACTGCATTTTCCGTATTGCCCGATTACTTTTTGAAATATGATCCGCCATATTTTAAATGAATAAGAAAAGTTGTTCGGTGTGAGAATAATTTTCTTGAGTTATATATACTAAAAAGAAAAAACAACTCCTTGTTATATAGTTGGCTAAAAAACAACAATAATGAATTGCATATATATAAGTAAAAAATATATATATAAATGAAAGAGAAATATATTGAGTATCTCTTAAAATAATGAAAGGATTTTCAAAATCTGGTAAGTTGTTATTATTTTTTTTTTTTATGGACGCAGAGCTGTAATCCGTTAGCAGCATATATGGAAATCACATATTTAATTACGCAATGCTGTAATTGGTAACTTCAAATTAATATTTGTTCCTTATTTATAAATTACTCAATTTTCGCTGTCTGTATACAGTATAACACAAAGAATGAATACGTAATTGATGGGATTGGATTTGATCAAATATTTGCATTGCATAATAAAAGCATTAAAATATTATGCTCAAATTTCATATGATACTGTATATCATATTTATTAATGATACCTTCATTATTATATTAATAGAAAATTTTGCAACGTAAAAATCATTTCTGATTGATGCGGATTTTCCAAATATAACGGTAAATACTTCTATATTAAAAAATAGGAACAACACATTACTCGTTCATTAGGTGTAATCGTATTGTTAATACAATACTTCTATGTGTATATTAAAAAATACTTCTATATTAAAAAATAGATAATAAAACAGGCACGAACAATACATTATAATGTGTATATTTTGGATTCATTATGTGTAATCGTATTGCATTAAAATATCATTCGAATATGGTTTAGGGAGATTTTAGGGAATATTATGATGTAAGGGGCCGAATTATTTCATATTAAAATGTAGATATTTGTAAATATTGGAAAAGAGGACTGAATATTCTTAAATAATTAGGAATAAAAAAAAATCTTCACAAAACATATTAATGATATTCGAAATAGTAAACAACTAATTTACTTGAAATCTATATTGAAAAGATTTTTGAACTATCATATGGTGGGCTATACATTGCAAGCACATAACATTCCCCGACTTCCAGTATGGTGTATGGTGTCGTCAATAATATTGTCATAGCCAGCTCGGAATGAGGGTGCATCTTCATCGTAGTTATTCAACCATCCACTCGGTATTCACAAAAAATATAGGCAGAATTGTTCAGGTCCAGATACGTATCTTTTATGTAATAGTTGTAGAAATCCAGTGAAATAATAAAATAAGAAAAATATCAATTGATTAAACAATATATATATTAAAATACTAAGTTGTACTATAAAGAAATCAAATCGAACTCACCAAGAATGCATTGTCTATGTGAATAGCTTGGATGATAACCTCAAAAGTAGGAAGATATTTTGTTTTTGTTACATATTATCAAACGAAAAATAAATCCCGGTGATTTAGAATTGTATTTAAAAAGAGAAGTTTAGTTTTATTCAATTCGTAAATTTAAATAATGACTGAATAACTAAACATATATCCAAATGATTAATATTTCTCATTAAATAATGTTGAAAAGAACAATAAGGACCAATAAGATTCCTGTAATAAAATGGATAGTTATGATAATTTCATTATGCATAACTGATATAGAAAATATATACTCGAAATTTTAGGTTCATTAACCTCTAAATCAGAAATTACAGGTTGATGAATAAACAATATTTATTCATAGAATTAATAGAGGAAATAAATTATCATAAAGTCAACTGGAAGATTATAAGTTCATACAAAAAATGGAAACACTATAAAAACAAATGGAAAGAATATAAGTAGAAGCAGATGGAATGATTAAAGTTTAAATGGAAAGATCATAATTGATAAACAAATGGAAAGATCATGAATGAACTACAATTTACCTGTCAATTAGCACGGTATTTAATCGAGAAATTTGACATCCGATAATGGTAATTTCCTATTCAGAATTAATACGAATCAATCATTCAAATCGACCATCATTGTTCTGCAAATAAACAGAGTAAACAGGTAAATAAACTATAGATCGATCGAACGCAATATATTCGTGTTCTGGAGTACGAATCATCCCTTCAATTCGAACATCTCTGGAATTTAACTGACATCATGGATCTATGCATTTTAATTGACCCCAATTCCGGCATATCCAGATCTGCAAATGAAAAATGAGAAAACATAGGATATTAGGCACAGTAAATAAACTATTCGTGTTCTGGATTAAAAAAAAATAGATAAATAAAAATAAATCTGAAAAAATTCTGGCCGAGAATAAATAGCACCGTTTCCTTTCTAGAAAGCTGACCTCCGACTATGCAAATTTCTGATGATCAAGTACGAATCATCTATTCAATTCGACCATCGCTCGAATTTAACCGACATCATGGATCAATGCAATTTAATTCACCCCAAACTTCGGCATTCACAGATCTGCAAATGAGAAATGAACAATAAAAAAATTACGATCTTCGGTTCAATCAAGTGAGAGAGGAAGCAGTTTCGAGCATGAGAGAAGAACTAATTTTTTTGGTGAAGAAATACAATCTGTGTAAAGATTGTATTCTTTCGAAACTGGGTTCATCTAATTGAGAAGAAGCAGTCGCAATTGTATTTTTCCGAATCTGGGTAAAGATTATATTTTTTTGGTGAAGAAATACAATCTGTGTAAAGATTGTATTTTTCCGAATCTGGGTTCATCCAACCGACATCATCGATCAATGCAATTTAATTCACCAAAAATTCCGGCCTTCCCAGATCTGCAAATAAAAAATGAGAAATGAACAATATAAAAATTACGATTTTCGGTTCAATCAAGTGAGAGAGGAAGCAGTTTTGTAAATGAGAGAAGAACTGATATTTTTGGTGAATAAATACAATCTGTGTAAAGATTGTATTTTTTCGAATTTGGGTTCATCTAATTGAGAAGAAGCAGTCGCAATTGTGAGTGAGAGAACAGGCAAAAATATTCGTGAAGAATTTACGTTAAGAAATACAATGGGGATCACACAGAAAAAAAAGTTCTTATTTATACCAGGCCAAAAAATCCAAAATTGGTAACAAAAATTACGGACCTTTAGAGCCTGACAACTAATAAACCTAAGCTACTGAGAGATGCCACATGTCATTCGGAGCAACGGTTTGATGACACATAGGCTAGGGCATCAACACAATTAACAAATGTGTGGATCTCTCTTATCATCTCCCCCAGAAACAACCCTCTATCTCCATCAGAAAATATTATTGATTCCATAACAAATGCAGTAAACACTACAAAAAATAGTGTTTAATGGAATATATTTTTATTAACATGTATCGTGTAATATTAATAGTAAGTATAATATGATCGATACTATGACCGACCGACTTATTCAATTGCATAAGTAATTAATGAAGTCTCACTATTTTCTTAAAGATACCACGAGGTTGCTTTCCTTGTTTTAAAATAACACAAAATACTAATTGATCGGTAATTATATTTTTTTTCTCGATTTATATTAAAAATTAAATTTATCGAGAGGAATCAAAATCACCTCGTAATGCCCTCGGTATTTCATGAAATTATGTCAATGGAATAAACAAAAAGAAAATGTAATAACATTAAAATAAATTATATTTAGTCATTTTATACACTTAAAATGTAATTAACCTGGTTTTAATATATCATAAAACTCTTTATTGACATGTATCGTGTAATATTAATAGTATGTATGATACAATCAATCTTATGATTGATCGACTTATTCAATTACATACGTAATTAATGAAGTTTCATTATTTACGCCCTCTCCCTATCCCAGATCTATTTTCCCCTTCCAATGCTTTCACGACCATTGTCAACGTCGATTAGCTTAAGATATTCAGATGCATTATTATTTTGTTGACTTGACTTCAAAACATTGAACGAAATCTTGAGCAAGATAAGAAATGTTTGCGGATGTTTTGTGGGATTTTCGTTGATTCTTTTTACCAGAAATGTCTGCAAGTTTTTTTCAAGGAGAGACTGGGAGAATGGAGCATGAGAATCATTTCATATAGCCGAGTAAATAAGCTCCCCTTAAAGATGTGTACATGCACATTGTCACAAATGAAACTGAGATAATCAAAGTGAAGGTGAAAAAGAACATGTATGTCATTGCAATTTTTGTTACCGATAGGTCTAGAGGAAAATATAAATGATTTAGTATAAATACCATGCTCCTGGTGGTATAGAAAAGTGCAATTTACTTTTTGGCAGCAACATATATAGACACATGGTGAGTAATGTCACGTTTGATAATGTGGGATGCATTGGGGTTGGGCAAGGTGATGTCATTCATACATATTTATAAAATGCATCTCTCTCTAAAAGAAGCAAAAACAAAACTCACAAAAGATAAGAAAAGTCTACATGTGATGTCTTGACTATAAAAGGCTACAACACGTGATGTCTTGACCATTATATTAATAATTTCCTTGGCCCAACCATACGCCGTCATACAACATTCTCCCCTTCCCACACAGTACAGTGCTGTTGGGTTTTCTTTTACTACCAAGCTAAAACTCAAAAGTTACCCTGTCCAGATGTATAAATGTAGGCTATATATGTTTTGCAGTTGGCTCGATGTTTTTCCAAAAGAAGGGGAATGTGGCATGGCCGATGTCATTCATAGTCCAGTATTCATTCAACTATTTCCCATCGCTATTTATCAATTTAGACATTTAATTAGATAATAATTCAAAAATGTCAGCAAATCTTATTTCTTATGTTTCTCCAGTTCTGTGATATATCTTATCAATTACATGGCTTTGGGGTGGGTTCTCCGTGGACAATGCCACCTTAAATCGTTTTTTTAGTCTTAAAAAAGAAAAGAAGAATTTAGGCCTTTTCTAGAGCCCTCTTACGAATTGGATTTGAACCAATCAAGCTACTTGATCGTTCCCAGCGAAGATTTTTTCCTTTAATCAGCAGGGATGGCACCTGCCTTTCCTTGAATTCGACTTAAGCAGTARGTTTCAAGAAAGAGGGGACAAGGAATGAACTTTTCATTAGGATCTCTTTTCATTATTTTGTTGGCTATCCGGTTCGATCTATCAATGAAAAGTCCCTTTCAATGGGACCTAAAGCAGGATACTGGCACAACACAAAACTGGGTATCGTGAGTCAACTTCCCGGACTGAAACCTTGAGATTAAGCCCACTTTCCCCGACAGGGGAGTGCCAAAAGTCGGATGAGAAGATACACCGCTTTCTCTTTTCTTTTCTCCAGCACTCTCGGTTCCTCGGCCTCGATCGTTGGTCGGAATTTGGACGAGGAGGTCGTGGATCTTTCTTCTCGAATTCAGGACTTCTAGGCCCTACCCCGTCATCCGACTTTGATGGACGACGTGTTCAATGCCAAGCCAAATAGATATGGGAGTGGTGAAATAGGCTTCGCCGATTGAGAATAAGAAAAAGCCTAAAGAAATCGGAATCGCTATAGAAACTGAGGAGGACCACAGTGATGTGAGACATAATGTGGTTAATCAAATTTTCATCTAGCTTATATGTTTCATACATCATTTGGTTATTGACAACATCTAACTTGTCCAGATGTATACAAGCATTATATTGTTGCTTTTGCTGATGGGAAATCTGGAAATTATGTGAAGGGCATGTGCAGTAAGGTTTTCTTTCATCACATAATAAGTAGTTACAGTTTCAAGACCATGTGCTATATGTAGCTTCGATTCTTACACTTGAATCATAAATGATCTGGAACTACTCCTTAGGCAACGAGATTAAAGTAGAAATCTGTAATGCCAATGGAGAAATTAAAGCAGCAACATGTGACTGAACAATCTTTTACTCGAGAAGCATTGAGCCTCCAAATCCCCTCGAAGGTTATTACTATTTGTGCATGTGATTTTTTTGCTTATAATTTAATTTGTGTGTAATTAGAGTACCTTGAGAAAAAAAGTTTTTTTAAGCATTGACTTTATCAAAATGTAAACGTATTTTTATGACTTAGTCGCAAATTTATTGTTGAAGTTGAATCGAATGTTAGGTCAGAGTATGTCAAAGCATATTTATATTTGGAACATATACATAACAAAATTTTGATATTTGGTTTCAGATACGATGAGCACAATGTTGTTGGAGATGGGAATTCCCAGGTAAAATGATAAAGTTTTTTCTTCCTTGGGATATGTTATTATCACAAAAGTTGGTAATCTTTTTTAAAGATTTAAACCTATTTCCTCTTTCCATTTCTTATATATGTTTCCTCTAGTTCTATGCTATATCGTATCAATTATATGGAACTGAGGTGAACAATGGTGATGTGAGATAAGAAGTTATTAATCAGGTTTTCATCTAGCCGCAAAGCATTTATTTTAAACTGTATGCTTATATCATGCCATGTAGATTAATGTTCATCTAATTTATATGTTTGATACATCGGTAAAGTCCATATGTGTATGGTTATGTTGCTGTTAATGGGGAGTATGAAGATTATGTGGAGGGCATGTCTGAGTAGTTAAAGTTTCAAACCTATTTTCTTCATGTTAGATGCTTACACTTGAATCATTAATGACCAAGATCTCCTCTTAGGGCGATGACATTACTTAGCAAGCGGCTGCTGATTTGGTGTTTATTTACACGAATATTTTTACTCCACTGGTGTTTATTTACACGAACATTTTTACTCCACTTAAGTCTGAGTTTGCAATGTATGTGTGTGTGTTTGTGCGTGTGTGTATTTATGCTTGCAATATGTTGGAAACTGTTATAATGGTTTGGGATCAAATAGCCTGGACCTAGAATGTGAGTATAGGGAGGGTACAGCCCATTAAAAGAGACCGTCTTTTTAGTCTCTTATTAATAATGTTTTGCTATCATTTCATAGCAGATGTATGGTTAAAACAAATTATATCTTGATTAGATGGAGATTTATGGTACACGAAATATCATTCATTCACTAATTTATTGTGGGGAGGATTAAATAGGAGAAAAATTATTAGCAAGTTTAGAAGTCTTATCTCAAAACACACAAAAATATTGTTTAATACATTAGTCATCTTATAACTATGTTGTACATACGTTGTATGTATTTACTGATTGAAATTTTATATTTTATTTAATTTCTCCTTTGGCCTGACACCTAACAAGGACGAAATGACCCGACATATAAATTTAAAAAATTGTATCCTAAACAGATTTCACTACAACATACCTCAAATTGTCTCGGGGTAAGAATGGGAAAACAATGTCATTATCTCAGCGAGAAAGTAAAAATATCATATAAGCTCATTAGAAAGGCCCAAAACCAATGCTCATAGCCGTTTCTAATTTCTGTAAAGCTTTTACTACCATGGAGAAACAAGCTAAAAGGTCAAAATTTACTCTATCCAGATGTATAAATGTAGATTGCATATGTTTTGCAGTTGGCTCAATGTTCTTTCAAAAGAAGGGGAAAGTGGCATGGCCGATGTCATTCGTAGTCCAGGTATTCAATCAGCTATTGCGCATCTAATAAGGAAAATAGATGATTTTGTAATCTCTTGTAATTATTTACGTATATTTAGCTTAATTAGCCTAATATGTATTATATCTTTCCTTTATTATCTTCCCCAAATCTTGGGAAGTTGTTGTTACCTTTCACCTATTAATACTATTTCTTCCCAATCACCAATTATCGGTGATTCCCATATCATTCTTCACATGGTATCAGCCTTCCCGATCCTCTAATTTTTTTTTTCTCTCTTCTTCTTCGGCTCTCATCCATGGCTGCACCACCCGCCGATTCACTCCTTGTTAACACAATGATCAGCATGACTCCGGTCAAGCTCGACTCATCCACGTATCTCCTTTGGCATCATCAGATTCTACATATGGCCGAATGTTTTGACTTGCAAGGTTTTCTCGATGGCTCGGTTCATCCTCCTCCCCTCTCCTTGACGTCTGAAAATGGCGTCTCCTCTCCCAACCCCGCTTATCTCTCTTGGCGTATGAAAGATCGCAAATTGCTCTCCATTCTCTGGACCTCTCTGTCTCCTGAAGCCATGGCCGAAGTTATTGATTGCTCATCTGCCCAATCTGCCTGGACCACTCTCCAGGCCTCCTTCTCCGATTCTTCCACCGCCCGCACGCATCAGTTACGTGAGGAGCTTCTTTCCCTCCGTCGCGGCACCCTTTCTGTTGATGAATATGGTCGCAAATTCAAAGGTTTATGTGATCAATTGTCCGCTATCAATCTCCCAGTCGACGATTCCGACAAAGGCCACTGGTTTTTGCGCGGCTTGGGGAGTCAGTACACTTCGTTTGCTGACACTCGCCTTGCTCTTTCTCATATGCCACCGTTTCGTGATCTCCTGCATCCGGACAAACAATTTGAGTCTATGCTTCGTGCCATGGACAACCCTTCTCCTTCGCCCGCTGCATTCTCGGCCGAGCAAGAGCGACTAACTCCACGGCGTTCCAACACCAGCGGCCCATCGCCAGTTACGGGTGGCGGCCGCTCGTCTGCTCCTCGCCACTCTGGCGGTCGTGGCCGTGGTTGTGGTTTTTCTGGTGGTTCAGGTCGTCGCCATTTCGTCCCACGTTGTCAAATTTGTCGAGGCGAGCATTATGCTGACAAGTGTCCCCAATTTCTAAACTGCTGCAATGATGTTCCGGCTGCCCATTTGGCTCAGGCCTTCAACGCCTCCTGTCATGTGACTCCTCCGGGTTCGGACTGGTATCTCGACTCCGGTGCCTCCGCTCATATGACAAATCAACACTCTGTCCTCGACTCTTCCGCACCTTATTCTGGTAATGGGTATGTTATTGTTGGTAATGGGAGTTCTTTATCCATTTCGCATATTGGCTCCCGTACATTAGTTGATGACGTGAAATTATTAGACGTGCTTGTTGAGGAGGACCACAGTGATGTGAGACATAAAGTGGTTAATCAGGTTTTCATCTAGCTTATATGTTACATGCATCGGTTGATTATTGACAGGGTCTAACTTGTCCAAATGTATACAAGCATTATATTGTTGCTTTTGCGGATGGGAATTCCGGAAATTATGTGAAGGGCATGTGCAGTAAGGTTTTTCTTCATCACTTAATAAGTAGTTACAGTTTCAAGACCATTTTATGTGCTAGATGTAGCTTTGACTCTTACACTTGAATCATTAATGACCTGGAACTACTCCTCGGGCAACAAGATTAAAGCAGAAACCTGTAATGCCAACGAAGAAATTAAAGCAACAACATGTGACTCAACAATCTTTTACTCAAGAAGCATTGAGCCTTCAAATCCCCTCGACGGGTATTACTATTTGCGCATGTGGTTTTTTGCTTATAACTCAATTTGTGTTTAATTAAAGTACCTTGAGAAAAAATAGTTTTCTTAAGCATTGACTTTATCAAAATGCATACGCATGTTTATGACTTCGTCGCAAATCTATTATTGAATTTGAATCGAATGTTGGGTCAGAGTATATCAAAACATATTTATATTTGGAACATATACATAACAAAAATCTGATATTTGGTTCAGATACGTGAGCACAATGTTGTTGGAGATGGGAATTTCTAAGTAAAATGATGAAGTTTTTTCTCCTTGGGATATGTTATGACTGCCCCATATATATTATCACAAAAGTTGGTAATTATTTTTAAAGATTTAAACTTACTCTCTCTTCTCATTTCTTATATATGTTTCCTCTAGTTTTTTGCTATATCGTATTAATTATATGGAACTGAGGTGAACCACGGTGATGTGATGTGAGATAAGGAGTTGTTAATCAGGTTTTCATCTGGCTACAAAAGCATATATTTAAATTGTATTCTTAATATCATGCCACGTAGACTAATGTTCATCTAATTTGTATGTTTGATACATCGTCCTGTTATTGGCGTCGTAAAGATTGTCCATATATGTATGGTTATGTTGCTATTGATGGGAGTATGAAGATTATGTGGAGGTGATGTGATGTGAGATAAGGAGTTGTTAATCAGGTTTTCATCTGGCTACAAAAGCATATATTTTAAATTGTATTCTTAATATCATCCCACGTAGACTAATGCTCATCTAATTTTGTATGTTTGATACATCGGCCTGTTATTGGCATCGTAAAGATTGTCCATATATGTATGGTTATGTTGCTGTTGATGAGAGTATGAAGATTATGTGGACGGCATGTCTGAGTAGTTAAAGTTTCAAACCTATTTTATTTATGTCAATTGCTTACGAGTCTTTAATGACCAAGAGCGCTTCCTAGGATGATATTACTTTGCAAGCGGATGCTGATTTGGTGTTTATTTACATGAATATTTTTACTCCACTTAAGTTTATGTTTGCGGTGTATGTGTATGTGTCTGTGCGTGTGTGTATTTATGACTGCAATATGTTGTAAATTGTTATAATGATTTGGGATCAAAGAGCCTTGACCCGCAATGTTATTATTCCCAAAGGCAGAGAGGGAGAGGTACAATTTAATGACCAAGAGCCCTTCCTAGGGCAATGACATTACTTTGCAAGCGGATGCTGATTTGGTGTTTATTTACATGAATATTTTTACTCCACTTAAGTTTGTGTTTGCGATGTATGTGTATGTGTTTGTGCGTGTGTGTATTTATGATTGAAATATGTTGTGAATTGTTATAATGATTTGGGATTAAAGAGCCTTGACCCGCAATGTGAGTATTCCCAAAGGTAGAGAGGGAGAGGTAGGCCAGCTTTTGAGTCTCTTATTAATAATGTTTTGTTATCATTTCATAGTAGATGCATGGTTAAAACAAATTATATCTTGTTTAAATGGATATTTATGGTATACGAAATATCATTCATTCACTAATTTATTGTGGGAATGATTAAATAGGATAAAAGCAATTACCAAGTTTAGACGTCTTTTCTCTAACACACAAAATGGTTGTTTAATACATTAGTCATCTTATAACTATGTTGTGCATACGTCGTATATTATATTTTATTAATTTCTCCTACTGCAATAACACACAAAATGGTTGTTTAATACATTAGTCATCTTATAACTATGTTGTATATTATATTTTATTTCATCTCTCCTACTGCAATAACACACAAAATGGTTGTTTAATACATTAGTCATCTTATAACTATGTTGTACATAAGTCGTATATTATATTTTATTTAGTTTCTCTTACTGCAATCAAACATCCGAGTTTCTATAAGGATATGCAGCACTACAAGGAATGACTTTTACCTTCCTTGGAGGTTTGCGAATATTTTGACTTTTTTATGTAGTGGTGTTTTTTTTACTAAGCTCTTTGTTTTGATCTAAATCGCAAAGTACAATGTGGCAATGATAATGAAATAGAATATTAAGCCTTTGCCAATTGAAATTAACTAGGTAGTGAGTTCATGTTGTTCAAACTTTGGCTAGGATCCACCTAAGCTGATTTCTGCAATATTGCTTATTTCTCATGCTTATCACTAGATCCTTTTCAAATCCACGAGAAAACGAGATATATATACACAAATCACATAACATATTAAGAAATATACAGTAACAAACTGATAAGTATTAGAAAATTTTAATAACAAATTAAAAGTGACATTTTTAAAAGTAGCAAATTTTACAGAGAAAGTGACACTCTTCTACCAATAAATTATTGTACATTGAAAAATAATACATATGACAAGTTATAGAAAGCAATGGTGAAAAAACAATAGTAAGTGACAACTTTGTATGAAAAAGTAACATGTTTATTGAGAAATTGACACTTTCTACATATAAATTACCATATATTGCAAAAATAACAAATATGATAAGTTTTAGAATGCAATAATTATTACATACAATAAGTGACAGTTTTATGTGGAAAAATAACATATGTTTACAGAAAAAGCAACGCTTTCTATTAATAATTACATTGCAAAATGACTTAACTCAGATGATACACAAATGGATACAAAATGACTCTCAACATGTAGCATGCAATTTCATAAATGACCACTTTTGAGGACAACCATTCCCTATAATATTGAGACTTGTTAAGAGTTTGTTATGTAAAATTATTACGAATCTCTCTCTATATGTCTAATCTAATATCATCTTCTTCCCCAAGCAACCCCTATATCTCTGTCAGAAATTATTTCAGATTTCGAGATGGATCGGGCATAAGAAGTTTGTGTACACTTATCATCTGATGATGTCTGTGACGACCGAGGCGGACAGATATTGTCGGCAAGCTGAGAAAGAGCGGTTGTCTGAGCTGGTGTTCACGTCGTCGTCGAACGAAAGCAGCAGCAAGGAAAAGGCTTCGGGTTCGAGCATCGAGGAGGATAAGATCCTTGGGGCAATGGTCGATCACGCGAGTTTGAAGGAGATGTTTGACAAGATTATTAATCAGCCCAAGGATATGAACTTGATTCAGACATTTGGTCTCGTGTCCTAAAGATTTTTTTATATATTTTTTTGAAGCAACATGATTGAAATATGAACGCGCAATTCAATTCAATGAACAATGTTTGTGAAAAAAAATAAATTATATCCATATTCAATTCACTACATCGTTATTCCTAATTAATTTCTTTTTATTTAATTTTATTTAAATAATTCTAAAGGAAAAAGAAAAAGAATTTTTTTTTTACACCCTCTCCCAGATCTATTCCCCCTTCCAACGCCTTCACAACCATTGCGAACATCGATTAGCTTAAGATATTCTGATGCATTATTGTTTTGTTGCTTTGACTTCAAAACATTAAATGAAAGTTTGAGCAAGATCAGAAATGTTTGCAGATGTTTTGCGGGATTTTCGTTGATTCTTCTTATCAGATATTTGTGCGAATTTTTTTAGGGAGAGGTTGGGAGAATGGAGCATGGGAATCATTTCATATAGCTGAGTAAAAAAGTTGTGTACGTGCACATTGTCACAAATGAAACTGAGATAATCAAGGTGAAGGTGCAAAACAATGTATATGTCATTGCAGTTTCTGTTACCGATAGGTCTGGAGGAAAAGATAAAAATGATTTTAGTTTAAATACCATGTTCTTGGTGATATAGAAAAGTGAAATTTCAACAACATATATAGACACATGGTGAGTGATGCCACATTTGATAATGTCGGGTGCATTGGGGTTGGGCAAGGTGATGTCATTGAGGCTTAATATTTATAAAATGCATCTCTGTTCGAAAGAAGCAAAAAATAAACTCATGAAAGATAAGAAAAGTCTAAAACACGTGATGTTTTGACTATAAAAGGCTACATCGCGTGATATCTCGACCATTATATTAATAGTTTATAAAGCTTCACGATTTGATGATATAAAGTTAAGTAATATGAGCAAATATGCCATTAGATTTCCACCGTTGGAACACGATGGAGAGAAAACTGGATTAAAGACCGCGTCACCCATTGGTCAAAGAAAACGAAATGTCTAGATGATGAAATCGATTTGGTCCAATTTGATAGTTAGTGTTTCTTTGTTTAAGCTTGAATTAGGTCTAAATCAGCCAAGTTCAAGCCAACAACGCGCGCGCGCACACACACACACATACGCACACACACACACACACAATATATATATATATATATATATATATATATATATATATATATATATATATATATATATATATATATATATATATATATTGTGTGTGTGTGTGTAATAGGTTTTCAGTTTTGTATCTGTAAGAGAAAACTTGAGCTTGAGCTCAACTTGATTTCTGAGCTCGAAAGCAAGCTCATGAGTCGAGCTCCATTTTTTAACATGATCATGCTCGGGTTCTTATTGTGTTTTTGAGCTCCAGTAGACCCCAACTCGAGCTTTTAAACCATGTATTTCAAAAGCTAATTTTGGCCGATTGGAAGATGATTCCAACAGCTGACCAAGATAGATTTAAAGCAGCAATCTCTGGTGTTAATGAAGAAAAATAAAGAAAAATTTTGTGACTCGGTAATCTTTGACTTTGCAATATTCGATCCTCCAAGGTTTCCTGAAGGGTCTTGTTTATGTTTGTGATTCAGACTGGGTTTAATTAGAGTACCTTAAAAAAATAGTTATCATAAGCATTCACTTTATCAAAATGCAAACATATATATATGACTCAGTCGCATGTTTATTCTTGAAATGGAATCTTATGACGATTCAGAATATATATTTGTATTTGGAATATATGATAAAAATTTTGATATTTTGTTTCAGCTACGATGAGAACAGGATGGAGATGGGAATTACTAGGTATAATGACAAAAGTCTTTTTTTTCCTTGGGATATGTTATGACTGCTACTGGTATCATAAAAGGTCGTTAATCTTTTGAAAGATTTAAAACCTAATTCGTCATTCCATTTCTTATGTTTTCTCCAGTTTCGTGATATATCTGTTTCAGCCCGAAATGTGAACTACCTGAATAACACTCGAAAGCCCCAGAGCTTCCTGAACCTACACCACAAAAACATATTAGAAAGGACCACCGGTGGTTTTCCGGTGGAAACCTCTCCGATGCTTAAGTCAGTAAGTGCTTGAGGTGTTTTCCAGAAAAAATAAGAAGGAATGACTTCCCTCCCTCAGCCTTGGGGCTGAGACATTTATAGGTTTTTCCTAGTGGGGACCCCAGCTGGGATCCCAGGAGCACACGCCGCGAATCTCGGGCCGTTATGCAACAAATTCTGACAAGTGGTCCCACTTGCCTCTCCCTGGGGAGCCTGAGAAACAGGTCTTCCTCCACTCCGCGTTATACTAGCTCTGAGATTTCAACAAAATTCAAGGAGCCAGACCTGTAGTCATCCAGCTCTTCTTGTCTTTTATGTTCCTGTCTCTCAACAGATCAAGTCTCGCTGTAGTGAGGATGATCTCTATTTCTTAGATGTCTTAACAAGGTCTGTAACCCAGACCAGGCTAAACGCCAATCCCCGAAACTTCGGCTCGGCATAATCCTCAGGCTTAGTGATCTCCTCAAGATAGCCTCTTTCAGGAGGGGATACAGACGATAATCACCTCTTCCTGATATTCCTGACGTCAGCAGGAAGATTATTTATATCTCTCTCTAAGACAGAGCTGCTCTAGCCCTCCCTTAATGTGTCTAACTACTCTAAGTCAGAGCTACCCCAAACCGGGTCTGGCGCACATGTCGCCCTATCAACTCCTCCCCCCAAGCAGTTGGGGTAGATCGGTAATATCCCCAAGCTCTTTCGAAATAAATGAGGCCATTCCGTTTTATGACTTCTCGTACTGGGGAATCCCGAGATATCCGCCTGCCAAACAGCCCTAATTATTGGCATTAGTGGTGTCGGTTCATATCCCCCAAACGGTTACCATACCCACACATCTTTCCAAGTACTGTACCTAATTAGTCAGCGACACGTGTCCCATTTCAGGACGGTTAACGTTCCATCTCACTGCCTAGGGTACTGTTCCTCTGCCCGCATTAAATGCAAGGATCCCATCAAATCCCGCTTTTCCTTGATTTTCGTTTTCAAAAATTATCAACTTCCTTTCGCCCCTCCAAATTTCCTTTTCTGCCTTACCTTTCAAATCCCATCTCCCAAACTTTTGAGTCCTTCTCATTATTCCTTTTCAAATCTTTTTTCATATTCTCCCAAATCTCCCCTTTTATTTTCCCGACCGTTCCGGCGATTTCTGCGATTCTACTCCACTCGACTTCCTGTAGGTATCTTCAACCAGGTACTCTTTTTACCCTTCCTCAATCTTTCAATTATGTCAACTTCTTCTACCAATTCCTCCGGGGAAACTCCCTCTGGTTCCCCGACAAATTCCACCTCTTCTGTAAACATATCTTCATCTGAGTCTTTGCCGATGGTCCCGGTGGAGAGGCCCATAATAGCTCAAGTTCCTCATTTCCTTGATAACGTACCCTCCATAATCAGTACTAGCACACTTAGGGATATTCGTGCCACTTTCCCTATCTCCGACCGATTTTCTTTCACCAGCCCAGCGCCTAACGAGAGGGCCTCAGCGCCTCCCGCCGGTCACCTGACTTTTTACGTAGACCAATTCCACGCAGGGCTGAGCCTGCCCGTCCACCCTTTCATATTGGCCGTATCCCGGTTGTACCATATCCCAGTTCAATAATTTTTACCTAACGCTTTTCGTGTCATGGCCGGATTTCACCTTGCGGCCCAATACGTCGGCCTTGTACCTACAGCCCAACTCTTCTTTTCCTTGTTTCAAGCGAAGAGTTCTTCGGGCTTTTTCTATCTCTCTGGACGAACAGATGTTCATTTTTTAACTGGTCTTCCCTCATCCCATAAGAGCTGGAAGAAGAAGTTCTTCTTTGTCCAGAGCTCAGAGGACTGGGGCTTTCCCATTGAGCCCATTAGCTACCTTCATCCCCAAGTTCGCATATCTCGGAGCGACAGACCATCCCATCTGAGCGAGAAAATCACTGTCTTGAACCAGACCCCTTTTGATCTATCAAAACTTCTCAAACCTAAAATTCTAAACTTCTTCAACTCCCAACGAGAAAATGGACCTCTACTTCCCACATGGGTATATGCCTAACACGGCTCATATTATTCTTCTGGTACTACTTTCATATTTTCTATTTACCTCATTCTCTTTTCTCTTCTTTTCAGTAACCATGATGCAAGCACTCCTAGAGGCGAAGGCAAAGAAAGCAACAGGGAAAAATCAGAAAAGCCCCTTGGGTGAGCCTACCAAAACATCCTCTACTCCGGAAGAGGTGACCTTTGTGGCGGCTCCTTCCATCCGGCCGCGAGAGCGCAATCCTCCAGAGCAGACCCCAGTGATTCCCCTCAGCATTGCTCCGCCCGAGGCGACAAAAAGGAGTGCGGGGCAAGGAGAAAGGGCTCTGTCCAAGCCAGCAGCCCCTGTTCAGGAAGCCCAACCTCTATCTGACCCCGAGGAGGGGCAACTACAACTAAGGAAGAGGAGGAGGGAAGAGAGGCCCGAAAGCGCCCCTGGAGGGACCCCACAAGTTCCTCCTTATCCCAATCAGACCTTCTTTAACAGGTCGGTGATGAATTGTACCGGCGAGGTGGCCAGGCAATACATGATGGGGCTAGCTCCGACAGCTGATCGTCGTGAGACAGAGAAACTATCTGATCCCGCTCTGTTGGATTCATATTGTCAGGCAGAGGCGCAGGTAAGGCATCTAACGCTGGTTTGTAATTCCAGCCTTTGTTGGGACTTTCACTCATTCCCTTGTCCAATTTCCTTTTATAGGCGGTGGTGCTTAGGGCTACTCTCCTAGCCCGGGCTTGGGGCTCTTTACTCCAGGAGGACCTGAAGAGGGAGATTGAGGGTCTGAAAAAACAGAAGCAAGAGCTACTGGATAAAAATCACGGTCTTGGTGCTGATCTGGACCTGCTCAAGGCAGAACTGGTAGGAACCAAGGCAGCTCTGTTGGCCTCGCAGGAGTCCGATGCAAAAAAGCATGCTCAGATAGCCATCTTGGAGCACGAGGCGAAAGAGCTCCAAGAGAAGGTTCAAGTTGCCAGAGCTAAGGGAGAAGCTGACGGAGAGGCTAGGGGTCTCACAGAGGGTGAAGCAAAGGGGAGGCTTGGGTTTTTAAATTCGGATGAAGGTCTCCGTTTGATCCAACTAACCCGAGCGACCACACGCCAGGCTTTTCTGGAGTCGATGGATTTGTACCAGCTTTTGGTGCCTGAAGCTGAGGCTTATTATCTCCTTGGCGTGGATGCTCATGCCAAGTGGATATCAGAGAATCCTTCTCTGCCCTTCGACCGAGAAGCACCTATTACGGGTGCAGCTGAGCCTACTTCCTTTTCACACGTTGCTGAAGGTGGCCGGCTGCACATGCTGGATGATCTATCCTTTGCTGATCATATCCGTCAGACTTTCTGCTCCTCCAGCTCGACCTCTTCTCCTCCCCTTGACCAATCGTTGGCGATGGTTGCCACTAATTCTCCAACCTTCGCCGACTTGGGGGATTTGCAAGACTCCACGCAATTTGAGAAGAGCTTTGCTGAAGGATCCCAAACTCCAGAGCAGTCATGAAGGGGTGTTGGAGTGGAGCTTGCGCCTTTCGGGAAGGTCTATCCACCTTGTCTATATCAGCTTTAGTTTTATCAAAATAGACCTGTAGGTTGTAGCCTGTGTGGCTGGTCTGATTGTTATTTGTTTTTTCTGAATGTTGAATTTTGTATTTGAATATTTTCTGTTTAATGAAAATTAATGCTTTTGTTCTGTTGCAACTCTTGATCTTCTAGGGTTTCCCGTTTTTCCAGAAACCTTAGTACCTTATATCCATTTGGCACGTGCCATCCTCTTATAAATATGTGTATGCGTGCTTCCTTTTTCTTTATCATTATCCAACCGCAAAATGTCTTCATCTCCTCTGATCGAAGAACTTAATACGGTGAAGAGAAAGAACATTTCTCTGGTTGTGGAGAAATTCAAACTCTCCGACCAGCTGGTCTCACTCAAAGAAAAAATCGGTTCTCTTTATCGCCTCTTGGAGAGGAAAAGGCAGAAGAAGCGTCACTACAAAAGGGAATGGGCCGAACTCCGACAAGTCAACCGCCAGTTGCAAGAAGAGAAGGCGGATTTGGTTGACTCAATGAACCGCCTGACCATCGCTGCTGGCGAAGCTCATGTCCTCGCCGAGCGATCTGACCAGTATCGCTGCCGTCTGCATGAGACGGAGCGAGAACTTTGGCGCATTCGCCGAGCCTTAGCCTCCGACCGAAGGTCTTCACCCAGATAGGCGTCTGGGTTTTATCTTTTATTTATTTCTTGCTATTCTAATATAATCAAAGTCGCCAACCCTCCGGGGGAAGGTGTACAACCTGTACCTTGTTCTTGTGGAATGGTCAGCATTATATATGGGCTTTTTGCCGTTTCACGTGTCATAGCTTTACTTGAATAAGTTTTGAATCGGATCTTTTTTGCTTGCTTAAATCGCTCAAACTTGTGTTTTGTGTCAGTGCTTGAACAATTCAGCACTTACCTCATAAGATATTTTATCTCGCTCTAGTTGTCAATCAGATCAGGTAGACCAGTGTATTCGCCTTTGAGCTATCAATCAGGTCGGGGAAATAGCTGACTTGACTTGATCAGTCCCGACTTTATTGATCAATCAGGTTGGGCGAAATCTAGGACATCCATCCTTAGCCAATCCTGGCTTTATCCGAGAATCAGGTCAGGCAAATGCCAAGACATCTGTCCTTAGCCCGTCCTGGCTTACACTGACAATCAGGTCAGGCAAATTTCAGGACATCCGTCCTTAGCCAAT
>BMAC01000123.1:787202-798851 GCA_014905375.1 Phtheirospermum japonicum | reverse complement strand
GAACTTCTTTTGAGCAGGGGCCATGGGAAAGGGACCGACCAGATCTATCCCCCATTTGGCGAATGGGCAAGGGGAGCTCATCGTCATGAGCTCCTCGGCAGGCCTGTGTATTAGCGTTGAATTCTTCTGGCATTTCTCACATGCGCGCACAAAATTTTCCGCCTCTTCTCGTAGATGGGGCCAGAAGTACCCTGCTCGTAAGATCTTACTTGACAGAGCTTTGGCACCCATGTGGTTACCACAACATCCCTCATGGATTTCTCTAAGGACCAGAGCTCCTTCCGTACTGCTTAAACATCTCAGAAGAGGCTGACCAAATCCTCTTCTAAATAATTCTCCCTTATTTAAACAAAATCTAGCAGACCTGGTTCGTACCTTTGCTGCCTCTATTTTATCATTTGGTAAGACTCCCTGTTCCAGGTATGTCTTTATGGGAGAGCGCCAATCACTTTTCTCAATAACTGAGCCTACCTGCTCTGTTCTAAATTCCCCGCCCGCCTGGAGCAAGGTTATCACCTTCTCTTGACAATCTAAAGCCGAACTGGCCACCTTCGCCAGGAAGTCAGCTCGTCCATTTTCCTCTCTGGGAATCTGGAGGACTGTTAACTCTTTCATTCCCCTGGCCAGCTCTCTGAATTTGGCCAAGTACCTCTGCATATGTTCCTCCCTTGTCTCAAATTCCCCGTTAATTTGTTTACAAACAAGTTGAGAATCAACCTTGGCACATACGTGATCCGCACCCAGGTCTTTCGCCATCTGGATACCTCTTAGAAGAGCTTCGTACTCCGCAGAATTATTAGAGAATGTTGTATTTAATCGGATAGCAAACTCAGTAGACACACCTTCTGGATCAATCAGAACAATTCCTGCTCCACAGCCCTGATTACAGACAGAGCCATCCGTAAAGATCGTCCATCTCTTTAGCTCTTCGGGAAGGCTAGTCATTTCTTGCATGAAATCTGCCAAGGCCTGAGCTTTAATCGCTGTCCTAGTTTCAAAGCTAATATCAAATTCACTTAGCTCAATTATCCATCTGACCAGTCTTCCCGACGCCTCTGGCTTATCCATGACCGCCTTTAAAGGCAAATTCGTTCGTACAATTATACCATGCGATAGGAAATACGGACGTAATTTTCGAGCCGTTCCTACGAGGGCCAGTACTGCCCGTCTCACCTCTACGTACCTTATTTCGGCATCATGTAAGACCTTGATCTAGTAATAGACTGGTCTCTGTATCTTCCCCTCTTCTCGAAGTAAGACAGAACTGACTGCCTGTTGCCCTACTGATAAGTACAAAATGAGGGGTTCTCCTCGGACAGGCTTTGTTAGCAAGGTCATGCTAACCAAATGCTCCTTTAATGCGATAAATGCCTCCTCACACTCATCACTCCACTGAAATTTTGCTTTTTTCCTTAGAGCTTGAAAGAATGGTAAGCTCCTTTCTGCGGACCTGGACAAGAATCTACTTAACGCATTAATATGCCCCGCTAAGCATTGCATCTCCTTCACATTCCTAGGCGCCCGCATGTCCATAATTGCTCTGACCTTCTCGGGATTTGCCTCGATACCCTTCTCCGTGACCATGTAGCCCAGGAATTTGCCAGCTCTAACCCCGAATGCGCACTTCTTGGGATTAAGCTTCATCTTATACCATCGCAGAGTATCAAAGGTTTCCCGCAGGTCTTCCACATGTGATGTTGCTTTCACGCTTTTGACCAGCATATCGTCCACGTAAACTTCCATGTTTCGCCCGAGTTGATTCTTAAACATCTTATCAACCAAACGTTGATAGGTGGCTCCTGCATTTTTCAAACCGAAAGGCATCACAACATAGCAATACGTCCCCTTTGGGGTAATGAAGCTGACCCGCTTCCAATCATCTCTAGCCAGTCTGATCTGGTGATACCCCTGGGATGCATCCATCATACTTAAGAGCTCACATCCAGCAGTAGAGTCGACGAGCTGGTCAATTCTAGGTAAGGGATAGTGATCTTCCGGGCAAGCACGATTGAGATCTCTGAAATCGATACACATGCGCCAGTCCTCCTGAGTCTTGGGGACCAAGACAGCATTAGAAAGCCATTCAGGGAATTGTATTTCTTGGATGTGTTTAGCCTGTAACAGTTTTTCCACCTCAGCTTCTATGACAGCCTCCTTCTCAGGTCCAAAGTTGCGTTTCTTCTGCTTTACTGGCTTTGCCTCCAAGCTGATGTTGAGGTGATGCTCCGCCACCTCTGGGTCGATCCCTACTAGATCTTTTGGGGACCAAGCAAACACATCCACACTGCTTCTCAATAATGTCACTAGATCTGTCAAGGTTTCCGGACTGAGAGTTGTTCCTACTCGAAGGACCTGACTCTCATCGCCTGGGATTACTTCGACCATCATCAACCCTTCCTCTCTACTGGCCAGGTCTGTCTTTGGTGGCTCTACTCTAGCCCTTTTGCTCTGTCTTTCTTCCTCCTCATTCCTCCTGATGCACTCTACGTAAGTCTGTCGTGAGGCATACTGGTCACCCCTGACCTCTCCCGTTCCATCTTCTGTTGGGAACTTCATCTTCATATGAAAGACGGATATAACAGCCTAGAACTGACTCAAAGATGGTCGTCCCATCATGACATTATAAGAAGAAGGTGCATCCACCACCAAGAAACGCACCGTTATTGTCACCCTATACGGCTCTTCTCCTAACATCACGAGGAGCCTCACCGCTCCCAAGGGTTTCAGGGCTCCCCCCGCGAAACCCACTAGGGAGGTGGTGACCTCCTCCAGCTCATCGTTTATTTTCAACTGCCTAAAGAAGTCATAAAATAAAATGTCGGCAGAACTCCCCGTATCCACGAAAATTCTGAGGACATTATAATTAGCAATAGTTGCAGTTATAACCAGAGCATCCATGTGAGGGGCTAGAATACCATCACCGTCTTCTGACCCAAAACAGATGTTGGGGGTAGAAGTCATTTGTCCTACGTCACGTGACTTTCGAACTAGGTCTCCCGCGGCTCTGACATAATTGTGTTGTGTCCGCTTGGAATGCTCCCCAAATTCTCCTCCGGTAATCATCTGGATTTCTCCATGGATGACCTGGGTCTGATCAGATCTTCTCACCTCAGTGCGCGTCCTATCTTGGTTGCCCCTGTTTATTAGGGACCGATCATAATTCTTTTTGCCAGACCTGGCTTCTTCTCTCCTTATCCGAACATACTCCTTTAAATGCCCAGCCTGAACTAGCCTCTCCAACTCATCCTTTAGATGGGTACACTGGTCAGTGTCGTGTCCGTACTCGTTGTGGAAGCGACAGAAACGATCTGATTTTTCCTTCCTGGGCCTCTGCGAGTAGATCTTCGGCCATTTCAGGTCTGGATGCTTCTCGATTGCCTGCAAGATTTCTCCCTGTGGGGTTGCTAAAGGAGTGTATTTGTCAAAGCGAGGCCTCCCTCCAGACAGGTCTGGCCTAAGCTTTTTTACAGCTCCCCTGTCCTCGCGATCATGCCTCTCTCTCTTTCTTTCCCCCTCATCCTTAATCTTCAGAGCCTCTTCCAGATGGATATACTTTTCCGCTCTCTCCAAGAGCTCCCCAAATTTCAGAGTTGGTTTCACCACCAGCGACTGAAAGAAATCCCCTCGTCTTAAACCTTGCGCTAGAGCATTCACCAACAGCTCTTCAGACGCAGATGGCACCTCTAATTTAGCGGTTGTAAACCTGTTGATATAAGCACGGAGGCTCTCATTCTCTTTCTGCTTTAGACTGAAAAGTTCCAGCGGCATTTTCTGATATTTCCTGCAGCTTGTGAACTGGTGTAAAAAGGCTGAACTGAACTCATCAAAATTGCTGATAGACCTCGGCGGCAGCTGACTAAACCAGAGCTGCGCTGATTTAGTAAAAGTCATCGGGAAGACCCGACACATGACAGCGTCCGAAAACTTATGTAAAGCTGCCGCGATCTCGAAGCGACTGAGATGGTCCCACGGGTCTGTAGTCCCATTATACTCAAAACCTAGGGAGCGATATGAAGCCGACACATCATCTCGCATAACTTCCTCCGTGAACGGCGTACCCCGTCTCGCTGGAACCGCGCTGCCAGTCGCTATTTTTCTCTTAAACTCTCTCACTTCTTTTTGTAAACTCTGCATTTGTGCATCCAGACCTGGATTAGTCTGGTCTGAAGTCTCACTGTCCGAGGTGGAGAAGTGCTTTTCCCCATCATGCAAGGGATCCCGATCTGCGTGCTGTCCTCGCAATGGCTCATTTCCCGCCACCGGGGCAGTCCGTGCTGGTGGTGTGTTGGATGGCGGCGTTGCCATCTCCGCGAATTTCTTTTCTACTGCCGTCTCCACGGCTTTGCCGATCAGCTCCAAGAGCTGCAAGAGGAAGGATTCGTTAAATGAACCACCTGTGGTTGGCACAGATCTACTGAGCGGGGGTGGCGTGGCGCCTGGAGCGGTCCCTGTCGACGGCGCTGTCTCTCCTGGCCCCATCGCCGACGTATCTGTCGACCTGGGCATCCCCCATGGCGCGGCGGAACTAGGGGTTCCACCGAGCTCACCCACCAAGTTCCACCGTAAACCATCTGAAGCCATGAAATAAACAGAAAATCTCACGTCTTAACTTGATCGCATTCCCACAGACGGCGCCAATTGTTTCAGCCCGAAATGTGAACTACCTGAATAACACTCGAAAGCCCCAGAGCTTCCTGAACCTACACCACAAAAACAGATTAGAAATGACTTCCCTCCCTCAGCCTTGGGGCTGAGACATTTATAGTTTTTCCTAGTGGGGACCCCAGCCGGGATCCCAGGAGCACACGCCGCGAATCTCGGGCCATTATGCAACAAATTCTGACAAGTGGTCCCACTTGCCTCTCCCTGGGGAGCCTGAGAAACAGGTCTTCCTCCACTCCGCATTATACTAGCTCTGAGATTTCAACAAAATTCAAGGAGCCAGAACTGTAGTCATCCAGCTCTTCTTGTCTTTTATGTTCCTGTCTCTCAACAGATCAAGTCTCGCTGTAGTGAGGATGATCTCTATTTCTTAGAGGGCTTAACAAGGTCTGTAACCCAGACCAGGCTAAACGCCAATCCCCGAAACTTCGGCTCGGCATAATCCTCAGGCTTAGTGATCTCCTCAAGATAGCCTCTTTCAGGAGGGGATACAGACGATAATCACCTCTTCCTGATATTCCTGACGTCAGCAGGAAGATTATTTATATCTTTCTCTAAGACAGAGCTGCTCTATCCCTCCCTTAATGTGTCTAACTACTCTAAGTCAGAGCTACCCCAAACCGGGTATGGCGCACATGTCGCACTATCAATATCTTATCAATTATATGGAATTGAGGAGGACCACAGTGATGTGAGACATAAAGAGGTTAATCAGACTTTCATCTAGCTTATATGTTTGCATTAGTTGGTTATTGACATTGTCTAGCTTGTGTGTACAAGCATTATATTGTTGCATCATATTGTTGCTTTTGTTGATGGGAATTATGGAAATTATATGAATGGCAATAAAGTTTTTTTTTTCATCACTTAATAAGTAGTTACAGTTTCAAGACCATTTATGTGCTAGATGTAGTTTCGATTCTTACACTTGAATCATTAATGACCTGGAACTACTCCTTAGGCAACGAGATTAAAGCAGAAATTTGTAATGCCAATGGAGAAATTAAAGCAGCAACATGTGACTCAACAATCTTTTACTCAAGAAGCATTGAGCCACCAAATCCCCTCGAAAGTTATTACTATTTGTGCATGTGATTTTTTTGCATATAATTCAATTTGTGTGTAATTAGAGTACCTTGAGAAAAAAAAAAAAGTTTTCTTAAGCATTGACTTTATCAAAATATAAACGCGTTTTTATGACTTAGTCGCAAATTTATTGTTGAAGTTGAATCGAATGTCAGGTCAGAGTATGTCAAAGCATATTTATATTTGGAACATATACATAACAAAAATTTGATATTTGGTTTCAGATACGTTGAACACAATGTTGTTGGAGATGGGAATTTCCAGGTAAAATGATAAAGTTTTTTCTTCCTTAGGATATGTTATTATCACAAAAGTTGGTAATCTTTTTTAAAGATTTAAACCTATTTCCTCTTCCTTTCTTATATATGTTTCCTCTAGTTCTATGCTATATCGTATCAATTATATGGAACTGAGGTGAATCACGGTGATGTGAGATAAGAAGTTGTTAATCAAGTTTTCATCTAGCTACAAAGCATATATTATAAATTGTATGCTTAATATCATGCCATGTAGACTAATGTTCATCTAATTTGTATGTTTCATACATCGGTAAAGTCCACAAATTTTTATGTTTGATACATCGGTAAAGTCCACATTTTAAACTGTATGCTTAATATCATGTCATGTAAACTAATGTTCATCTAATTTGTATGTTTGATATATCAGTAAAGTCCATATGTGTATGGTTATGTTGTTGTTGATGGGGAGTATGAAGATTATGTGGAGGGTATGTCTGAGTAGTTAAAGTTTCAAACCTATTTTCTTTATGTTAGTGTTTATACTTGAATCTTTAATGACTAGGAGATCCTCTTAGGGCGATGACATTACTTTGCAAGCAGCAGCTGATTTGGTGTTTATTTACACGAATATTTTTACTCCACTGAAGTCTGAGTTTGTGATGTGTGTGTGTGTGTTTGTGCGTGTGTGTATTTATGCTTGCAATATATTGCAAATTGTTATAATGACTTGGGATCATCCTGGACCCGGAATGTGAGTATTCCCAAATGCAGAGAGGGAGAGGTACAATCCATTAGAAGAGGCCAGCTTTTGAGTCTCTTATTAATAATTTGTTATCATTTCATAGTAGATGCATGGTTAAACTTAAAACAAATTATATCTTGTTTAGGTGGATATTCATGGTACACGAAATATTATTCATTCACTAATTTATTGTGAGGATGATTAAAATGGAAAATAATTATTAGCAAATTTAGAAGTCATATCTCAAAACACACAAAAAGGTTTTTTAATACATTAGTCATCGTATAATTATGTTGTACATATATGTCTTGTGTATTTACTGATCAAAATATTATATTTATTTAGTTTCTCCTACTGCAATCATACATCCGAGTTTCTATAAGGATATGCAGCACTACAGTTTTATTAGTCTGATCCTGATCATAAAGACTGACTCTTACCTTCCTTGTAGGTGTGCGAATATTTTGACTTTTTTATGTAGTGGTGTTTTTTTTTTACTATGCTCTTTCTTTGATGTACATCACAAAATACAATCTGATAATGATAAAGAAATAGAATATTAAGGCTTTGCCGATTGAAAGTAGGAAGGTAGCAAGGGCATGTTGATTTGTATAATATTGTTAATTTGATGTGTAATAGTTTTTACATAAAAGATTATTGTTAATAAAAAAATAAAATCTTTGCACAAAGTAAAGGCAAAACCATCACACTTATTGTCACCTTTTCACTCAATGGATGACTTCACTCATTCTGTTTTTCTACTAAAGCTCGAAGGGAAACCAACTATATGAACAAATAACATCCACGAACTTTAATGGTTACACATATAACCACCACACACAAGTGCATTATAATTCATAATCTTAGCTTCCTAATTTCAAGTTTCTGCTATAGGCTCATCATGATTACACATTTCACCAACTACAACTTTCTTAAGAAGAAATCAATACTATTCTAATAACATTCTCAATACTAAGAAATCTACTTCATTACAAAATTTATAGGTGGGAGTCGATAAAATTTGGGTATTTTTATACAATGTAACATACAATCTTAACTACAAAATTCATCTCACAATTATAAACAACACCTTGATTTGTACATGATTTGAGAATTTATCTTCTTATGCCTCTAATTTTTTCCACATGCAGTTCAGCAAATCCAATACAAATTCCTTGTACACGTTTCATAATATCATAATCAACCACTTAATTCTTATTCACTTATAACATGATCGATAATGATGCTAAAATGGAAATAAATCTCAATAGATACAGAATGACATTACATTTAATTTAAAAAAAATAACAGTGTCACTTCTTCAGTTATTATAATGTCACTCATTACCAAAGTTGCAGAATGGCGGGTGACTAGTTTTTTTTATTCTTATTTTATTTTATAGAGTTAACAAAAATACCAATTGAAGTGCACTAATCAGTCGGTCCCTAAAACAAACAAACTTGGTAACAAAGTTTCGATTTGATAATTTAATACTACACTTATTTTGTAGTTTGATTATATCTCTATATGTTATTTGCCATAAAAGTATAAAATAAAACCATTTTTGTTTCCTTTACATTTTCTTTTATTTTTTGAAAAAAAATATCAAAAAAATATCATTTGACATTAGAGTTTTTTGTTTTTTTTTTGAAAATTATGAGACTAAAATTAATTAATTATATTTAAGTGAAATTAGATTTGAACATCCCCTATAATTGTTTAACTAATTTTGGAATTTTCCTCATTAAACCAATATGATTTTTAAATTTCTGTCCAAGCTCATCTTAATTAACTCAACTCTTTCCGCAAACTCTCTCTTTTGAGTTTTGACATCTTAAATAAGTGGTGTTTTGTCATATAGCTCTACTATTGTTTAGATTCAATATGTTTTGATGGAAATAATCAGTATTTATATCAATATAAATGAAATTCCGTATTTTTCTTAAGAACAAAAAAAAAAAAAAAAAAAAAAGAATAAAGGAAAAACACCGAAGCCCATCTTACACGCAAACTGGAATTCAAAATGTTATGTAACTATGTTTTTTCTACTTGAGATTCTGATGAGAAATTGTGAACTATTCTATTTAGTATTTTTCTTGGTCATTATTTTGCTTGAGCGACCACGATATAATGGTGATTTAAAATTGAAACATGAAGTGGACATGCATTTCGGATCATTACTATGATATTATCCATTTAGTGCTATGTACGTGAATGTTTAGTACAAATTGGGGGGAAAAACTTGTTCCTTTTTTATTTTTCTTATGCAGTTAGAACAATGCATAAAATATAATAAAATTTGATTTTGTATTTGAGATGTATGTATGCAGTATTCTTTTTCCCATTTTTTGGAGCGAATATATTATAGCACAGTCATTTTTGAATTATGTTATGAAAAGAAAAGGAACATTTCAAACAAAATTTCGTGAAATTGTTTTGCGTGCCTAGCTAATTTTATAAATCAACAAAAAGACTATTGATCCCAAATCTCAATTGATACAATTTAACTTTTATTAAAAAAAAAAAAGGATGATTAAGCAAAAAATGACGGAAAGAACTATTGACAATTTCATATTCTATCACAGCGAGTAAAGATAATAATAAAGTCGTATTTTAATTTGATAACGCACCATTACACCCTGTGTGTGGAAAATAAAAATACTACATAATAAATGACAAATATCTTTTTATCTTAATCCTATCTATACTCGCATAATCCCACTTCAATCTCGTTGAGATACTAGCAGAATTTTTTTTTTTTTTTTACCCTAGTTTTTACAACGTATATTATTATTATAAGGAGTTTTTAGTAATTATACAACTTAACCAATTTAGGGTGCATGGACATTAGCCTGAATTCAAAAGAGCATCGGACAAAGAAAACATATAACTAGGGTTAGTAAGGCATTGTATGATTAGTATTGTTTTCAGTGAGAATTCTCATTTTAAGGAATGATATTATATCTATATTTATAAATTTGAAATCTTATTAACTTCAATTAATCAATCAAATGAAGTCTAGATGAATTAAATCAAGTCTTCTATTTTTTTTGTTATTTATGCATATTATCTTGAACTTATAAACGTTAATTTGATAATTAATGGTATGTGTTATTGTGGCTATTAGTCTAGATAGGTTATTCTGAGACATTATCGACCATCGGATTAGTGTGCTACTGTTGTGATGGTGAATATTGCAGAGGAACTACTAATGAAATAGCCAATTTGGTCCAATTCAAATGCATTAGCACTTCAAATGAAAATATATTTGTAATATATGTATTTTTTATACATTAATGCAATGATTGTTGTAAAACTAGAGAAAATGAGAGGAGAGTGAGAGAATAAGAGAAGAAAGTGATCAAAACGTGTATTTTATTATGAGAATTAGAGTCCCTTTTATAGGTATAAGATTAGGGTTTAGGGGTAGGATGATCATTCATATAATATATAATTAAGGTAATTAAATTACAACACTCCCCCTTGAATGACCTTAAAAATGCTGTCTCGTTAAAACCTTGTCAGGAAAACCCAATGAGACAAAACCTGGTCGAAGGAAAAAGAGTACAACCCTACTCCCCCTGAAAATCATCACTGTAGATCTTTGAGTCGATGCATGTCAATCTTGTTTACCAATCTTCTAAACGATGATGATGGCAATGCTTTCGTGAATAAGTCCACCAAATTATCATATGAGCAAATTTGTTGGATATCGACATCACCATTCTTTGGAGATCTTGTATGTAGAAGTTCGAGATAGATATATCTTGTCTTGTCACCTTTTATGTAATCACATATGAGTTGTGTCATGTGCGAAATATTTATTTTCACACTCATAGTGTTCAAATGCTGTCTCATCAAAACCTTGCCAAAAAAAACCCTGTGGGACAAAAAACTGATCGAAGGAAAAAGAGTACAACTGCTCCCCATGACTTCAATTGGTAGTAGTTCTCGAGTTTATCATCTATCTATCTTAAAAATTTAAAATATGATTTATAAACTCTTCGTGATTTCTATACCATATGTTGACGTTTATACATCATTGTTATGCAAAGATTATGCCTCGTCAAAACCTTCCAAGTAAAAACCCGATGGGAAAAATCTAAGTGAAGGAAAAAGAGTACATTATTCTTTGAACATGCTCATAATGTTGCCTAATTAAGAATCTTACTGGAAAAATCCAACAAACCTCAGTTTAAGGGAAAAAGAGTGCAATGCATATCTCATTATATGAACTGACAATGTTACAAATGCTTCAAACATATCAAAATCCTTCCAATATTTCATTTCATTCATGATATTGTTCTACATTGTCGGTTGAATGAAACTTCAAGTTTCAATATCATCCACCACGTAAAAGAATGCTCTTATAGCATAAATCTTTATTTATATATTATTGACAAAATATTTCATATGAATGAACTTCTAGTCAAACATATAGCAATCTATAAGATTGCATATTCAATCTTGGCCAAACAATTGTGTCAATAACTTTTAATCAATTCAAAATGTCATTCTCGCTATCATTGAGCTCATGAGTATAAATATAGTCGACTAATTTTCTTATTGATTCTATTTGATCCGATTATATAGACATAACTTATCGAGATCTCTTTATTTTAAAATTATCATTAGGTATCCGAACCTCTTCAAGGGTTTATAATTTGTTATGTCTATTTACTCTACCGAATTATAAAGTTTAGTGAGAAGACCATCACAAATATTTGCTCTATATAAAGGATAAATARTAGAATCAATCGTTACCATGCTTCAGGCATGCCATCTTAATCCTCCTATAGGATTTTATATAACTTTCAAGTTTGAGTCTTTAAACTTGAAAACCATTGATAACCTTATAGTCAGTAATCTAAAATGCAAATTCTCGCTACAAACTTCAGGTTTGTTTTAAACTTTGCGAGG
>BMAC01000123.1:766788-786006 GCA_014905375.1 Phtheirospermum japonicum | reverse complement strand
ATTTCGACGAGCAATTTAGTTCTCATAGTATTCTTCAGGAATACATAATATTTAAAGAATATATTGAGATATAGTTATGACGGTGGAAGAAATCGATTTCTCATAGCTTTTCTTCAGAAAACAACTTTAGATTCGTGACCTTTTGGTAATGATATAAATAAATAAAACCGATCTTCACCGTTCAAAATCAACCTTTATATATCTTAAACAATATATACAAATATCAACTTGATCCAACGGTTAGATTGTGTGAAATCGTCTTTTGAAAAAATATGCACCGACGATTCATGAACAAAAAGTTGTTTTGTTCAAAATTTATTATTGAACTATATATAGTTTAAAATAAGATCTCCACCGTCCAGATCGTAATTCGATAAGCTTTGAACAGATTGTAGAAATTTGAAAGCAATCCAACGGTTAAAACTTCATAAATCGGTTCTGCAAATTTTCTGCGCAGAGAATTATCATGCAGAAAATTTTCTATTATTTTGATTTATGAATGTTTGATTTTAAAAGCTATTATTTTTCGATCAATCTCAATTGGTTAGAGATTTGTGCTGATAACGTGTTGTAAAACTAGAGAAAATGAGAGGAGAGTGAGAGAGTAAGAGAAGAGAGTGATCAAAAGGTGTATTTTATTATGAGAACTATAGTCCCTTTTATAGGTACAAGATTAGGGTTTAGGGGTAGAATGGTCATTCATATAATATATCATTAAGGTAATTAATTAATTACAACAATAATTAGATTTTTCAACACTTTAATTTTTGGGATTATGCATGTATTTCACAGTCTCTTAACATAAAAATAATTCCTCTTTAAGATAAGACTTTAATTGGATTGCAGTTATTTTCAATTTTTATTAATGCGTTTTATTATATATGATAATAATAACCAAGTTGAACTGGTCCACTGGTCATAAAACCATCCTTTTGATTAGGCTCATTACTTGGGCCTCTAAAGTATGTAAAAACGGGCCCACAACCAGGGGAAGGACTCGAAAAAATATAGGAGAATTTAAACTGAAGATGATATTTTTTATCTATAATTTCAACTAATTTAACATCACGTGTGACATTTTATCAAAATATAAATATAAAAAATATTTGTAATAATTTTTAGAAAAAATTTGTAGGCGTAATTAAGATAATTTTAGATAAAATTCGTTGAGAATTCGATGCATGTCTTTTAAATTGTATGCTTAAAGTTTATTTAGATTTTTAATCTAGCTGATCCGCTTGGGATCAGCATTCTCCTTTTTAATAAAACTCGTATCTTATTCAAAAAATATATATTTGTAATAATTATCGAGTTTTAAATTAAAAATAAAATTTTTAAAAGATGTTGTATTATCAATTCTGTCTTGTACTTTTGTCTAATCATTATTAATTAATAATTATTATTAAATAAAGTTATATTTTAATAATTAGATTAAACTCATTGAAATACGTAATTAGATAATTTAAAATATGTCACATTCTCAACCCTAGTCTAATTTCTATTTACTAATTATTATTTGTAAATAATTTATGTTTTAATAGTTAAATTAGATTTTTTAATAATTTTATACATACTTAAAAAACTTGGAATATATTAATTCTCAACCCTTGGCTGATCTATATTAGTTAATTATTATTAAATAATTTTATGTGTCAATGTTCAAATTAATCTCGTCAATAATTATTTAGTTACATATATAAAAAACTCAAAAGATATCATATTTTCAACCCCCATGTGGCATTGTAATATGTATTATTATATAATTTTATATTTTATGTTTAGATTGAATTCATTAACATTTGGTTATATACATAGATTATTACAAATCACTCGTAATTTATTTATATAGAATGATTAAAATTTTAAAATAAAACTATTTTAACTTTTATTATAAATACAATTAATTAATGTTATTCTCATAATTAAAATTTTTTTCTCTTTGTAATTAGCGTGACTCTTATGTTACGTATGGCCGTGCTAAGGTCGTATTGGTTGGAGTAAATTCTTCTTTTATCTTACATGTAATTTGTCTATTAATTTGAATAACCAATTTAGATTTATTTTTTTAATTACATATGATTTATTTATTACATTATATTAGGAAATAACATAATACATGAAAAGGGTTAAATTAAGCAAAATATAATATAAGAAAAAATATTAAATTATGTAAATATTATGATCGAATGAAAAATTGAAATACCCTAATTGTTTATTTGTCGAATGTAGTATAGGAAGTAGAAACATGGGATGCAGGAAACACCCAAATTCTTTTATTTGTCAAACATAGCATGAGTAGCTGACACATATTATGATGATTTTGTATTAATACAAAAATATTATATTTATAGATAATTATTATATGAGATTCTTGAAGAAAATGATAATGGATGAGTTAAGAATTATTATTTTATAAATATTTCTAATAATGTACTTTATCTATATATATATACTAGTTTAACACCCGTGTAATACACGGGATTTATAAAAAACTAAGTATGAAAAATATTTGTGAAAATTATAAAGTTTCAAATTTAAAAAAAAAAAACTGAAAGTATGTGTTCTCAGCCAGTGCCCTGTTCAGTTTATTAATTATTATAATTATTGATTAATATTACATTTTAATATTTAGATTAAATTTCTTTAATAATTATATATACATACTTATAAAAATTAAAAAGATGTCAGATTTCCAACCCGTCTCTAATCTATATTAATTAATTGTTACTAAGTTTTTTGTTTTTGTTTTTTTTTAATTTTAGATAAATTTTAATTACAGTTACATACTTTGAAAAATTCAAAAGGTGTCATACTTTCAAGCCTTCTCGCGTTGTGTCATTGTCTGATAAATATTAATTAATTATTATTATTGAATTTTATTTTTTTATATGTAAATTGAGTTCGTTACTAATATTTAGTTACATGCTCTAATTATTAAAAATATATCATAATTTACATATATAGAATATTTAAAATTTCAAAATTAAGTTATTTCAACTTTTATTATAAATATAATTTATTCATTTATTCTCATAATATTTTTTTTTGTAATTAAAATTATTTTATATGTAATTTAACTTTTAATTAAAATAATTAATTTAGATTTTTTTCTACTAATTATATATGACTTATTTATGTTATTATATTAGGAGTATAAAAGAACCTTATTGAATTAGACAAAAGAAAAACTATTAATTTAGGCTAAATATAATAAAAAAAAATATTAAATCAGGCAAGATACAATAAGAAAAATATTAAATTAGGTACAAATTAAACCTGAATGACACATAGGCAACCGAAACACCAAAATCTTTTATTATCCACGCGAAGCATACGAAGTAGACACATACATTAAGAGAATTTTGCATAAATATATACTTGTGTAACGCCCGTGCATTATACGGGACTTATCAAAAGATAAATATAAAAAATATTATGATAATTATTTAATTTTAAATTTAAAATAAAAATAAAATAATGTATTCCCAACCTGTGTTTAATCTATTTGTTAATTAATATAAATATTAAATTTTGTATTTGATGTATAAATTAAATTCATTAATAATTTTAGTTACATACATACAAAATTTCAAAAGGCGTCACATTTTAAACCCGTGTCTAATATCTATTTTATTAATTATGATTATTAAATCATTTCATATATTAATGTTTAAAATAAATTCATTAGTAATTATTAGTTACATACTTTAAGATATTTAAAAGATGTCATACTCTCAACCCTTGCGTACTGTTGTCTAATCAATGTTTATTAATTATTAGCATACAATTTAATATTTTTATGTTTAGATTTAATACATTACTAATATTTTATTACATACTTAAATTATTGTAAATAACTCATATTTTACCTATATATAATATTTGAAACTCCAAAAATAAATTATTCTTATTTCATTATTTTCATAATAAATTTTTTTTAATTAAAATTATTTCATATTTATTTTTTATTTTAATTAAAATAACTAATTTAGTTATTATCTACTAATTATATATGACTTATTTCTATTTTTATATTAGGAAAATCAATGGAAAGTATTGAATAAGGAAGAATATAATAAAAGAATTAAATTAAGTAAGATACAATAAAAAATAAAAGTATTAAATTAAGTAAACATTAGGCTCGAATGATACATAAACAAACGAAGTACCATAATTTTTTATTTGTCAATCGAAACATACGAAGTAGACACATATGTGTATGTGTATAACCAAGGGTCATATTCGCATATGAGGTATGGACAGAGTATTAGAAGTGGATTGGGATGCATATGGTTCTTCATGAAAAATGTGAGAGTTCATTTTGATGCCTACAGTTATGGTGGGTGGGGTTAATATAGGATTCTCAATGCGAATATATATAAATATGTATATGGACGGCTCGCTGCCATTGTGTTACGTCGAATATGTCATGTAATTTTGTTTTCACAGCATCCCCACTATAAAAATGTTGAAAGCAAACAATTTTATAAATGGTAAAAAAATAATTATATTGTAAATTAGATATTTGATATTAGAAAGATTGATGTCAGATTTTAGATATTACTTTTGATAATGTTTACTATTAATTTTGACCAATTATTTTATTTTTCTCTTTTTATATCCTAAAATCAAATAATAAATTATCATATATATAATATTAATATTGATACATTGAGAAGTTTTTTTATATTATAAAATTCACATCTTTTGCAACATATATGCGATTCATAATCTTAAATTGAAGATGCTCTTACACTGAATTATAGCTCTGTAACACAACTTGCACACCTCACAAAGTTTTGTACTATAAATAAAATTCTCATATTCACATAAGAAGAAATTAAATTGTGACAATTGGTTCTTGAAAAAATTAGACTTTGATGTATCACTTCAAAAAATATGATATTTTATAAATGTATGATTGATAACATCAACAATATTATCATGAATTGCAAGGGCCAAATTGGATACATAAACTGAGATTTAGCCCAACTCAGGTATGACGTGCCTGCCACTAAAACTCGAAAGCGAATGAAATCTTTTTGTTATATGTAAAAGCAATTTTTGGATTTCCGATCTTTTTAATATTGTTGGAGATATACTTTCTATTTGATTGCTTACTTTCTTTGATAAAGATTTTTAGTATCGTTTTTTACAGGTTTAGAAGGAAAATATATTCTTAAAGAAGATGAAAAAGGGTGATGTATGAGATTGAGTCTATTCCATTTTCCAATTTATAGTGAGAAAATTCATAATTACAAAGTTAGTGAGAAAGTAGTTTAAATTTTTAATTTTCACATAAATTTGTGGAATTGTAATATATTTTTATATAGAATTGGTTATAACGAGAAGATATTTTGTAAATTGTAAGAATTATCAATTTCCATTAAAAAGAAAATAGGAAAATAGTTCAAATCTAGAAAAAAAAATCACTAAACAAATAGAATTTCATTTTCGGAAAAAGTTGGAAATTTTTATATTGTTAATCTTATTTTATTCTCTTTGCATATACTCCATCTGTTCCAATATTATTATTGTTATCCTAAATATATAGTCAATTTATATATTTAATATCATTTGACACATTATTTTACGACACATTATATTTAATATCTTAAATAGAATTCTATTTAATATTTTATTTGTCCCAAATTAATTATCTCTTTGTCTTATCATGTTTGTCCAAAAATAATTGTCCGTTTAGGAATAAAAAACACTTTTTAGCTCAAACTCAAAAATACTCTTGTTTATTATTTGTAAATTTTATTTTAAATTTAATCTCCTTAAAATGACTCTTGAAAATATAACATACATTAAATTCCTTGTAAATTTTCTTAATTTGTAAAATCTTCTCAAATAATAATTAATTGAGGATGGAGGGAGTTTAAAATTTGTAACTAGCACCATTCATTAAATAAAATAAAAAATAAAAAAAATACTTTGCATGTTTGTAATTGCCATTTTTTCTTAATCTGAGCAAAAAGTCAAATTGAAGTATATATTTGAAACGGATGGAGAATATGTTTTCTTAATTTATATAACATATATTTGTTGAGGTCTTTGGAGTTGTTTAGAAAATAAAGAACTAATTGAAAACTTTTTTTTAATTAAAATAAGAATTATTTTTGGACTATAAATAAAAATCCTATTTCTTATTCAGATTTAAACTTAAAGCAACAACAATATTCAACTAAATTGAAAAGAAAAAACTTGTCACGTCTCTTTCATTATGTGATATGATGGTGTCACGTAAAACCTATCCACCAAAAAAGAAAATATATTTACATTTTAAATATAGATCACATTTACTTCAGATATTCTATTACCTCAATAGTTTCTGGATGAGCATCATAGTACTCGTAAACAAATATTCGTCCACAGCAAAGTAACCCACATTTTTGCTTGTTGCAAAGGGATAAGTTTCATTGTACTGATCTTGCTTTATTTCCTTTCTTTCGGCATCAATTTAATTATTTATTTGTTTGTTTTACTCATTCAAGTTTTAGATTTGTTTTTCACCGCATGCTTTTGTGACTTTAGTCTTACTGTTATACAATCCCAACTTTTGAGGATATCTATATTCGAATCTAATTATCGTGGAATCTAATTATAGTCAACGAGTGTAGCCCCTCTCGTCCAAGGATTTGTATTCACATAAAAAGGGACAAAATTGTTCAAGGATAACCTAACTACGTAATCCTCCGAATAACAAGTTGACATGCACTTGAAAATATCTCCATATAAATCCAATGTTCTCAAAATTGGATTGCTCATCAAATCTATATTGCCGATTTTTTTTTTTTGAAAAGATGGATTGGAAAAAACTAAAGAAATAACTGGAGGTCCACTCGCCAACTAATCATACCGAAAACAAGAGAAACTTGCAGGTACGATTGGGGATCCATCATAATAACACAAATGGTCCAAACAAGACACACTACTCAGCCGCAGAACCCAACCAAGTTCGAAACACCCGAAATCGGGCACGTGCATACCTCAGATTTGCAATTCACATTGCCTAAGAGCTAAACCCCTCAACTGGGAAAAAACAATAAAAACTCAAAACGGGCCCATGAGTAGCCATTCCATCAGTCCCCCTTTCAGCCACGCCCACTACCAGCCACTTGGTTCACCCACTAGATTAGCCCTTCATCCACCACTTTGAGCCAACAAAACCAATCAGGCACGAGCAAACCTTAAACTTCATAAAGCTTATGAGCTAACCATCAATTAAATCGATTTACTTTATGTAAGATAAAGAAAATTAATGGTCGGACCATCTAAATATAGCCATCAAACGAAACTCATAGCCTAAATCGACTCCCAAAGTTGATCCCGAGGCATGTTTAGACCGGTGAAGCTCAAATTTTTATATACACATCTATATAGTCACCGTAATTCAATCACTTTAGCAAATTGGTTATGAGAGGAAGAAAGAATTTGCATTTAGTTCGTGGTAAAAGTTTGTTTTTTTGGGGAGCAAGCACGACTCGAGTTCAAATCTCATGGGTGGGTGAGTGTGAAAATTTCTTAATTTCTATAGTAGGCAAGTATTATAGAAAGAAATTAGAAGAAAAAAAAAGGTACGAACACATATTAACGGAATATCAATCACTTTAATATAGCCAAAGAAAGAAGAACATCATTAGTGTATCGGTCGCTGGAAACATTAGATTATTTGATCTATCTAATCATTGAAATTAGTATAACAATATCATCAGTGAATATATTAGGTTTGAGGGTAAGTCTAGGATAAAAGAACTACCTTTGAAATAATGGAATTGTGAGGTGGATCGGAAATCCCGGTGTGATATATTATCCACCCAAATTAATATAGAAAAGACGCAATACAATTTATGAGCAGTGAATATGAAATCATTAATTTATAATCTCAATAACTTTTCATAATTTATTACTCTCTCCGTCCCAAAATAATGGTCCTACGACTTGGTTTATATAGTTAAATAATTAATTTAGTTAGTATTTTTCAATTATACCCTTCTTGAATTTATTAATATCAATGAAGAATTAATGATATATTAAATATGGTAATCGAACTATCTTTGTGGGATGAACAAAAATGGAATACTGAATTATTTTTGTGGGACGGACGAGTATAAAATGATGAATATACAAAATACATGATAAATATAACGGACGAATATATATATAAAAAGGAGATCATATTCATCATTGTACATGATATAGATTGCCTAGTTCATTGAGTGATTGACTTTCTGATTTGTGTTTTTTTAATATAAGAAGTTGACTTTGTTCCAAGAACAGATTGGGCATCGGGCATCGGGGGTAGCTTGAGGCAGTGGGTATGTGGGGCAAATGCTTAGGACAGAGAAAAAGAAAAGGTCAAATACTTCGAAAAATAATAAAAGGATAGTCAAGTGTGAAACTATATTTAGAAGTATCTTATTTATCTCCTTTATAATCACCAGGTCAATGTATAAAAGGAAAGGGCCAAAAGCGCTCACGCTATTTGTTAATGTCTGTAAATTTTTGGTTTATTCAAATGAAAAGTATCAATTTTTGATGTATTGAAAATTTGAAGTGTTTCTTACATCATTATTTTTCAATTTTTTGTATTTTTTTTTTTTTTTTTACTATTATGTTTTTTTTCCATCTAAGTTTAATCTCCTCTCTCTCTCCAGCAACCTTCCTCCAAACATTGTGTTTTTGGTGTTTTTTTTCTTCTTCGGCCTTCACCTTTATCTTCTGAAATCAATTTCGAAAGCCAAAATGTTACTACCAACCTTTTTTAAAGTATCTTTCCTAATAATCATCAATGGTGAGTGTTTTTTAATATTTTCCATATTTTTCGTTTTTTTTTTTGATACAAAATATGTTTTTTACTATTCTATTGAGATGCACATATTAAGATCGATTCGAATCTAAATAAATAAATGTTTGATCTAAATTGGTATTAAATCGGTGTTGGTTTTAATTTTTTAGTTTTAAACAAATTTTCGAAAAATTTTACTAAAAAAATCTTCCATTTTTAAAGATGTGAATTAAAATCTATGATTTGTTTTCCATAAATTATCGTTGTATTCAAGAACTGAATAAAGATTGTTTTTGTTAATTTGTTATGTTTGTTCTGTATTTTATCAGATCGATTGGGATCTTAAGAAATCAAATTTCGATCCACAACGTTGAAAAACCTGAATTAACATCTTCGATCAGGGGCGGGTCTAGGGGGTGCCCCCCCTAATCCGAGGCACAGTAATATCTAAAGAAAAAATAAATTAGAAAATAAAAATTATATGTATTTTGTTACAGAAAAATAAAATTGAGTTAGGGAAAATTTTAATTTTCAATTCGACTAGGGCTAGTTCGCCATCCTAGCTACGCCCCTATCTTCGATGTCAGTTTTATTTTATAAATTTAAGTGAATTCGAAAATACAAATCCGATAGGCAGCGTAACACTGTAATTTCAAGATTATGAAATCTGGTTTCCATATATTCAAAATCTTGTTATGAATTAGTAAAATATTTTTGTCATAATTTTCAAATTCATTCTAATTTTAGATGAGTAAAAAATACTTTTGTGATATCATTCGGTTTTATATTTCTTATGAATTAGGAAGTCTTCCAAAAACTCTAAATTTAATTTTCTAGAATGATTAGTTCTGATTTATGGTGAATGACAAATCGAATTAGAATTGGCTATCTGATTTCCAGAAAACATGGTTGTTTTGTGGATTTTTTGGCTTAAAGATGGGTACATTTTTTTTGTAAAATCTGGCGTAAGGATGGGTTGCTTTTCATTTTTTTGTACTTTTCCATTTGGCAGAAGAGATGGGTTGCTTTTTTTTGAATGAACTCTTAGAGTAAGGATGTGAGGGACTATGATATGATGTAAATATGGCTCTTAGATCCAATTATTATCCAGGTTATTGTTTTTTTTAATAATTATTACTACATTCTTTCATTTAAAAATGTTGATGGTTGTCCTGCAAAAATTGTGTTTTGATCTCATAATATCAATATTAATGTGCTTCTTTGATTTTTCAATATATGCTTTGAGGTGTAGTCGGTGGGAAGAGAAAGCTAATTACCAATGGCAGTGGTAAGATGATAAGTGTAGTTATTCATTTTTATTTTTTTAATAAATCCACCCTATTTGTTAATGATATTGACACCCTATCCTAAGTGTCAAACAGTCATTGCATCGGATGATATGTGTCATCTTTCTGTAGGTTCGGTTGCTGAGTTGGCAGCTTCATATGGTTTGTAGTAATTCATTACCAAATTGGGATTTTTGAGCTGGTATAAATAAGAACTTTTTTACATATATTTCATTTCATTATTCATTGCATATACACTGAATCCTTAAAATATTATGTGTTTTTTGCAGATGAGAAATTCTTCAGTTTGCCTTTTTAAATATAGTTATTATATTTATATGTCTCTTTCATATTTACATGATCTCACAATCTCAGATTTTTCTTTACCAATATCCATAGGAGTAAGTATTTTCTTTGCATTCATATTTACATGATCTCAGAGTAAGTATTTTCTTTGCTTTTTGCAATTCTTCATACATTTTTAGATTTAGTTGGTAGATCTGCGTTTTTGATTTTCAAAAATCCATAATGCCAGTTTCAAAATTTTTGATCGATTTATGTATTTCATATTGATCAAAAATCATTCGTAAATTTGCTTCGTATTGTATTTTTTTCCTTTTTATGTTTTTTTAAAAATTAATTAGATGTTAGATCTGCGTTTTCGATTTATGATTGTGCAGATCTGATGTGATAATTACCATTGTTCTGGTCATCGAACCGGTAAAACTACAGGTTCAGTGGTTCACAGGTCCAACCGTGGTCGGACCGGTTTTATATATATATATATATATATATATATATATATATATATATATATATATATATATATATATATATATATATATATAATATATATATATATATATATCACTATTAAATATGTTATAAATAAATAGAATAAATTAGATTAATAAAATATATGATTATAAAATATTTTAAAATTTAATTCGAAGAGTCCATATGAATAAATATGAATTCATCAACCACAATACAACATAGAAAAATGTAGTTGAATTAAATATAATGAAGAAAAATCAAATCAAATAGTTCAATAACTTCCAAATGAAATAAAATTAACCATCATAATTTGTATTTATTTGTACTCCAAATAAAAAAAAATAAGACCCCGTCAAAATTTATTTAATATAAAAATTAGAAAGCAAAAAAAAAACCATTAAAAAAAAAAAAAAAAAAAAAAGTTGAACCTGTCACAGGTTCACCGGTTCATGACCGGTTTTTGAGCCCAGCGGTTTGCACATGAAAACTGGACCGATGTGGTGACCGGTTCCCGGTCGAACCGGCCGGTCCGGTCCGGTTTTCAGAACTATGATAATTACATAAAGAATTCAAAATCTGATCCTCACTGCAAATCTGATGGAAATACGGTGAACTCATTTCGATATACATTTTTATAATTATTTTAAATATATTAGATAACATATCAACATTTTCAATTTATGATTCTGCAGATCTGATGTGATTAGTTAATATTAATGTCCAAATCTCTGATCCGCAGTGATAAGTGCAGAATTATTATTAATTTATTATCTGATCCTCAGTGATAGACGCCGATTAATTATACTGATTGGTATGTACCAATTTTCAGTGGTTTTATTTTCCATTTGTTCGGCGTATGATTCTGGTAATTGACCGACTACACGGATCCTTTGTCGGAAAGGAAAAATATGGGCGGCTCATTGAAGTTTCATCGACGCCGATCTAAAATTCGGTAAATAATATGACCATTTCTTATTATCTGATCCGCGTTAGCAATTGCTGAATTAATTTAGATGATTGGTTGTGTGTATTGTTAGTGGTTTTATTTTCCAGATGAACGGGTATGATTATGCAAATTCATCTGCAAATTAATCTTACTGTCTGAAATGAAGGTAAATAATATCACCATTTCTTACTGACTGATCCTCAGTGATTATTGTAGATATAATTTTATTGATTGGTTTTTTGAATTTTCAGTGATTTATTTTCCTGGCGAACAGGAATGATTCTGGTAATTTATCTGCGACCCAAATCATAAATTCGGTAAATAAAATCACCATTTTTTATTGTCTAATCCTCAGTGATAATAATTGTTGAATTTAGTTTATTGATTGGTTGTTTCAATTTTTGTTGGTTTTATTTGAAATGATGAACAAGTATAATTCTCGCAGATCACTTAATTTCGTATAGATTTGTTTAAACAAGAGTTAAGGTCAAACTCTATCCAATGTTGGTTTATATTTAACAAGACCTTTTTTTAGCCATGACCATCTCTATGTCGTCATCTCTCGGGTGAAGAGTCGTAAAAGATTAAATATATTATGTTGCGACGACGATGGTAACATTGTTAGTAAGACATCAAATGTTGTGTACAAAGAAATTTTTCAAAACCTCAAGTGAACGTTTTCTTTATTGCATGAACAATTCAATTTCCAGTATTTAAATTTTGTTTTTTCAATTTGGTGTTATTATGTATTATTTCGTTCTACCCACGTAATACGCGGGTATCTACACTAGTTATTACTAATTGTGCAAGGTATTGATATTTTCTTGGTTTTGTTTTGTTGAAATTTTGCAATGAGTGGAAACAAGGGATATTATGTGAGAGCAATAGACAAAGAAAGCAATTCCCAACAACATATCATTCTATATATACATAAACATATATGAAGAGGCATATATTCGTATAATGATTAAAATGCATCAGAAATTAGTGCAAATCATACCTTTATCATGTACAATCATGTGTGCGTTGATAATGCACAATTAAGACACTAATTAATACATATTCATTTATTTATATAATTAGGTTTATTATATAATAACTTATTAAGTTTTTTTAATTTCTACATTATTAATAAGTTATCAATGATCATATTCATATAGATGATGGTACAAGATTTGTACTAATTCTAACCTGCATTAATGAAAGCAAATATACTCACCGAAAATAAAAACCAACGTGGGAGAGACTTTGACCTTTTACTGTCATAATCATGTTAAGAAAAATAATATAAAATGCATTAATTTTTCGGTGTTATAATAATTCAAAATTATTTGTTTCAACATAAAATCGAAAAATAAAACAGTAAATATTGTTTACAATGGTTTATTCAAAATTTAAAGTAAATAATACTTCATTTTCTTTTTTAATTAATAATTAAGTTTTTGAATTTGATAAATTAATTATCAACATCAGCATATTAATAATATACTCTATAAGGTAGTTTTTCAAATTTAAAGTTAACTTTTGTTTTGTTTTATTTTTTTAAACTTTGTATTTAATATTCACTTTCTGAACTTAATAATTGTTTTTAATAAATATTGCGTTTTTATAATTTTCTTATCAATACCCGCGTAAATGCGGGTTTTAAAAATAGTATATACAAAAGTTAAAATCTAATACCATAGAATTTAGATCGAATCTAACAACTCATAATTGGATAACTTTAATGGTTGAGGATATGTTAGTCGAGAAGTAATTAAATTCTCTTATTAATTAAGGGGTAATTGTCAAATACACCATAAGAATTATTAATTTTCAAATAATCCAAGTATTTATACAAGTTTTTTGACGAGATTTTTGATTTCGTCCAAATTTTTATAATATCTAACTATAAGGGTGTTTTGGCTCTTTGTTAATTTTATAAGTAGCAACACATTACATATTAGGAAGCATTATAGGTGGATAAAGTTGGTGGATACATTTAATACTAATCAGTAAAAAAGTCCTTCGATTGTCATACAAATAGCAGATTCTACGGTGTCGTGGTTATATCATCATTTACTTAAACATAACAATTAGATCATTTAATGGGATAAGTATTGGAGTAGATCAATGGATGTAAATATAGATGGTGGGGGTATGGTACATTCACTGCACCGTAGTCATTTTCCATACAAATTAATAACCGAGCTAGAACAACAATCGAGAGAATATTAAGCAGACTTTCCATGAGAACAACACCAGAATTATTGTCTACAAACACTGTCAAATTTTAAAAATACCATAGCCTTTTTTATTTGTAATTTATTCAATTAAATAACATTCAAATTAATCGCCTTTTCAATATCTAATATTTAAGATACGTATTGCATATTTAGAAATATAAAAAAAATATTATTAAAAAAAATTAAGCAATGCTTTATATACCAGCAGTAGTGCAAGTTTTATGTATAAACAATGATATTTTTTTTATACTACTATTGCTATTTTTATATATTAACAATGTTTTTAAAAAATATTAAGCAGCGTTTTATATACAAGTAGTAGTGTTACTTTTGTGAATAATTAGTATTACTTTTGTTAATAAACATGTTTTCAGAGCCCGAAATTTTTAATTTGTTCTTATTCATCGTCAACCAAACATATTTCTTTCCATAAATAAACTACAAATTGAAAACAACCATCATAACTAAAAAAAAAACAAAAAAAAACCCGACATTAATCAACTTCATCACCTCTCATCAGCATTAAAAAGGTCATCGCTAGGCTTACTATCACTAATATTCATTATTTCGATCAAGCAAAAAAAATGCACTATAGATGTATAAAATAGCACCCGTGTACTCCAAAATAGAATTGTGAAGGAATAATACCGGCAGACCGGTACTGCAAAACAACCCCATTTTTTCAACTAAAACACCTACAACAATTCGTTGCACTGATTTGATACACCTCCTTCACCTGCAATGAACAAAGTTATGAGCCAAATGAATCATATAACAATGAGAAAAACGCAAAAATTAAATGTACAATTAGCACTTGTTGGTGCTCGTACACAGGCCGCTAGAGTTTACGAGTAGCGATGGTGAGTGAGTCTTGAAGAAAAAAAAAATCAGAAATTAGAGGGTCGGGAGGGGTTAAAGGGGGGATAAGAATGGTGGTGATGATTTTGGGGAAATAATTTGGAAATTATATTACATGTAAAGTACAAAAATATATTCATTCCATCTTATTCTAGAATGTTTCAAAAAAGAAATTTAATCTCATCCATCTATCTAATTGGGTTGAATGATGTAATATTGGGCCCCTATATTATTAAATATGGGAAGGGTTCTCATTTGTATTCTCTCTCTCTCTATATATATATATATACACACACACACGTGTGTATGTGATACATAGGCGGCATAGTAGAATAATTATTATGGATATTTAAGGTCGAGTGTTTCGAGTTCGAATAATAATTTTAATTTTTACATATTTTGTTTGATTGATTTGATTTGCAAGTTGTGATGTCAACTCGAGATTTACTCAATTCGAATTTAATAAATAGAGACTAGATTTCAACTAAAAAATTCAAAAGAAAATAAGTACTAGTCCCTCCATTGCTAATTATTTGACGTTGTGGCTTAAGATTAGAAATTTAAGAATTGTGTAATCTAACTATGTTGCCCCAAATAATAAATGTCTTAAATATGTATAATTATCTTTTATATAAAGATTATTTATCTCTATCTCTCTCATACTAATTACGTGTTTTGTTAATACTTATCTTTTACAAAATATTATTGATAAGTTAAAAAAAATTATTATTATAATAAGTATAAAGCATGCAGAAAATGTGATAAATATCTTAAACGTCATTTAATTAAAAAAAGGAGAGGGGTGGGGGAGAAAGAGTAATTTAGTAATTAAGAACGAGAGTATAATAATGTGACTAGATAGATGGTTCTCGAATTCTGCAACTAAAAAAAAAAAAAATGAAGAGATGATCGGCATTTAAAGTTAAAGATATCTCAAAGATATCTCACATGCATATTTGAATCATCTCTTCTTTCCTCAAATCAAATATTCTCTCAAAAGATTCGTCAATAGGAAATATACCCAAGGAACAAAATAGATTTATTTCATGGTATCATGAACACCATAATTGAACAATTAGGAGTCAATTGTTTGAGTTGAACAAGAGATATCAATATATCATGATCATACATATCCGAATATATGGTTGGCTGCTCCATGAAAGATGAGTGGTGATCAAGTGGGGGACAATGTGGTTGATGCCCACAAACAAGATAATCCTAGATAATTGGATAAGGTTCTCTCCCTATATGGAGACACATATATGCAAAATGAGAAGGATTTTGCTATGATTAATATTTTTTTCTACTACAATGAGAAATATATTGTAAATGAGGAAATAATGCACTCATATATATATATTACATTGTTTTGTATTAAAAAATGGGAAAACAAGTTTTGCTTCTTACTTACAAGTCATAGTTACTCCACCGGTTGGCGTTGGTGGCCTTTTTGCCTGCTAAAAAAAAATATAAAGATCATAATCTTCCTACATGCTTAATTTAATTATGCCTAAAAAACAAAATACATAGGATATATATATATTCCTCTCCAAGAATCAATAAAACTTAGAAGAAGCTTAGCCATGCGATCTTGTTGAGTTGTACATTACAACTTTTGTACATGGGCAAGTTGATTGGATTCCTCATACAATTTGTGTTCACGTGAAAGATTATTTTAGAGATATTGACTTACCATCAAATAATTCATATAGTATATGGTTCATAGATACCACAGCTTACTTTAAACAAAACTTAAATTGCATAACATTAATCCAAAAATATCACGTGTGTCAAGACACCAAAGTAACAGTTTGCTTAGATAAACCCCAAACTCAAATTTTAACATGAGTTATGCATATTAAATGAATATGATCAGCAAACTATTAAAGAAGGTATCATACAATATTTTACGTAAAACAATAAAAGTATTAAATTTCTCTTTGAAAATATATTATTTGAACAAATAAGTTCTTCTGTCTTATATCCGTCTCACCGTAAAATGGTTTCACGAATTATTATAACGAAACAAATCACATCGATTGAGAAGCTTAGCCTTGAAGTCAATTGACATGGGCCAATTAACAAACATATCTTGTCAAAGGGATGCCTATAAATATGGGTGACACACCATTTCATTTTCTTCACACTCAAAAATTAATTATCTTCTTCTTCTTCATCTTCTTATATTCTGCTTACCCTCATCCATACCTCGATTCAAGCTTTTCCCCATAAATCACAACTAATTTGCAAAAGGAAATAAAATGGATCGAAAAGGAAAGCAAGTGTCCGGATCATCATCTTCATCATTTACCGTTGATCTTTTTGGTCCCAAAGACTCCTCAAAATCGTCCACTGGTTACTTTGAATCAATTTTTGGTCCGCCATCTAAGGTATGCTTGGTGTATTATTATTTTTGTTTTTTTACAATAATGAAATTTCTTTTAATTATTTTTATTTTTTGTTATCCTTAATTCAGTTAGAAATGTGAACAGTTTTCATTTTTTATGTTACTTATTTACTTATTATTATTATTCCGGTTAGGCGTGATTAACTTGATGTGGACCTTTCATATATCGAGCATAGTATAAAACGTTTTTATATTTCTTATGCATGACCATGCAAATCTTTTATTATTAATTAGTTAGTATCACATATATAGGAGTATTTATTAATTTTTTAGTTATGGCACTATTGCTCTCGACTAACGAAAAAACAAATTATAACTACGTTCCATAATAATTTACGCCAACTAAAAAAATAATGGTGTTTTCAAAATTTCAGGGGCCTGTGAGGGACACCACTCGCCCAGATTTTGAACATTCTTACAATGCCAAACACGACACTACTGCAGGTTTGTTACATTTTAATTAATTACATTTTTTTGAACATTCATCAAAACTTATGAATTCAAAGTTTCTTGATTTTTATTCTTAGATATTTATAATAGTCGGAAAGGCCAATCTTCGAGGAAGAAGGACAAAAATGCCAATAATTATGAGAATGAAAGATCAGTTGAGCCGTGTTACTATAACTCGTCCATTTACTATGGTGGCCAAGAAAACTATACTCATGCATCTCACAACATTAGTCCTCCACATAATGTAAGATTTTCGTATTTTAGTTAATATACTTTTATACGTAATTCAGTACTTTTATTCTTTTAAGTAGTAATAATAATTTGACAAAAAAAGAAATAACACTTTTATTTACATTTGAAAAGTATTACTTTTGTTCAAAATTATCATGGTGATGTATTAATTTTGTGAACCCGATTGTTCAGATTATTTCTGAAAAAATGGAGATATAAATAAAACCCTTATCTCATTCAATTTATTTTGATCGATCAGTTCGAAAAAGATGGAGAAAACGATGCAAACGAAAACAATTCACGGGGTGCCTCGAGAGGAAATTGGTGGAAAGGTACGACTTTTTTAATTTTCAAATTAATCCATAATATTCCGATTTTTTTGGCTAATAATAATATTCAAACACACATTGCAGGATCACTCTATTATTAAGGAGCCTGTTAGTGAATTCGACTATGATGAAAAGGTGATTCATATTTTGTGCAGCAATCATATTTTCTTTTATTTCGGTTGGCATGTTAACATTTGTGTGCATTTTTTTTTTGTTTCTTTATATCTTTTTCAGGAAAACAGAGCAAAAAATATATAAAAATATTAGAGAAGGCCGTACCCTGGAGGAACAGCTAATTAATTAATCATCGTAACGCTTCAATCCCATTTTAAGGGAACTTAATTTAGTGTATAAATATCTTTTATCAGGTCTTGTAATGTATCTTGCAGTCTGTGTGTGTTAAATAATCGTGTGGTTATATGATTAAAGACGATTGAGCCAACTTGATATTTTGGTATTATCACCACAAAGAAGAGCTTTCGGGTTTTTTCTTCTTTTAGAGAAGATTGAATCGGAGATTAAGAAGTTTCAAACTTTCTATTACATATCCGATTATTATTTTTATTTGGGTGTTTTTGCTTGAGCTGTACGAGATGAAAGTTTCATATACGGCTCTAAGAGGGGGATTTTAACCTATCTCAATAAAGTCTATGATTGGTTCGAAGAACGTCTCGAGATTCAGGCAATTGCGGATGATATAACTAGTAAATATGTTCCTCCACATGTCAATATATTTTATTGTTTAGGGGGGATTACGCTTACTTGTTTTTTAGTACAAGTAGCTACGGGGTTTGCTATGACTTTTTACTACCGTCCGACCGTTACTGAAGCTTTTGCCTCTGTTCAATACATAATGACGGAAGCTAACTTTGGTTGGTTAATCCGATCAGTTCATCGATGGTCAGCAAGTATGAT
>BMAC01000123.1:743742-764544 GCA_014905375.1 Phtheirospermum japonicum | reverse complement strand
TTTCATTCCCATTCCCGTAGGAATGAATACTATGATTCACGTTCCGAACAGGCATGAATACAGCATCTATAGGATAACTTCCGTCTTGAAAGTTATGTGGAACCAGCATGAAAGTTCCATTTCAGGGAAGGGCGGCATGTGATTTACTAAAAAAAGTAAACAGATCCTATAATGAAAATGAATAATGAATTCAATTCCCGATTTTGTTTTGATTTTCTAATTTAGGGATTCCCCTTTTTTTATTTATTTTTATGATATTTTCAACCTTAGAGCATATATTAACTCATATTTCTTTTTCGGTCGTTTCAATAATAATTACAATTTATTTGATAACCTTTTTAGTCGATCAACTCGTAAAATTATATGATTCGTCCGAAAAGGGCATGATAATAACTTTTTTCTGTATAACAGGATTATTAATTACTCGTTGGATTTATTCAGGACATGATTATATGAGCTTATCCTCAAATGCCGTCCTGTTTTGTCAATTATAGTGCTGAAAAATGTGTAATATCATATGTATATATGTCCATTCATATAGTTATTGTACTTTTAATTAAAATTTGAGATTAAGCATTACATTTTAGCTAGGTTCCTTATATGAAACCGGTCCAATGTCTGAAACAGATATTTTTATTGTAACCGGTTTAGTGAGAAAAACACACTAATATATTATTAATACTATTGCTGAAACAATCATCGATGAGAATAACAAAATTCAATCAAAATAATCAAATCTGATAAATAGAATTCATAGATCGACCTACCAAATATATAAAAATAAAATTAATATAGAAGTAATTAGTAGATACTAAAAAATATTATTTAACTCTCCAAAAAAATTATTTGGACCATGGTCAAACTCTCCAATTATCATTATATCTCGAGTTGGAATTTCCTTAAATCTAAATGTCCCATCTTTCTTCTTATGTCATTTTACTATTTCACTATATCGAGTGAATTATACTAATATATTATATTATCATCTTGCTCACGCAACGTTTATATGACATGGTAGAATAAAAAACGAACAATGTTTTTCCTATTTCCTTATTCCTTTTCCTTTTATTTTGTACGTTCATAGCATTAACATATCCCATGAACACAATTTAAGAGAAACAGAAATGAGGATGAAGACAACATAATCTTCTTTATTTATTTATTTATTTATTTTACATTATGACTTAGCTAGATGAACTAGCCGGGATACACATAACCATTACACATTAATTAAAAGTTGAAGCGAAGTAGACAACTTCATCACCGTCTCAAGGCAATGTGTAATCTGCAAAAGCACCCGAAAAATAGAAAAGTTAAAAGGAAAGCCAATATATATTTCGTAATTAAATAATAACAAAAAATTGGTCCTATCAAATGGGCTAGCAACTTTGGTCCTATAAATTTCAATTCAATGTACATTTATTCCCAAAATATATATCCTTAAATACAAAATTATGTGTACTAAAATTACAATTGAACCTTTTGTATGTGAAAAAGATGAATTATTTTGAAAAGTACGTACACATGGCATGCAGACGTGTATTACTATTAATTAGTATCTTGGTTACTTAATTACCTCCACACTTGTAACCCACGGGCCTGTTAACAAGATTGCAGCGCTTGGGAATGGTCAAGGCGACGTCAGGCTTCACACCCGAACTCTTAGCCAAATCGGACAGCATAACCGCGCAAAGGCACGCCGGGTTCTTGCCCAGTTGCGCCACCGCCTTGCAGCAACCGGCCGTCACCTTTGCATTTTGATTTTTAGCCGCATCTGCGCATGGAACCAGCTTTATCGCCTCCTGGTCGGGCGACGATCCGGGGCACGCGTTGTCAGCGAAGCTGACCGGCCCGTAAATGGCAACCAATAAGCCCATGATGCAAAAACACTTGACTGAAATTTCCATAATTTTTTTTTTGTTTGATTGACTATCTATTGACTCTTTCTTGTTTTTTAGTTGTTGTGATGTGAAAAAATAAGGCGAATGGAAGGGTGTTTATATAGTGGTGATTGGTTGAATTGGGTTGACTGGGAAGTCCACTATGGTATATGTTTTGTTGTGGTGGGATTGGCACAAATTGACAAGTTTCACATTAAGTTTTTGTAGTGGAGCTAGCACTTGTGTTATTGTGTTATTTAAGAATTTGGTTTTGTTGTTTATGTGGCAGTTTTATTGTGGAAACTTGGAATGCCAAGTGTTGTGGTGATCATGAGTGCAATTAATTATTGGACTTGTTTTGTGTTGCATTATATCTGAAGTGTGAATTGACAAGAATGTCCCTTCACCTGCCTAATATGTGAAGGATTTTTAACTCATTGTTCTGTTAATCATAATTATTGGATCAAAAATTGGTTATAATTATTAGTAAATTGATGGATGGGATGGAGAGCATCATGCTTTCAATGAACCGTAGACATTTTCATTGGTTTGATATATGAGTAGCAAAAGAAAGATATTGAATTTCTTGAACTCCCCTTCCACCTATAGTAGGTTTTTTTTTTTTAACCATATGTTAGTTATCTTTAAAAGCCATTGATATAGTAAAAAAATTTGGATCGATCCATCCACTTATGTCTTCATTGCTTGAATGTTCTTTCATTTTTTACTTGTGTCATGTCTTGATTAGTGGACAGCCAAATTTCCGATTGATAATCGGTGTGATGTCATCATATTCAAAACAAGATTTGAATATTTAATTAATAAAAACCTAGAACTTCATATCTCACAAATAAAAGAAGAATTGGCACCGATGAGCATTAAAACTCGAAACTCTTACAATGACAACATTGGTTCAACTAATGAATCAATAAAGATACAATCAATCAATCAATCGTTAGATACACCACCCATTATGTATTCTGAAAAAAAAAAATCCAAATAATTTTATGCGCTTCAACACTTTTTCTATCAATAAATATAAGTACAAAAACTAAGCTATCTAAGTGTAGAATACATATAATATCGGTCTACTGCTTGTGGCCTAGTCTCACTGTCCACCGAAGATGATTCCGTGCTCGGATGAGACGATGTCCCTTCATTTGTTCCATGCGGAATGGAACCCGGGCTCGGGCCTTCGAGAATAAGGCCACTATCATTCCCCTTCTCATCGCCACCAATATAATTAACCACAACTCTTCTTGGTCCTAAGCCACGGCTAGCGGGCTTGTCGCTATTTCCGCTCGCACATGCCGTTCCGTAAGGAGGGCCCGAGACGGGCACTGGCAGCGGGACGGGGGCTTTTTGGGTAGAAATCAAATTGACTGAGGAGAGTTTATCGGACTGCTTATTTAAGCCGTCCACATAAAGTAGATCCTCGATTCGGGCCACAATGCTGAATGCCAAACCCTCCAAGACCCTCGAGTAGCTCTCCAAAATCGACTTCCCAACATCCTGAAAAAAAAAAATCGAAATATTTATTGGTAATTTAGAAAGATAATTACAGTTTTTTGTAAGCACCCTTAAATAAATTTAGTGGGAATTACAAAACTACCCTCAAGGTTCGGGGTAATTTCAAAAAATCCAGCTAACTATGAAAATTACAAAAACTAACCGTAAGGTTAATTCTGTCTTACATTTTGCCCAACTGTGACTTGACCTGACGGGATTTGCTGATGTCATCACATATTTTTACAATTACACCCCTCAACTTTCTAAATATTACAAATGGCCCAACTTTCCATCCAACTATTTTTAGTATCTGGGATAGTAGAGTGATGCAATTGTAAATACATTTGATGACATCAGCAATCCCCACTGATGATGTCAGCAATTTCCGCAAGCTTCACTACTCGGAGGCGCAAAATGTATAAAGCGGATTTAAAATGCGTTTTCATAATTTTCAAAAGACAATTTATTTATTTATGGTAATTTGGCCAAAATTATCCCAATATATCATTTCCGTAAGATACGATGAAAACCTTGTTGCAGTGTATTTTGCTGGCGTCTAACGAGGTCTGTGCGAGACTGGGAAACCGTTGTTTCAACGATAGCAGAAGGTTTTCAGCTCGAACGACGAACAGCCCTCGTTTATCGCCATCAACCATGATATCCCGAACGATCTCCCACGATGACTTGGAAGAGAACTGGTTTGGGTGTTTGGGCCGTAGCCTTCTAATCCAAACGTAGATTGCCGACTCGACACGGTTAGCCAACTCTACAGCAGCGTGTTCGGACGTCAGGTCGAGGCAATCGAGCAAGCAATCCGGTGAGAAATGTTCCGAAGTTATGCAACGGTACATGATGTCCCCTAGACAGGCTTTCCCGCTCTGAAATTTCGAAACACGGGAAAAAAGGTGAGACGGATAAAAGTTGACATATTTGGAAATGCTTTAATTTTCTATAAATTGTATTTTTCAAGCTGACTATAGCAAATTAATGGTATTTCGACTTTTATATTTTTTTACAGCAATTGTTGACAGAATATAGCCCCAAGTTTTTTTGCTTTTTTTAAACACTTCCAGTGTCTATCTAAAGAAAGAAAAAATATTTCTGCATAAACAATTTGAATTAAGGAGGGGAAATTACAAAATCTACCCCTTAGGTTTAGCCTAATTACATAAATCGTATTTGTAGCCGACTATAGCAAATTAACATTTTACAGCAGTTGTTGTCACAGTATAGCACTATAGCCCCAATTATTACTTACCTCGATTGAACTCAGCAGTTAAAATAAAATAAAAAAAAATTGAATTCATGATTGGGAATATTACAAAATAGGTTTTTATTTATTACAACAACAACAAACAAACAGGAAAAAAAAAACTCTATTCTTCTCTCAAAATTAGAATTCCCAAATACCCCTTGAAGTGTTATAAATACCCCCTTTGAGGGTTATATTTACCTCTTGATGTTGCGATTTATAATTAATAGAAGGAAAACAAATGTCGAGGGGGAATTTGTAATTCCGAAATATAATTCATTTTTAACTAGGATAAATGTTAGGGAAATTTTCGTAATTAAACCTGCACCATTAATTGCCACTGGCAAGCATTCATAGCAGTTCAAATCTTATAAGCATATTCGCAAGTCAACTAAAGTAAGAAATTATCAACATTTCGTACCAAACTTCGATATTATATCATAAACTTTCTTTAATAGTTTATTATTATTATTGACAAATCTAACCCCTAATGATTTTCAAACCTTTGGAAGAGTTTCCAAGTACGACTGCGGAACATCCATCTCATCTAAAGCAGAGCTGTTGATGGCCGATGCAGCTTTAAGAATCTGACTCGCACATTCGAGCTTTTGATTTAATCGCTTTCTCGTGCTCTCAGAAAGACCACCAGGAGGTACACGTGGCACGGGCAGCCACCATTTCTCCTCCTGCCGCTGCATAGCCTTCCGGAAAGAAACCGATTTAATCGCTTCTGGTGCTCCTATCCCTTGATCCACATACCAAAATTCCGATTCGGTAAATCCATCTAATATTTCCTGCAATACACAAAGGATGGCAATTCAGATCTATCCATTTTTAGCCTGGCCTGGTGTTCCTTAGGCCGAAAAGGTCCAGATTCTTAGCCCGGCCCGGTAAGCCCGAGACATTTTTGTAATGTGTTTTATTTTACCGGGTTGGGATATGAAAATAGCAGCTAGATTTTTTTTGCCCAGCCCGGATTTTCCTTATGGTCTGGTGAGTTCGGGCCGGGCTGGCATTTTGACACCCCTAGATGCGGATATATGATTAATATTCATCAGCATCAATAAATCGACAAAAGGAAAAAAAAGACACTTGTTTAAATCTTACAAGTAGCATATTGTCGAGTTTACGAAGAGCTGGCAGATTAATAACTAGATCCAATCTCGGGCGACTAGACATAACCTGAAAAGAAAGAAGGGATAAATTATTAAACATTACAAAATAACGCTATTTACTTGATTTCGTTTACTAGCTTCCTTTTAGGCTACGATATTCAGTTGCATATGAAGTGTGAATTTATCAAACACAAGTTGTAGACAAAAGAAATCCGAGTATCGATTATCTGATCAAGGGTAAAATGGAATCCAAATTCAAGATAACAAAAACAACTAACTCATTGGTTGTGTTTTCAAATGTCACTTTCCGTTTTCCAATCATTTCAGAAAATGGGTTTCGAGTCATTTTCAATTTATTTTTTTGAAATAGAATTTTGGAACACAACCCAACAATTTTTCACATTAATCACGCAAATCTATACGAAATACACTTCAGAAACTATAACCAAAAAAGCAATCACTATAAATCACCCAAATTTATAGCCAGACATATTTCCATTTCCAAACACGTAAAGTTCAAGCAAAAACAAATCAAACGAATACGAGAAGCCCGATTATTAAATGAGAAGTTACCTCAACTCTATTTCCATCGGGTAATGTTTGCCAAGACGGTATCATCTCGACGATATAATCGCTCACGCAAAGAAGCCATTCCATCTCTCTTTGCCACATAGACTTCTTTTCGGACGGCAACGGCTCCAACCTCCACAATTGGCCAAACACGGTGGCTACATGTGGAAATTTTATATATTTTTCAAATGATCTAAATATAAAGTTTATATAAATGCGGGGGAGTTGCTATATTTTTTATTTTTACCGTATAGATTGGTGATAGCATTTGAAAGGGTCAATGCAGTGCAAACTCCTTTTCCACTTCCAGACATGTCCTCACCAAGCAACAGTTTTGAAAACCTCTCTTTCATCATCTCCAGTTCTATTCAATTTTTAAAACAATTGATAAATACAAATTAAACTGTACATTAATCATAACAGGCAAGCAGTAAATAATTAAAAAAAAAACTATTCTAAAAATCATTTACCCACAACGTTTTCCCTTTTTCAGCAAAAACGAAATTAAAGCTACATCAAATTTATTTATTAAAAAAAATATAAAAATGGATTAAAGAAACAAAATAAAATTGGACTCACCTGAAGCTTTAGAACCCTGCTTATCTAGCTTAGACTCGTCACCATCAACAACACTCTGGGAATTTAAAAGGGATTTATATTTTACATCAGAAACATCATTTTCCGAAAAATTCGAGGGTTTTCCGATAAGCCAGCCCAATTGAACCGGGGAAGAAAAATCAGAACTCGATCTGCTATTCCAACTCCATCTGCTACTCTCTCTTGACTCGGTCACCGACTCATCAAAAACCGAGTCGGACCCATCTTCCTTTTTGCTCTTCTCAACTTCACTTTCCATTTTTTTAATTTCTTTTTAAATCGCGATTTCTGTTCAAGGAAAAAAAAAAAAAGGCTCGCCTTGATTTTTTTTTTTCCCCTACGGTTTGTGATATGGGTTTATCCAAACGAAGAATTGTACAGCAAAGATTTTTTAAAGGTGAAAGGGCTTCGAAAGAGATGAGATTTCAGAAAGGGCTTAACGGAAATGGTTTGTGGGCACAGAGACACAGATTTTATTCTCTGTAATTATCTGATGCTGTGTGTGTAGAATTTGATTTTCATGGCTTGGGAGGCAACTGACAAGTGACAAGTGCCGAAAAGTCCAACAACGTCTAATTGGAGTCTCATTCAAAATATTAATATAATAATCAAAAGGGTCTGCAAGCAAATGGATAAAGTGGTTGAAACTTAACAACCTCTAATCGAATTTTTTTTTTTTAAGTTTATCTATTTTACAAAAAATAATTCTCTTTTTCTTCCTTAAATGGGAGGCCCCGCTCCGCCTAATTGCCTATTTGTAGTACATTTGTTGAAATTTTAAATTAGAATATTTATAATATTTGAGTGTTTAAAATTGTTGTAGAAATAATAATAATAAATATTTATTGTAAGATTCAGAATCTCTTATCTTTTATTGCTTTCAAATTAGTTGTGAAAGTGAAAGATATTGTATTATTATATTAAATTTTATGTCAAAATTATATGTGGAAATTGAATGATATTTTATTATAATATTGTATTTAGTAATATTTAATTATATGTGTTAATAGGATATTATAAGATATAAATTAAGTATAAGATATTATTAGTTGAATATTTAATTTTTGAATTTTATAATAAATGAATATCTGTTATTCTCAATACCAATATGTGATTATGAATGGTAGGGCAAATAGACCCTAAGAAGTTGTTTGGATTAGGTTTTGTTGAAATTGAATTATGTGAATAGAAGAATCTTTATTTATTTTAGAATTTAAAAAAATAGATGACAATATATTTTTAGAAAACTCTACGGTGCCTTTAAAGGTACAATACATTCACCCCCTCCTGCATTTGCAACCATAGATCTCTTAATTTAAAAAACCTAAAATTGATCTAATGGTTGTAAATGCACCCCACTAAGTGAGGAATGGTACCGTGAAGGTACCGTAGAAGTTCCCTATATTTTTATATTGTATTTAGTAATATATAATTATTTAAATGTAGTGATGATGAGATAAAAGAGATGAGAATGGGGTTAGGTATAATAAATTGTTGGTTTTTGTGTTGATATTTTCGGTTATAAAACAAATGAGGAATGAGATTCGTAATTTCAATCTTGATATGGGCAGTCGTAGACCAAGCATACCCTAAAAGACTCGAAAATATGTATGTTTTTGTTGTTTGAATTTATGTACATATGTTTGGGAATGAAAATCCATATGATTACAATTTTTAGTGTAATTGTAGGAAAGAAAAATTGATTTTTTTTTTTGAAATGTGTTTAATTTGACTTAGGTTTGTGTTATTGTAGAAAAGAATTTGTTCAATTGTATTTTCAAGATCTTCTTCCATGAAAGAGTAAGAAATAGAATTGCCCACTTTCGGGTAATTTTCCATCAATGAGCATAAATTTAGTTTTCGTAATAGTTGAAAAATAATAAATGGATAGTGAAAACACATGAGAGAAAGGCTTTATTATTCTTTTCTTATAAAAGGACTCATTTTATTTTATTTTCCTATTTGAGAGGCTACCCGCAAATTCCAGCCCTATAATCTCAATAAAAATCTTATAAATTGTTGAAAAAATATTATGGAGATTGCTAAATCATTACAATCATATCCTATCAAATTACAAAGAAAAAGTTTAGAAGATCCGATTTTAAGCTTAGAGACGAAAGTATCTTTTAACTTTTTTTTTCTTAGAAGAGGAAATTATATAACTAAAATAGAAGGAAATCAACCAATAATGTTTAAAAAGACATCCAAAATAATCTTTTACGATCATGAATATATATATATTTATAAAAATTGCCAGAGCTTTTCTTTAGTATATATTTACTTTTTTATGGAGATGTACATCCATCCATATACTCCGTGGACAAATGAATGAATATTGTATTGTTGAATAAACGAGAAAACACTTGTATTACACTATTACATGCTAATTAACTTCCATTCCATAGACCATTTTGATGACACTTTTTACTTTACTATGTATAGTTGGGCATAGAACCATTGATTAACATGGCATTCATAGCTACGCACTTGGTATTAAATAGAATAATTAATGGAGAAACAATTTGTCAAGTGGGTTAGGTTGAGATTGATGGACTTCAAATTTGCATGGTTTGAGTTCCTTAAAGATGCCAACTACTTTGTAGAGGAATAATAAATCCAAGATTCATAATAGTAATGCAGAATCATATATAGTAAGTGAATGGGCATTGCTACAAATTCACATTATATGACAAGTTGTGGTCCATATTCATTATCTAGGCATACCAATTGAAGAAATAACCAAGAAAAACTAATTTAAAGTGCAGACTTTACGGCATGTAAATGCCATTTTTTATTGTTTAAAAAAAATGCCATTTTTATTCTATTTTCAAACTATTTAAGTGAATTTGTATTTGTCTAGCTAAGTTCTTCTTAGAAATAAACTCATTTTCAGTTTGAACTTCTTTATGGAAGTAGGATTTTTGGAAACAACTTTTCTACTTTAAATCATGTAAATCTATGTCAAAATTTACTTACAAATAATTACAAAATAAGTAATTGTAACTAATTAAATCATACAAATTTATGTTAAAAATACTCTTCAAAAATTATAAGCAAACATATTTTCTGTTACTTATGAAATGTGCTATTGGATATTGGAGCAGCTGCAGACGCAGTTCGAGGAGGCTGAGACGAGGCATCAGGCGGAGTTGCAGAGGTTGTGCGATGCACAAACGCAGTCTCAGGATGAGTAGCAGAGGATGCATGAGGCACAGGTGTCGGCCCAAATGAACTTCGATCAGCGACTCCAGCGACAGGTAAAGGAGCGTATTAACGCTGCGATGGGAGCATGGCCTCCTCCTCCTCTCCCTTCCCCTCATGCTGATTAGTTTATTCGATGTCGAGATGTTGGATTATTATTGTAGAATTCATTTTGGATTATTATTGTATAATTCATTTGATTCTGATTCGTATTTATATTTATTTAATTTATTTTGTATTTGTATTTTTTAAAATATTTATAAATAGGTGGATGAACAATTAAAAATAAATAAATAAACAGGTTCATTATTCCAATTAATAAAAATAATAGTAAAGAATTAAAAATACATTTACCGACGAACATGGAAGCCATCAGTAAAATTAAATTGTATTTTATTTACCGACGAACATGGAAGCCATCAGTAAAATTAAATTGTATTTTATTTACCGACGAGCGTGGAAGCCGTCGGCATTATATATTTTTTATTTATTTAATTTATTCCCGACGGGCATAATATCCGTCGGCAAATCCAAGAAAAAGACTTTAGGACTGAAAGAAGCCGGTAGAAAAGGAAGTGGCAGCAGTGCTTTATAGTTTTTGACTTTATTTCTAGTGTATAGAAATCCCGACGTCAGAGTTCGTTGGAAAGCCGTCGGCACTTGCCGACGGGTTAAGAAATCCGTCAGCAAGTGAAATTACCAACAAAGATTTCTTCGACGGTCGTTATCCTTCAATAAGTGATTTATCGACGGATATGGCCATCGACAATACCGTTTTTTTTGTATACCAAAGATCACATCGACTAAACTCATATCTTTCATACCAATGTTATCTTTCAATATGTTTTTTTATTAATAATCATATTAAGATAATTATTTAATATCAACACGTTATCAATATAAAGACAAAAAATGATCATTGATTTGATGCTTATTGCAATCCATACGATAATTTAACAAATCTACGCACATTCGTTAGATCGAAATTCTTATTACTCATTGAGTGCATTACCCATAACCAACCATAATCCACATCCACTGTCACGTTATCTTTATTACTACCAGACTACTACAGCATAATAGAGCTGACAATTTCTACCTGGGCCCAGACTGGGCCAGAGATTTCAGGCCCAGAATAATTGGACTGACTTTGGACCGATCGGCCCGATTTCTGATTTTCTTATGGATTGGGTCCGCGCTGCTCGGCCCACGTGTGGTTGGCTTCTTTAATTTGTTCGAATCCATCCGGGTGGTTTTGGATAAATCTCAGCTATAAAGAGGGATTTTAATCCGTTGATTACGTGTTTGATTTTATTTCTTTTTTGGTTTGTTGTTTAAACTATCGTATCATTAAACAAGGAAAAAAAAAAAAAGAATTCCAACACTTGCGAGATTTTACTGGAGAATACAAATATAAAAAAAAAAAAAAAAATCGTGTTGTGTTTGGTTCCATTTTTCTCGTGTTTATATAGAAAATTTCCACATATTGCTGACAAAATCAAAACTATTCATTTGTCATGCTTTTCTAACACCATCACATGAGTTATTTTTTTTTAATGCTAATATCCATATTTGGTACACTTCTCTGTATCGAATCGTCATCATTATCATAGATTTGGACTTTGTCCAATGGCAAAGCCATGAAGTTGTTTGAGATATTGGATTTGATAAAGTTATATATGGTAGCTTTGATCAAATATTTTAAATGTAGACGGGTCGTTAATTGTGTAAAAGAACGTCAAATTCGTGTTTGTGTGAGTGAAAAGTCAATAACCAAGGTTGAACATTTGGAAGATAAAGAGAGTGAGAAATTTTTTAAGTAGATAGGAAATGTCCTATATATGAATGTTATTCATTATTTTGTGGAAATCGAATTATTAGAGATGTTGGACCGCAAACTATTTAATTGTTTGGCCTTTAATTAGTTTGGGCTTCTTCTGGAAGCTTCTAAGTGCTTCTAAGTCTATTCTTATAGATTTCCTACTTGTTTAAGTTCCCTCAAATTTATAAATACAAACTCCCACATAGTGTAAAAACACTTTTGCATACATCAAAACATGTTTCTAAGAGAGCTCTCGCATACATATCATAATCCTACCCGCCTCACGCATCATATAGCTTGCACTTAGGGTGGGTTTTGCTCAGTTGTCTGCCCAATTCTCGTTCGCCAGGTTGACTGGATTGTCTGCTCCGTCCAGCTCCGCGTCGTTGTATCTTGGGAGTTGCTCAGTTGTCTGCCCAATTCTCGTTCGCCAGGTTGACTGGATTGTCTGCTCCGTCCAACTCCGTTATATATAATATATTTGCTCGATTGCGTTAGTTTTCAATTATTCTCCGATATTATCGCAATATATTACTGTTTACCCAATACCTTAAGATTCTTATTTGTAATTTATTTGCGATACTAACAAATAATTATATAATTATTTTTGTTTGTGTTTTGAGCAACTAATCTGAAAGAGACAGAGTAAGACGAAGTACGATGCTGGGAAATTGTGGAGTTTTTGCTGTGCAACACAAAATTAATTAAATTTCGCATAACTGACTTGTGACCTAAATTAAAACTAATTGGGCATTGGAATTATTAATAAAGACCCGAATTATCTTAAGGTCTAATTGGACATATTTGGACAAATTTTATCTCGACGAGATCTGGCTCAATTCCCGACCTAGACACCACCGCACGGAGGCGTTTCTGGCGGCGCAAGACGTACGGCTGTAGGAGGACGTCTGTTTGAAGGCGGCCAAGCGTTACCTTGTCTGCTTCGACGAGGATGGTGGGCTATAGATTGGGCCGGAGATGATGACGAGTCAAACGGCTCGGAGAATCTTTCGAGCGGCGAACATGGCGGCGAATTTGCGATGGAGTTGGGCGATGGTCGTGGCCCGAACGCGACGGCGATTGGTGACAGAGGGAGTCACTTTTGTTGTTCATCTATGATTTATAACTTAATGGAAGGAAAGGCGGCAGTCTGTCGATTTTCTTGGGTCAGCTTCATGTTGGCGATGGTCGACGACTCCGATTTTGATGACGGTGAATGCAAGCTTCTTCTGCCTGTTAATGGCGGCGACCAAATTGGGGAAGAAAGGCTTTGAATTGGGCTTGGTGATTGGTCACGTGGGTTGTGCCGCATGATGCTGGGCGTAATACTAAGATTGGGCCTAATTTTGGGTGACGTGTTGGATATTAGATCCAATGTTCTCATGTGTTGTTGTCTCAGATAATTGTCTTCTCTCGTGGATGAGAAAAGTAAATTCCAAGGCTTGGTTGGGCCATAAGTCATGTGGATTCATTTGGGCCTAATAAGTTGTTGGGCCTGTTTTGGGTCACTTGATTATGGGCCATATTCATGTGGGCCCAGTGTTTAATAAAAGACCAAGTCAGCTTGTGGCTGATTGGCTACTACAGGGGCCTGTGTTCGGGTCAAGTTCACTTGGGCTGTATGACAATGGCATTTGGCCTTTGATTGGTCATTCGCTGGGCTTAATTTCTTAAGCCTTGGGCAGTAACAATTTTAATTGAAATTGTTTATGGGGCTAATCGGTAAGTCAAGGACTTAAATAAAATTTGACAATGACTAATTTAGTCATGTGTCAAAATTGGTAATGAAATTTAATAGAAATTAAACTTGGGCCTGAATGATAGTAAGGCACATTGGGTTGCAATTGTAACAGCGTTTGGTTCTTCTTGAGAGGAAGAAACTGAAAGAAATATGGCTCCTTGATGGGTCATGGATATTGAGCAAATATTACTTACTTGGGCTCAATAAATTAAAGTCTAGTTTCGGACTAGATTTATAATAAATTGTGAGACCAAATTATTGAATTGGGTTTCAAATTTATTATTGTGTGAATTTTAAGCTTGATGTAGTTTGGCTTAGAAATTCTTTAAACTTATAGATATGAGCTCATTGTTTGAGTAAGATTTATAAAGTTTGATGTCAATTAAATTTGGATTTAATCTTGAATTGAGTCTTGAGATTTAATTGTGGGATCTTCTCATATCACTTGATTTTCCAATGGTGAAGAAATGTGACCTCGTTGGTCAAATAAAGTGGATATTGAGATAGCTAAAATGAGATAGATGATCTCATAAGAGTATTGAATTTGTAAAATTCATGTAAAGCTCGATAAGCCAAAAGAAGATTATGAGAAGTCATAATTTTTGGTCTTATGTGCTTATTTGGAAATTGAGTATTCTAGCTTTGAGGCTATGATATAAAGCTCATAGTAAATTCCAATAAAACTGATAAATATGAATTTACAATTAAATTGTCAATTTTGACTTAAAAACACAAGTGTGAGATTTGTGTTGAGGCTAAAACGCCAAAAGTGTCTTTTCATTTGGTGCAAAGAGTTGTGTACCTCTAGAGTTGTTTCACATCGAGTTATGTGATTTGAAACTTGTGCAAACTAGAGGGGGTAAAAAGTAAATTATTACTTTCGTTAATGACTGCACAATAATTTGTGACATTTATTTGCTAAGGGGCAAAGATAAAGTTTTTGATGTTTTCAAAGTCTTCAAATATGAAGTTGAGAATCAACTTAAAACTCGAATTAAGGCAATTCGAAGTAATTCGGGTGGAGAYTATGTTGTACTGTGTGAGGAATTTTGRGCTGGATATGGCATAATTCTTCAAACAACTGCTCCTRATATACCTAAMTTGAATGGCGTCGCTAAACGCAAGTATAGAACCCTGGAAGAAATGATGAACGTTATGTTAATCAGTTCAGGGTTAACCCCTAATATGTGGGGGGTGACGATCTTTRCGTTAACCATATTTTGAATATGTTACCCTACACGGGAAAGGAAAGGACTCCATATAAGTTATGGAAAGGTAAGTTTCTACTTACAGTTACCTCAAAGTGTGGGGGTACTTGGCAAAGGTAAAAGTACCAGAGCCAAAGAGAGTGAAGATAAGGCCTTCATAGTCGACTGTATCTTCATTAAATATACGCGCTGCGTATAGATCCCTAGTACACAAGTTTGATATACTTGATGTGACTGAAGTAACGACCTTTGAAGTAAGGAATGCAATAATCTTTGAACACTTTTGTCCTTGCAAAGGAAATAGTGATGGTTCTAAAAGAGATTTTGTGATGCTATAGATGAAGCAACACTTCTTACAGCTCATGTTGCATCACAAGATGGTGATGATGATGAATCTAGGGCTAGGACTGCTTAGATGATTTATTTGTTAGATAATGAATCTCAAGAAGCCTTGTCTGGTCCTAATGCTTCTATGTGAAAGGAAGCCATCAATGTTGATTCAATTTTGCAGAATCATACATGGGAGTTGATTGATTTTTCCCATGATAATAAAATCCCTTGGTTGTAAGTGGGTCCTAAGGATAAAGTATCAATATGAAATCTTGATTGATAAGTATAAAGCTAGGCTGATAGCTAAATGCTTTAAACTAAGAGAAGGATACAACTTCTTTGTTACTTACTCACCTGTAACTAGAATCACTTATATTAAGGTGATTTTGGCGATTGTTGCGCTTCACAATCTTGAAATTAATCAAATATGAATGCAAATATCATTCTTGAATGGTGAGTTAGTTGGTAAGTATTTATATGGAACAACCTGATGGGTTTATGGTTCATGGTCAAGAGAATGAGGTGTGTAGACTTGTTAAATCACCGTATGGATTGAAACAAGCACCAAAGCAATGTCATATCAAGTTTGATACTGTGATGATGACCAATGGCTTTCGCATTAATGAATGCGATAAATGTGTTTATGTGAAGAACACACCTAACTCTTTAATCATTGTTTGTCTTATGTTGATGACATGTTGATATTGAGTAACTCAAGTGATGTGATCACAAGTACTAAGAACATGTTGAAGGACAACTTTGATATGAAGGGTATGGGGTTAGCCGATGTGATTCTTGGGATCAAGATCATAAGAAATCAAACAATATAGTACTTTCTCAGTCCCACTATGTGGAAAGCATACTGGAAAGGCGTGATGGGTTTGATGACAAAATGGCTAAAATTTCATTTGACGATAACTTTCGTTTAGTGAAAAAAAAAAAGGTAATTCAGTGGTTCAGCTGGAATTTGCTAGGATTGTTGGAAGTCATATGTACGTTGCTAGTTGTACTAGACTAAATCTAGCTTATTCAGTGAACTAAGTAGGTTCACGAGTAATTCGAACAGTGACCACTGGATATGGTTAACAGAGTATTACTATACTTATAGCATACTCTAAGTTATGGGCTGCATTACATGAGATATCCAGAAGTACTAGAATAGTAACGTGTTGTGATCTGAATATAGGACTCTAAACATTCACACTCCACGAGTGGGTATGTTTTTACCATCGGTGGAGGTGCTGTATTTTGGAGGTCCACTAAGCAATCATGCATAGCCCGGTCCACCATGGAATCAGAGTTCATAGCTATGAATAAAGCTAGTGAACAGGCTGAGTGGTTTCGAGATTTTCTCGAGGACATTCCATGTTGGAGGAAGCCAGTATCAGTGATTATGATACACTGCGATAATCAAGCTGCTATCGCAATGGCTTATAATGAAATGAACAACGGTAATTCGCGACATATTCGTCGAAGATACAATACCGTTAGAGAATTGATCTCAAGAGGGATTTCCATTGATTATGTGAAATCAAAGGAAATTATAACGGATCAGTTTGTAAAGAGTATAAATCGATATCAATTCTATGCTAGAGGGAATGGGCTAAAGTCCACACAAAAGAATAGTCCTTCGTGGAAACCCAACCATGATGACTGGAGATCCCAAGAACTTGGTTCAATGGGAAAAACAAAATGTTGGACTGTTCTATTTCTGAACACTTGGTAACTAGCCATGAGCTAAACTTATTTCCCTAGAGAGCATTTCCAAGTGATATCCTGATGATCGTGGCATAGGGTAAGTCTTTGACTTTTAATGACGATCTATACCTATAAAGGTGAAGTATAGCAGGATACTTCTGATAGACAAGGTCACCTATTCAAGTGTAGAGGAGTGGCCGCCTCGCCCGAAGCACTTGCGAATCCAAGAGTGTCCAAGGCCAAAATGGACACAACTTAGAACTTGCAAAATTGGCGTAAACGTTATTATGTGAGTATCATTGTCTCGTTAGGCTCGTACTCGGAATAGTTCAATGACTCGGTCAACTAAACCGTGGGTTTATCCGATGGTATTTCACTACGGAAAGGTTCAAAGTCAAAAGCTACCTGTCCAGATGTGATAACGTTTCATGTGGAAACTGAGCAATTGAGTCCCATGCATCATTACATTGATTTTGCACTCATGTGGGGGATTGTTGGGGATATTGGATTTGGTAAAGTTATATATGGTAGTTTTGACCAAATATTCCAAATGTAGACGCGTCGTTAATTGTGTAAACGAACGTCAAATTATTAATCTACGTTTCGAGTAGGTTATTGTGGTATATTTACTTTCACAAATCCGTATTTGGGTGAGTGGAAAGTCAATGACCAAGGTTGAACATTTGGAAGGTAAAGAGGGTGAGGAATTTCCTAAGTAGATAGGAAATGTCCTATATATGAATGTTATTCATTATTTTGTGGAAACCGAATTATTAGAGATGGTGGACCGCAAACTATTTAATTGTTTGGGTTTTAATTAGTTTGGGCCTCTTCTGAAAGCTTATAAGTCTTTCTTATTGAGCAAGATAAGGAGATTGACTTTTATTAGAAATCCTAATTCCTATAGATTTCCTACCTTGTTTAAGGGTCCCTCAAATCTATAAATATCAACTCCCACATAGTGTAAAAACACTTTTGCATACATCAAAACATGTTTCTAAGAGAGCTCTCGCATACATATCATAATCCTACCTGCCTCACGCATCATATAGCTTGCAGTTAGGGTTTTGCTCAGTTGTCTGCCCAATTCTCGTTCGCCAGGTTGAGTGGATTGTCTGCTCCGTCCATCTCCGTTCGTCGTTGTATCTTGGGAGGTTCATTGCTATCAAACTGTGAGCACGTCGTACGGGGCAATAAGAATCTTAAGGAAAGAGTTCGCTCGCCTCGATGGTTAACTTTTCCTTTCGTTTCGTTATTTAATTATTATATATTTATTATGTTTATATATAATATATTTGCTCGATTGCGTTAGTTCTGTTAGTTCAATTATTCTCCGATATTATCGCAATATATTACTGTTTACCCAATAGTTAAATTGCAGTGGGCTGGAATTTTATAAATAAGTTTATTATTTTTATTTTTAACATTTGTTTGAATAAAAATTGGTTAGAGTTGAAAGAATTTTTAAAAATATATCAAATAAGTTCACTATTTTTTATTTGTTAACAATGAAAGAACAGACTTGGTTGGGCCAAATGATTTTTTTCTTTTAGAAAAAATAAAATTTTACTATTTTCTTTTATTACCACCGTTTGGACGAAGAAGGGGTGGGCCCACGCCCAAATTGAACCCTATAAAATTTTACTATTTTCTTTTATTTTCTCCGGCAGCCGCGTACGCGTTGGACAACGCAACTCTCCAAACGCTGCGAGCTCCTTCGCAGCCTTCTCAGCCACCACCAGATTCCCAGCCACCACGCATGCGCTCAGCAACGCGGCCCAAACGTCCCGGCCCGGTTGAACCGACATATTATCCACGAACCTCTCCACCTCTTCGACCCGCCCCGCCCATCCCAACATATCCACCACGCAAGTAAAATGCTCCGTGCTGGGCTTTACACCATAACATGTATCCATTATATTAAAAATCTCGAGACCTGGTTCTACTAATCCCGCATGCGCGCATGCAGAGAGAATATTAACGAACGTGATCGCGTTTAATTTCAATTTCTCACATTTTTCGAGATCATAAAATAATTTCAAAGCGGATATCCCATTTCCGTTCATCCCGTACGCGGCGATAATCGAGTTCCAAGAACCAATGTCTCTTTCAGGCATTTTGTGAAACACGTTAAACGCGTGATCTAGCCTTCCCGACTTTGCGTACATATCTATCAAAGCATTTTAGATGAAAATGTCCCTGAGCAAACCCGTTCTAATTAAGTAACCATGAACGACTTGACCTTGTGTAAGCAACTCCATGTCAGAACAAGCTTCTAGAGACGTGAGCACCGTGACAAAATCCGGAAAAACGTTATTTTCTCCGTGAATTTCTCCGAGAAGCCTCAACGCCCCAATCGGGTCATGGTTCTTCACAAAGCAATTAATAATCGTGTTCCAAGTTATTATATCTTTGTTAACCATCGTTCTAAACAGAATCAAAGCAGAATCTTTACTCCCATTTTTCCCATACATATTTATAAGCGAATTTTCCGCACTAATAAAAGGGAGAAAACCGTGTTTGATCAAGTACCCGTGAATCTGTTTCCCCAAATTTAAATTTCCACACCCGTGTAGAATATTCGCCATAGTTTCTGGATTAGGAAACAACCCGTTATTATTAAAACAAAAATAACGAAATATTTGCATACTCTCGAAAAAGTACCCATTTATAGAATACATTTCCATCAAAGAATTCAATACCAAACCACTATTCATACACCAATTCCCTTTTATGACCAATCCATGAACCCACTTCATAATTTCGAAGTCGTTAATATCCGAGCATGCCTTTAAAACCATTATCATCGTTACATCATTAGGCAAAAACCCATCTTCTTGCATGCCGAGAAATGACGCTAACGCCCTCTTAGCATCGCCACGGAATAAAAAACCAGAATTAACACTACAAAAAAATTCAGAATTTTTGAGGGATTTTTCCCTCGGAATTAAGAAAAAATCCCTCGGTTTTGGTTAAACCGAGGGAAATTCCGAGGGAAATATTCCCTCAAAAAAACCTTCCTCGGAAATCGGTTCCGAGGAAAATAAATCTCTCGGAATTACAAAACCGAGGGAACTCCGAGGGATTGTTTCCCTCGTAACCATTACCGGACAATCCCTCGGAAATTCGAGGGAAATCCGAGGGAACTCTTCCCTCGGAATACTTCAATTTCCGAGGGAATAAAATCCCTCGGAATTCCGAGGGATTTCCATTCCCTCGGAAATCCGAGGGATTATATTCCCTCGGAAATTGAAAAAATCCGAGGGATTATATTTCCCTCGGATTTCCGAGGGAGTCCCATTCCCTCGAAATTTTCAAAATTCCGAGGGAACTTTCCCTCGGTATTTTTAAATTTTTAATTTTTTTATTAATTTTTAATTTTTTGTTTTAATTTTAATTCTTGTTTAATTATTAAAATTCCCAAAAAATTGAAAAAAGCAATTAAAGAAAAGTCAAAGAAATAAATCAATTATAATAAAAAAAATATTTGAAAATTTATGAATTACATGCGTTTGATCGAAACAGTAACAAAGTTTATTAGATAAATAAAAGTGTTCTATGGATTGGGAGGGGGAAACTGCTGCTGCTGCTGATAGGGAGCGGGGAACTGCTGCTGGAAACGAGCGTACATCTAAGCCATCTGGGCATTCGTCCGCGCCTGAAAATCCTCCTGCTGCCGGCGCTCCTCGCACGATGTCGCCTTTCCTCGGCTGCCTGCTGCTGCAACGCCTCAAGCTGCGCCCTCTGAGCCTCGACCTGCGCCTCGAGCTCTCTGATCTGTCTTCTATCAGCCTGGGATAAGGAGGAGGTGGAAGAGTCGCCCTTCAGTAAACCCTTCGCAGCAGCCACTATCTTCCCATACGCGCCGGTGCCGTAAAG
>BMAC01000123.1:723481-737744 GCA_014905375.1 Phtheirospermum japonicum | reverse complement strand
GATCGCCTTTTTTCTTTTTTTTTCCCTCTCTTTCTCTTCTCTTCTTCTTTCTTTTCTATTATGCCGCAGAAGAAACAGCGGGCGAACAGCCCGCTTTATAATTAGGTTAAACTTTCCGAGGGAATTTGGATCCCTCGGAAAACCGAGGGACATGCTTCCCTCGGAATTCCGAGGGATTTTGAATTCCCTCGGAAATGTCAAAAAAAAAAAAAAATCCAAATAAATAGAAAAAAATAGAAAAACTAGAAAAAAATAGGGTTTATTTCGGGTCGCCGAGGCGTACCCCTCCCCGCCCCGGTCGTAATTTCTCGAGTTTTGTTTCTATTTTTTACTATTTTTTCTATTTTTCCCATTATTTCATATAAAATCGAAAAAAAATAGAAAAACGCGCACTAAACGATCGACGTCCGACCCCCGTGGTTCCACAACGACGAGACGCACACCTCCTCCAATATCAAAAATCACGACGCTACGTCGCTTCACGTTTCTAACCGAATGAGTTCATCGATCAATCGTATCTTGTTGTTGGTCGAACCCCACAACACGTGAGGGCACGCACATGCTCGTTGGTATTTTAAGATCGAATTTGGGGTCAAAACCACCCCACGTGCCTAAGATGATAGGATCGGTTTTATTTTTACGATTTTTCTATTTTTTTTCTATTTATTTGGATTTTTTTTATTTTTTGACATTTCCGAGGGAATTCAAAATCCCTCAGTATTTGCGATTTTTTTTTATTTTTTGACATTTTCGTTCGGTAAATATGGCGCCCTGATTTCCGAGGGGTTTTCCGAGGGAATGTAATTTCCTCGGAAAAAAACCGCAGGGATTTTTATTTCCCTCGGTGTTTCCCTCGGAAAATTCCGCAGGGAATTCCGTTTCCCTCCGGAAAATTCCTCGAAAATTTGCTATTTTTTGTAGTGTAATCGAAGTCCATGAAACGACATCTTCGGCCTATATAACCTCAGCATGAGTTTTTCTGGCAGCTGTTAGCTTTCCCGATTTGAGAATATGCGTCGATTAAAGAATTCTGCAGGAAGGTATCGGATATAAGGCCCGTTTTAATTGCGTAGCTTTGAATAACTTTAACCAAATTCTCATCACCTTTCGACGCGCAATTGCAAGCTTGTAAAAMCACGGCTAGAGWGTACTCGTTAGGCTGCAGATGATGACGATGCTCAAGCATTCGCAAAAAAAGTAATATTGTTTCGTCCGTTGGCCCATGGCGGTTATAAGCAGACATTATAGAAGTTCACGAAACGATAGTTCRGTGAGGCATTTGATCGAACAGGTTCCGTGTGTTATTTAACTGCCCGAATTTTGAGTACATGTTTAAAAGAGAATTGGCGATGAACACATCAGTTCCAAGCCCTGATTTAAGGATTTGCGCGTGAAAACAAGAACCCAACTTTGGGTTTTCGTTTTCGGTGCATGTACGTAGAGAAAAAAGTGCATCTGAGAAAGTATTTTCAGGTGGCAAAGTATATCCCATTGTTGAAAAAATGTGTAACCAGAACGTAACGTGCACTAGGACGAAATCTTTATTTTTTAAAACTAAATAAGTCCATTATTATTTATTTTCAACAATATTTGGGTAAAAATGGATAAGAGTTGGAGGAGTTTTTAAAAATATCACGTGTAAGTCAATTATTTTATATTTATTAATATTGTTTGGACAGAAATGAGTTTAAGGTAAATGATTTTTTAAGAATATATATAATTTTACTACTATTATTTTCACTTTTCACTACTTTTTATNGCCATTGCTTGGAAATAGGCGTGGGCAAGGGTGTCTTTGGCCCGAAAAGGTTTGAGCCTTTTAAGCCTAGTTAACCCAATTCATTTTTGTACTGTTTTATGCTATGAGTTAGATGGGTTATGTCAAATAGCGGGCTTCGAAAAAAATCAGCCCGGTGGGGCCCGTCTGCGTTTTGGCGGTTGGCACCTCTAGCATATCATATGGATAATGATTGGGCTTATGCACATGCATGTATGTGTTTGGAATATTTTTGTTAAAACGTTAGTTCGAATACTAGTTTGTTCCAAAACTCAAAAATTAAATACTTAAACGATAATATTTTACAATTAAATAATTAAATATTACTAATACAATATAATATAAACTATCATCTACTTTTCAAATATAATTTGACATCAAATGTAATATAATAATACATTATCACGCACTTTTCAGACATAATTTCACATCTACATAATAAATTCTGAATTTTATAACAAATAAGAATTATTACTATTCACAGAATTCAAAATTCCAATGAATGCTAGTCCAAATATACCGTTAATAAAAGAGGCATCCCTCAATATTTTAATGTTATCCTTGCATTTGATGGCATATAATATAATCGATTCAATAAAAAAAAATATTCAAAATAGAACAATATCATATGGTGGAGAAACAAAAATAGTTTGTTTTTGGATGAAGAAAAAAGAAGAAATAATTTTAAGATATTTATACAGATAAGTAAAAGAAAAACGAGAGCAAAAAATTTGAAATCTCTTGTAATAAAGACTTTGAGAAATGTAATAAATCTATTATTATAGATTTAAATGAAACTATTTGCAATCTAATTTTGTCCTTTAATGTCTTGTAATGTCAAGCTTTTACTCCCCATTTTATTTTTGGAGCTTTTTTTTCCGCCTTTCTATATTTTTCTTTTTGGTGGTTGTTGAGAAGAAGAGCTTTATACTTAGGTTTAATTAAATAAATAATATATATTTTTCTTTTGGTGGTCGTCGAGAAGAAGAACTTTATACTTAGGTTTAATTAAATAAATAGTGTATATTTAAATATGAATTAAAAAATATATATTAGTTTAAAAATAACTTACGAAAATGTGTCGAGACGCTCCTGGAATAACGTCCCGCTCACATTCTAGAAGGTACAAATAGTAACCGTTCTAAAATATAAGTGGGACGCCATTTCCAGGTGCGTCCCGGACCTAGTGTGACATTTTAAAAGGTATATATAAATAACCGTTCTAGAATGTGAGTGGGATGCCATTCCAAGGGCTTCCCGGACTTAAAGTGACTTTCTACTCTTTTTTGGGTTTGAAATGAAAAAAAATAATAAAAAAAACAAATATTTTCACAAAATTAATAATTTTCTCATTTACAAATAAAATCAATTTTATTAAATAATTAACAACGAAACAAGAAACGAATAAATTCGAATTTTCACATAATTAATGATTTCTTACAAAATAAATAAATTAAGACTTTTTTTAACATAATTAATAATTTCATATAATTTAATTTTTCACATAATTAAAAATTTTACACAAAATAAATCAATTGACATATTAACAAATTTAATTATAAATATATTTTTAACATATATACAGATAGAAATACTATTTGTGGGTTTCGAATAACATATTATTATTCTAAATAATAGACCCGTTTATTTTAGAATTAAGAAAATATTCAATTAATAATTTATTATACATAATATTACTACATATAATTAAATATTACCAACAAATAGAATATCATTCACTTTTTAATAATAATCCCTACGAACAATAATTCAACTAATGCGTGTCACAGTTGATAATTAGTTGGATAACGAATTGTATAAACTCCCAAATGAGACAAAATAAGAACTGAACCATAAAAAAGAAATAATAATAATAATAATAATATAATAAAAAGAAACGAAGAATTACTCTCCCAACCTCCCAAGGAAATATGGGGAATTAAGAAAAACAAATGACCACGATTTTTGTGAGGGTTAAAAAGAAATACCAGAATGATTATCGATTTTTTTAAATATATATATTACAATATTTTGTGTTTCCGATGTCGTGCGAATAACCAAATGTGAAAGAGCGTTCTCTCTCACCCACCAAAACATATTCAGAATTACAGCCCGGGCCCACCGGAACAGCGAAAAAAGAAAGTCTATTTATTTTGCTGTAAAAAGAACAATTGAAATTGAATTATAAAGCGCTGCGTTGCTCATCTCTGATAGGCATTTTCTTCTGTCTCTCTTTAAATTATCAGAATCAAAAGATTACCATTTTTAAGCCTAAGAAAGATCAGATAAAACTCGTGCCCTGATAGGCCCTTCTCTCCGTTATAAAGTGACCTTTTTCCCTCCCAAATAAGTATAACCTTAATTTTCTTTTTTTCCAAGAATCTTCAATTTATGCAGGTAAATGATTTACTGATTTTGGGTGGGTTATTATTATTATTTTTTGAATTGTTGATTTATTTGATATTCATGGCCATATTTGATTCTGTATGTTGTTCTGTATTTTCCGTAGTATTATTAGATGGTTGACTTTTATTGTACGATCATTCTTGAATGATTTTTATTCCAGAGATATATGTATCTTCCCATAGATGGCAAAAGAGTAAATTTCCCTTCAAGATGAGCTTGGGGTTCTGATTGTTTTTCAGTTCTTTGGAATTAGTAAACGATATAACTTTCTTTCCCACCAATTTGTATTTCTTTAAATTATATTCGCAAACGAACAATGAATTTGGATTTTTTTTTCTATTTATTTGTTTGGCAATTTGTTAATGTTTTTGTTAGCTCCATTTCAAATACCCTTCTTTACATTGTTTGCTTTTATTAACTGAATTGCTGTATATTTTCAATTTCAGGGTCTCCACTATAGCATTTTTTGAATTATAGTGCTGAAATTAATTATGTGGTCTATAAATATCTTCATGAACAAACTTATAAAAGCGTACGAAGAAAAGTTCGAAGTGTCCTTTGGAAATCACTTAAACCTCATCGAAGCTTATTCTATCCGACAGTCAACGGACAAAGACCGGTCGGTTTTGTCCCACTTTGTCGAAGTAAGTTTGATTTTTTTTTTCCGCATTGCTTGTGAAATTTAATTTGTTATTTTGATTGAATTGTTTTTTTTTTTTAAACGCTAGGTCCCTCATATAAACCAACAACGCACGTGGGATTGTGGTATTGCCTGTGTTCTAATGGTTTTGAGAGCGCTCGGTGTTTATGATTGTAATATTCAAGAATTGGGGGAGCTTTGTTGTACTACAAGGTTGTTTTCTTTCAAGAAACCTTAAAAGTGCACTTAGCATAGCTCTTAGTTATGTCTTAATGAAATCAAGTTTAATAATTATTTATTACATTTTGGATTTTTGCCTTTTATCTGTTCTTTTCCGACCTATCCTTTTTTTTTTTTTGTAAGATACATTAGTGGAAACTCAAGAGGTAATATTGGCATATGTTGAAATTTTGATATTTTGGAAAGAAAAAGAACTCGGATATTATATTATTTGCTAAATGTTTGGTGTGAATATTGTTCTGAAGCCAATTATGCTCTTTGTGTTTCAGTATTTGGACAGTTGATTTGGCATATTTGCTGCAAAAGTTTGCTGTAAGATTTACATACTGCACAGTTACATTAGGAGCAAATCCAGATTTTTGTGTAGAGGCATTTTATAAGGTAAAGTTCCATTTTCCTTACGAAATTGTATATGTAAGTTACACTAACTGGATTCTGAAGAGTGTATTTTCTATTATTATAGTGTGGCCCATAAGATTGATGTAATTATCTGTGGAACGTGTCCTGTGTTCTTTATTTAATTCAATTTACCTTATTTATCCTTAAATATATGCAGTTTTCTGCTGAATGATACCCTCAAAAAGCAGAGATGTTATGCTTTGATGAATTTTTAGTTGAAATTAAATTTTGTAGAATCTTTTTTTTTTAAAGAGAGAGAGAGAGAGAGAGAGTTATTTTCAATTTTCTAAAGGAACCCTTGACGTTTGATTATAAGGTTCAATTAGCCCAAACCTTAGGATTTTTTTAAATTAATTATTTGTGACAATGAACACTTCTAGAGTCACTTTCAATGTTAATAATATTACTTTGCAGGACCAATTACCTAATGATCTAATAAGAGTAAATATGTTGTTCCGGGAAGCTCGTGAAGCTGGAATCGATATAGAGGTAAAATCCATCAATCGAGTTCATCATTATCTTGACCAAAACTGGAGAATTGATTTATATTAGTTCTCTCGTTTATTCTTGTCATTATTTGTAACATTGGAAATTATGGTTTCTGCATGCATTACACAAATGCTCTTTTCTACAGTGCAGATCACTTAGCGCCACAGAAATTTCTGACCTTATCTTATCTGGAAAATATGTTGCTATTGCTCTAGTCGATCAGTATAAACTAAGGTATGTTGTACTTTAATGAATCGAAATTGAATTTTACGTGAGTTTTAGAAATGAACACATGTTTGGCCGTTAAAGTACGTTTTAAAATCATAAAAATGAAATGATATTTGTGTTTGTGTTTTCTGATACTATTTTTGAAATTATATGTATATAAATCAGAAAAAAAAGTTATAAATTTTCGGTTTCACTTTCGCTATTTAACTTGAATGCATAATATTGTTATTATTTTTAAATCTTGTAAATAGTGGGTTCCATTAGATTGATGTAATGTAAAAATAGTAATATGTTAAAAATGGATATAGTTCGTAGTAGTGGGTTTTATTAGTGTATCTGAATAAAATTGACTAGGGTTATGCATAGTTGAAAACTTGAATAATAGGCTCGAGATTTTTTTGTGGAAAAACGAGAAGATGAAATAATCACTTCTAATGAAAATTATTCAGACTCTCGTGATTCTAATTTTATGATAATATAAATGAAAATTGTTGGTTTGAATTTTTTTGGACTATATATATATTTTTTATTGTGTATTTTGACTATTTTAAACTTTCTCGATGCAGTAATTCTGGGCTAGAGGATGTTTGTGTCTCAGACTTTTATGGTGGCAATCCAGGTTACACTGGTAATTAAGAATTACATTATTGTTTTGTGTTATCCTTGTCTTTTAGCTAAATCCTTTTTGGTATAGTATATCACATAAAGCATTGTATGTATTTCTCATTTCTCGTTTAATGCCTCATTTTAATACATTTCTCTAAATATCATCTGAGTAGCAGCAATCTGAACAAGACTGTATCTGCAGGTCACTACGTCGTTATTTGTGGCTATGATGCTGTTACAAATGAGTTTGAGATTCGTGATCCTGCCAGCTCAATGTAAGGCTATGTATTGTTTTGTTTAAAAAAAAAAAAGGAAAATGACATGTAATCGAACATAGCTCTGCAGAAATTTATAGGCTGAGCCTTTTTTTTTCGATATAAAACTTGGTGCTCCTATTAAACTATATTCCTTACTAAAGTTTTATTCTAATCGTATATTTATTTTATTTTATATTTAATTTGCAGAAAACATGAGAGGGTCTCTTCATGGTGTTTGGAGCAAGCCCATAAATCTTTTGGTACCGATGAGGATCTTTTACTGGTAAATTTACATACTATAATATAGCTTGTTCTTTCTGCATTTTGACACGTTCGATTGGGACCGATTTTGTCATTTCTATGTTGTACATTACCATGTTCACGCATAACTCTAAGTAAGATCTCAAGTGTTGAATGAAATTCGAAATAATGAGTTGTTTAGAAAAAGAGATGTATGAGTATCGTGCTATCGTGTCGTGTCACCCATTAATGCTCGGCTAACAATCGATCTCTATGTGAAAAATTATCTTGCAGATTTCTCTTGAGAAGGGCGCGTTGGGGTTTTGTCACTCATGACATTGTTATTTACTTAAAATCATTCTTGTACCAATTGGTGAGCCATTTATTTCATTTCATGCACTTAGTGTGTGTCTTGTCCCTTTTTACTTGTACATGACTGTATATAGTCCCAACTCCCAACTGATGCAAATATTTACTTCATACAATAGTGTTAATCTCTCTGTTTTGTAATTGTATCGTTATCGTTGTAATTAGATAATTTTAAATATATGTTTTCATCTCTTCCATCTTTCTCTGAGGATTTTTTTTTTTTTATCGGTATTGAGTGAACAAGATTATAAGGTGTTTGTTATGTGCATACGATGATATCATTTGGTGAACGATGATATTGTTAATCTATAAATTGAGTAACTCATGTATCATCAATAGGGGCTGTTCAGTCAATTGAGGTGCAAACACCCTAATTTCTGAGTAGCACTTTGGAGGTGTAAATACCCTACACATAGATCACTACCTTTTCTTAGCAAAGGATACACAAAACAATCCAGAATTTTATAGCAAAATAATAATGTAGTTTTGTAGAATTATGACTTAGAAAAATGATGTTAGGTGTCGTGATAGATGTCACTAGACCTGACATCAATTAAATCTCATAAACAACAGCGGAAAATATGAACACAGTAAATTAATTTCAGTTTGTAAACAATCGTGCTTACGAACTTTGGTGTACAAACCCGAAAACTATATTATTTTTCAACGTTTAAGATCAATACATAATAATAAAAAGTAATTTATGAAAAAAAAATTGTATCAAACTCTTGATACACAAAATACTCGTCGCTTCTTCTTGAGTCGAATTCCTCCGTTGGTTACGCAACGTAGAAAGTCTCCTAATTCAGCAACAAAGCTCCGAGAAACCCTTTGCGTGTTCTACTTCAAGGATGTATGCGTCGTGCCTTTGTGTGTCGTCTCCTTGCGTCTTCGCTCTTTGTATAATTAAACAAGACTCCTAGTCTTGTTAAACAAGTTAGATAAGTATTTAGAAAACTAAATAAAGTTCTAAACTCCAACTAGGAAAGAAATTTAGAGTGCTAAAATACTTTGTATTCTAAGAAAAGACAAACTACAAACAAGCAATAATATTGTTAAAAATAATTTTTCCTACAAAAAAAAATTAATAATAATAATAATAATGATGATGATGATGATCTACTAAGCTTTGGCCACTTTCATCTCCTTTAAAATGAGATTTTCTTTTAAAATTCTTATTTGATAGCAAAATTATTGCTGTCTTTTTTACTTAGCACACCGTGAACAATTTCTTACTTGATGATAGTAATAATTTCTCACTTAATATTGAAAGCTTATTATTTTATATTAGGGAAGATAAAAAACTTTCTTATTTTATGTCACAAAAAGAAAGAAAATATATCTCTACATTCGAAAATGTAAGAGAATTTATTACTTAACTAGTTCAGAAACCTGCGTTTACGCGGGCATATCGAACAAAAATATATTAAAAAAAATGAAAAAAATAAATATTAAATCATATTTCAATAATACAACTTTTTAAAATCGTTCACTTGAGATTCTGGAAAACCTCCTTATAAACAACATTTGCAGTCTTATTAACAATATTATTATCGTCGTCACAACTTAGGATTTTTAATCCTTTACGACTCTTGACTCGAGAGACTGCGACGTACAGTTGACCGTGGTTAGAAATTGGTCTTGGCAAATACAAACCCACATTAGAAAGAGTTTGACTCTGACTCTTGTTTATAGTCATTGCGAAACAAATAATGAGGGGAAACTGTCTCCTTTGAAATTTGAACGTGACCCTACTATCCGAAGGGGTCAATGCCATTCGTGGAATGTAAACCTTCATACCAACATTAGTTCCTGACAAAATCTTTGCTTCAATAATGCGATCTCCAAGTTGCGTAACAACTAATCTAGTACCATTGCACAACCCTGAAACTTGATCCATGTTTCTAATCAACATAATCGGAACTCCAACTTTTAACCTCAGAATATGATTGGGGATTCTGGAGCACTTTATCGTGTTTAGAAAATCTGTCGAGTATACTTGATGCTGAACTTCTCCATTTACATATGTTCATCACCTGGAAGAATCGACATCACGTATTCATTCACTGTCTCAACAATACTATTAGTTGGTGCAAGAATAGCTCTTTCTTCGAAGAATAAGTGATGGCCAAAGTTTTGTAAAAGAGATGGATAAGTGCTCTCAACAATAGCAGCAACATGATCGCCTGAAGTTTGAAGAAGTATATTGTCAGGTATATCAATTAAAGTTTGACCATCAGCTTCTGTACCAATTTTGCTATCACCGATTTTGAGTATCCAGTCGGAGAAATCGCGAATTTCACGTTCAACAGATCTTGACATTGACTGTCCGACGGTTAACCTCATATTCTTCCTCAATCAAAGAATCTTACAATGTTCCCATAATCTAGATGAACAGGTACTGGCATACACAATATATTCCCGACTACCCTTTGGCACAACAGAAAGAATCTGACGAAAGTCTCCACCTAGAACTATAACCTTACCGGCAAATGGTAATTCCTTTCTTTCTTCAGGTGCAATATGATTCAAACTTTTATGCAAAGTTTCAAAACATAATCTACTCATCATCGATGCTTCATCCCAAATGATTAGTTTTGCCCGATCAAGAAGAGCAGCTAATTCTGTTCCAGGTGTTATTGTACACATTGAATCTTCGGTTATGGTCAAGGTATTCCAAATCGGGAGTGTGCAGTTCTACCAGCTGGAAGCAAAAGTGCGGCAACACCACTCGAAGCAACATTGAGAACAATTTCACCTGTTGAGCGTAAAGCCGCAGATAATGTTCGTCAAACGAAGGTTTTACCTGTACCCCCATAACTGTATACAAAGAAAATACCACCCTTGTCATTTGTCGTCGCACTTAGAATTTTTGAATAGATTGTCATTTGTTCATCTGTTAGTGATGAGCATAATTTATGATGTTCGACTTCCAAAAGACATCTATCAAAATTAAGTTCTTACTAGATAAGTTTGTTATTTCCGTCGGTCAATGTAGAGTCATTGGGCAAAGGATATCGCAGAAATTTCTTAGCGATTTTTCATTACTTTGGAGAAGTTTTTCCAATTCAATCAGGGTATAATTTTTCAACATATCATGACTTAGTTGAAGACATGAGCAAAGTAATAAGGAATTATCAAGATTTGAGTATATAAGTTAATTATATTAGTAGATAATTAAATATCATAAAAAATAAGAACATCTTAAATTTATAAAAAAGTAGTTCATTAAACTAAAGACTAATTACCTTCTATACCCATAATTCTACGTTGTCTTCGCAAGATGTCATCTGCAAGTAGATGCAATGTATTTTCCCATACATATTATGGTCTTGAAACACTCGAATACATTAACAATGATGCGAAGAGCTTTCTTAGGAATGACGGTAAACCCTAGTAAATTGCTTCGACAATACCGTTAACATATTCTCTATCATCATCCAACAGTCCCAAAGAATAACATGCAACCTTAAAAATTGGGTAGACAATGTTGTTAATGGTACGTATATCTTCGTGACAAACTGCTCCTCGGAAATGATGTAAGCATTATTGCCAAATAATATGCTTCTCCAACACCGGGCGAAACATAATCCAACCTGTTCCAAACCGACTCCAAATTCAACATTCTCGTTAATCCTGTTCATTTCAACTGGCCATGAATCTCCACGCCAATTTTGTATATCGAAATAGACAGGGAGCGCATCTTCGAAAAATTTGGAGAAAGTGTTCTTAATAGGCTGTTACAGAATTATCAATTTTAATATATGAGATATATATATATATATATGTGTGTGTGTGTGTGTGTGTGTATATCATGCTTAGATATTTTATAAAATTAACGCATTACACCAAAAATATATATATGAAAAAAACATTTTAATATAGTGCATACGAAATAAAAAGTTAACTAATAACATAAAAATTACTGACCAATTTATTGATCGTAGAATATTTTTGGATAAACAATTTATTTAGTGGGCAAAAAAACTTCTGTTCATATATTTGACGATGAAACATAAATATTATAATTTCGAACAAAATATAAATAACAGGAGTGTAAAATATATAATTGAAAATAGAATTAATCTTTTTGAGAAAATATAATTTAAAATAAACGAATTAATATATATGAAAAAAAAAACATACCAAATGATCCTTGTTAGAATACGCAACACATATCCTTCGATTGATTGCAAGTTGGGGCTGAAGACGTAGGTCCATTGTTTTTTTTTTATTTTATAAATAAATAAATTTTGTATACATATAAAAAAAAGTGATAATCAATGATTTATAGGGGGTCATCAAATTATCAAGGTATATAAATATATGGTAATATTCTCTAATAGTTAGTAACAGTTTTATTAATTTTCATATTGTAAATGATTCTCGTATAATTAAGGAAGAAATACTATTTCCAATAAAGGCATCAACCAAATGCGTTAATTATGGTATAGTTAAATTTCAACTCAATTAAATTCATCAAATTTCCATAAAAAGTATAAACTATTACAGTGTTTGTTGGTTAATGAAGAAATATGTCATCTTTTGTAATCCGTTAAAAAAAATAAAAAAATAAAAAGGTGATTAACTTCATAGTAACTKTTTATTTTACAATAAAAACTTCATTAAGAATATAAAGGCGTGTGGACGTTATCAATTGACAATTAATAGTCATTTATTTTTCAATCCCATAATCAAGGTACATTAAGTGTTGCAATGTTAAAATTTATAAGATAACGGCAACTGACAGTTGATATAAAAAAGGTAAGGAGTGTACGTAATTGAATTTATGTTGTCAAATATTCCTTATATACAATTATTGTTATAATTGATATATTTAAGCACTCATTAAACTCAAACCCAATTATTACCAAATATATTTATTTAAAAATAGTTAATTATGAAAAATGAGTATTCCATATATAGAGATATCAATTTATAGAGTTCGGATCAGACTGTATCATTAATTATGGTATGATTAAATTCCAAATCAATTAACTTCAGTTAACTTCCAAAAAATTCATAAACCATTACAGTGATTATCGATTAATCAAAAAAATTGTCATTCTATCAAACAAATTCGTTAATTATGGTATAGTCAAATTCCAAATCAATTAAATTTATCAAAAGATATCTCATATTTTTAATCCGTTTACAAAAAAATAAAAATAAACAGGTGATTAATTTCGTGAAAACTCTTTATTTTACAATAACAACTTCATTAAGAATATAAATGTGGGTTGACGTTATCAATTGCGATTAATAGGTACTATAAAACTGACAATTAATAGTTATTACAACGTAGTGTGAATAACAATTAATAGTTATTATAATCATTTAGAAATGTTTCCATAATAGTTATTATAATCATTTAGAAACGATTATTCTATCACTAACAGACAATTGGATCCAAAAAAATGAAGGAGTGTACGTAATTGAAGTTACGTTGTCAAACATTCCTTATATGATTTTAATCGATTAAAGTTTCTGGCATTAAAATCATCAAATTTCTAAAAAATTATAAACAATCACAGTGGTTAATGGTTAATCTAATAATATCGGCTAAAAATTATTATTGAGCGAATAGGATAAAGTATATTCGATTTTCATTATTGTTATCTTTTCCATAATTATTTTGTTTAAATTAAAATTATTTTTAGTTTCCATCTTTTTACCCTGCACACTTTGAAATTGGCATTAAGTAATTCAGAAAATTATAATATCGGCTTTTAGAAGTGAAATAAGTAATGTGTGTGTGTGTGTGTGTGTATATATATATATATATATATAGTATCGTATATCGTAATTATGGAAAATAATGAATCATACGGTATGTATCGTAATTTGAATCCTGATTAAAGTACATACAATACTGTATGATTCATTATTTCCCATAATTACAATATACGATACTATATATATATATATATATATAACACACCACACCCATTACTTATTTAACTTCTAAAAGCCGATATTATAATTTTCTGAATTAACTTAATGCCAATTCCAAAGTGTGCAGGGTAAAAAGATGAAACTAAAAATAATTTTAATTTAAACAAAATAATTATGGAAAGATTAACAATAATGAAAACCGAAATATACTTTACCCTTTTCGCTCAATAATAATTTTTAGCCGATATTATTAGATTAACCACTAACCACTGTGATTGTTTATAATTTTTTGGAAATTTGATAATTTTAATGCATCCCAACTTTAATCGATTAAAATCATATAAGGAATGTTTGGACAACGTAACTTCAATTACGTACACTCCTTCCTTTTTTTGGATCCAATTGTCAGTTACTGATAGAATAATCGTTTCTAAATGATTATAACAACTATTATGGAAACATTTCTAAATGATTATAATAACTATTAATTGTTATTCACACTACGTTGTAATAACTATTAAATTGTCAGTTTTATAGTACTATTAATCGTTCAATTGATAACGTCAACCCACATTTATATTCTTAATGAAGTTGTTATTGTAAAATAAAGAGTTTTCACGAAGTTAATCACCTGTTTATTTTTATTTTTTTGTAAACGGATTAAAAGATATGAGATATCTTTTGATGGAATTTAATTGATTTGGAATTTGACTATAC
>BMAC01000123.1:682775-692998 GCA_014905375.1 Phtheirospermum japonicum | reverse complement strand
ATTTAAAATTTTAACTGTGGTTTGTTTTATCTATTATCCATGACATCCAATATTATATATGTGTTTAAGTAATTTTTTACACAAATTTTTTAATCTGTTTTTTTTTATTATATATATGTTATTTTGTTTTCCATATAAATAGAAATTATCCACCTATTAACTAATTCTTTGATACGTTTTTTTCATTTATATTATTTGATTCAACGATGATGATCAATTTGTCAACTTGTTTCTAGATATTCATACAAAAAGTTTAACATTTTATTATATATTATCATAAAATTACATATTATTTTTTTGTTTTCTATTGTATTTTATAAATTATAATTATTGACTGATATTCTTATACTTTATTTGTTAATATTACATATTAAGTTATATTTCCTATAAAAAAATAATTATTTTATGTTAAAAATTCCATATTATTTTTTTGTTTTCTATTGTATTTTATAAATTATAATTTTTGACTGATATTCTTATACTTTATTTGTTAATATTACATATTAAGTTATATTTCCTATAAAAAAATAATTATTTTATATTAAAAATAACTCACAAGAAATATATAATTATTTTTTAATATTAAGATAATCTGTTTAAATAGCACACGCAATATACAACGCTATTTACACTACGCAAAGTTGGGATCAAAACGCAACCCGCGTTGCTTGATACGCGTTTTAAAACACTGGTTTTTACCTATACTAATATCTGTATTGTTCATCCTTCATAAAAATCTTCCCTTATCATTATTATCTTTATTCTTGAATGTCCCCACAAACAGATTTGACATATGAACTTTGATTTTGATTTATAATTATAATTCTTAATCACGATCGATTTATGTGTATGGTTAAACTGAGATATCAACTGGAGTTTTATAAACTATAAAAAATGAGTTGTAATGATTATTTAACCTTTCGCATAGGCAAACGGTACTCTTCATAATTATTTGTATATTATTTTTTACTCATGAATTAGAAAAGAAATAAACTTCCGATTCTTTTTATATAAGTTATTATTTTTTGCATGTGATTTTTTATTTTGACGAGATTTTCTAAAATTTTGAAAATGCATGATTGTTCTGTGTAATTTATAGTTTATTCCATAAACCTTAAATAAATTTTCAATTGAAATTAATCTTTATTTTTAGAATTCATAATGATACATAATTCAATTTTTGAAATTCTTCATCCTGCATTTGTCCCCATTATATCTTCCACCAGATTATAGTGCTTATTTAAATTCTTATCACATTCCGATCTCTTATTTCACAGATTAGCTACATAATTTTTAAGGTAGAGCGTATATTATTTGATTTATTAATATTATTTACAAGATGAAAATGCAAAATATTTGAGATTTTTAGAATTATTTCAAAGGATCGCAAATAGTATAATGATATGATATTACGAATGCTCTATGTTTTCAACTTTGTTATTTTTTAACTTATTTGAAATATGTGGAGTTTCTTTATTATTTGCAAAATATGAATTTATTTTGAAAAAGATTTGATGTATATTTTTATCAAATCTAACATATCCTCACCCTTATCTTTTATTAATATCTTTCACATATAGTTTTAGAAAAAAGTCTATATACTTCTCTATTTGTTTTTATTTTTACAATAAAATATTTGTATTTTTGAAATATTATTTGGTGTAGTATTAAAATTATATTTTATTACATTAACATTATACAAGTACAATAGATAAATACTCAATTCTATCTATATCATCAATTTTTGAAAATTGTCAGCTTTATGTTTCAATGTCAAGAGTAAAAGTAGAAAATGATAAATAGAGTTAATAAGTTATTTTACAAAAAAAAAATTGCGATGGGTAAATTAAATAATATATTTTTATTTATTATTATTTATTCATTTTTAAAACTTATGTATTTTTAATACACTCACTATTGTAATATATGTATATATATATATATATATATATATATATATACTCGTGTGTTAACACGGGTATTACGCTAGTAACAATATAAAGGGGTGGGCGGATATGACATGTAGGACACACATGATAAAAATTGGGGCATGCTTGGACGGTTGAATTGTTAGATTTTAGTCGCAGTTCTCCATATAAATCATTAATAAATATTTTATAAGTACATAATAAGTCTATTTAAATATTAAATTTTTAATTAATTCAAATAATTATATAAAAATAATAATATAGTTTTGCTAATTAATTTCGTACTACAACATAAGATTTTATATTACACTATGTAATTTTATATTACATTGTCAAGATTATACACTATTTGCTATAATCACTTGTCACTATCGCCAATCGTCACCGTTATATCATACTACTTTGACAAAATTTAAATATTTACGTAATAATTTAGCAAACATGAGAAATTACATGTTGCTTAGCAAAATTTGGAAAAAATTTGCAAAATCAGATAAATTCATCAAATTAGCAAATTTTGAGTAATTACACACTTCTTCTCATAGTTTTTGAAAAATTACATTAATCATAAAATTTTACTTATATTAATCATTCGATAATTATAATCTTATATAATAATTAATGTACTCATTACTAATATAGTATTTAATCACACTTTTTTATACAAATATAATATCGAATGATCATTTTATTTTTCGTATTATAATAGTTGACATAATACTTAGTCACGTGTTTAATAATTAATAATATAAAAGATGTATTGACAATATTTATATTTAGAAAATTATAAATATTAATTGGAAATTTATGTTTTTTTTTTAATTAGAATTGTATTGACAACTTTGTGTGTGTGTGAATATAAGATAAAAATTATATATCCTTTTCAAATATAAAGTTTTAAAATAAAATTTTAATATTTATGTTATTTTAATTTGCCCCCCAAACTATAAGATTTTTTGCATTTTACCCTTCAAACTATAAGATTCTTTCACTTTGCCCCCCAACTGCCCGTCAATGGAATTTAGAAGAAATATTTTGCTGGAAATAAAGTTTGGGGGGCAACGTCGAAAATTATTGTACGTCAGGGGCAAAGTGGAACAAAAAAAATACTTGGGGGAGCAAAATGAAAAAAAAACTGTATAAATTGGGGGCAAAAAAAAATTCCCTTTATTATATAACTAACTAGTTTAAACACGTGCATATTATGCGGGATTTGAAAAGAAGTAATATTCATTAAAAATACTAAAAATATATTATTGAAAATGGTACATACAAATCGTAACATTATTTGTTATATTTAAAGAAAGATTATTTTTCACAATAAATAATTTTTACAGAATAATCAGAATATTATTTGTTCTAATTACAATAAGACCGGGTTTCACAATAAAGAATTTTCAAGTTACTTGAGTCACAAAACTAGTTGTAAAGTATATTAAAATATTCTTATCTTGATGGGAAAACCCGGAAAAAGTTGAGTTTGAAAAAATGTAAAACATAAAACACCCGCGTGTCACATGTGAATAAGTGATATAAAAAATTAAAATCTATAATGCACTAAAAACTCTATTTGAAAAATCTCGTACATCTAACTTGTAGCATATTTAATATTATTTTTATAATTTTTTTTCAGCGTAATACACTAATTTGTTCGTATAAATATATAATGTGTATCAATGCATTATATTAGGAATATATAAAAAAAATTTAGAATATATTTAATATTTATTTTTCTAGGCGTAAAAATTTATTATTATTTATTATTTTTTTCTTTTTTGTTTCCCTTTGTTTTTGTTTTTTGGCGTAATAATAGTTTTTCATATATATTTTTAATATTATTTTCGATTCACTATATTAGAATTAGATAAAGAAATCTAAATTTATATTTTTTATATTTATTTTTATTTTGTAATAATTTTATATAACTCGTATTTTTTAAATAAATATTTAAAATTTCAATAAAGTTATTTCAACCTATATAGATTTTCTATAATTAGATATAACTTATTTATAGTATTATATTAGAAGAATAAAATTAAGATATTGAATTAGAGAAAATACGGTAAAGAAAACATTATGTAATAAAATGAAAATATTGAATTAGGCAAAATATAATATTAAAAAAATATTAAATTAGATAAAAATATAATAAAAAATACTAAATTATGTAAACATTAGGTTCGGATGATATCGAATTACCAATTTTTTTTTTTCAAAAATACGAAAAGTGAGAAACAACCATATTGTAGGATGATTTTGATATTACATTAATATATAAAGGGAGATATGTATAGTTTTTTTAATTATTTATTTTAATAAAATATTTATATTTTTTGTGATAAACTTAATGTGTTATATTCGCCAACACTTTCAGAAATTAACACCCTTTATACTAAAAAGGAGAATCTTAGATAATAATCTTAACCTGTTCGAGTTTTGGACGGAGTCTGTCGGATTATAGCGTTTTTTTCACTTTTGTCATATTTAACACTCCTCCTAATTTGAATAATTGTCGTTTAACCTTTTTTTAACACATATTAAGAAAATGGTTAAAAATACCCCAACATACCCTCAATTATTCCTGCTAATTGGAATGAGCACAATATCATAAATACATCAAAATTGTATATAGGGTAATTTAGAAAAGATATTCTCTCCTTAGTCTTGAAAATAAAATTACACTTTTCGTAAATCATTTTTAAAGAAGAACAAAGACACTTGTTTGAAATGGGGAAGTATATGTTAATTGTGTGCCCATTAATCTCATTGGGCCGCCTTTGTTGGGAAGCGAATGAAAGCATAACTTCCTGGGGTTGCGCTTTTTAAGATTTTATATTTTAATTTAATCAACGCTATAAATGTATTTAACATTCGCTCCGTCTCATTTTGTAACTTTGATAGTTCTATTTCTCTAGTTATAAGTGCGTTTATTATATTTTTTTACTCTTGTCATACTCCTATTTAATGAGAGTTACTTATCTTACAAAATAATTAATCAAAAGAGGAATGTGTAAATAAGGGTTTAACACGAACATTATGTGTTGTTTTTTTTAAATACAGTTCTCAATTCACATGGACCGAAAGATATTACTACAATTTACAATGGGATCGAGGGAGTATACACAAAATATTACTGATGTTGAATTTGAAAATACATAAAATGAAGTATGAATAAAATATTACATATTTCTATGGTGCTGAATATACCGATGGATTAAATTATTAAGTACTTGTTCACGATCTCATTAGGGGAATACTTGAAAATTTGAAGTATTACAATATTGATCTGTTAAACTATCAATTACTTGCATCTCTAAGCTTTATAACACCAATCTAGCTATTTGATGCCCATTGATCAATTTTGATTTAAAAGAGTTCATCTGAATTGTGCTTGTCTACTTAACTAGTAAGACAAAATTTTGAACATTCATTTTATTCGTTAAGGTCGAAAAAATTTGCTAAAGAAATTGTAGTATTGGTGGGACTATACGAATAAGGCAGCATTGGAAGACGGGTGAAAGAAGATGTGAGTAGCATGAGATTGGAAACTTCAAATGTCAATTCCTAAATTGAAAAAGACGTTTGAAAAAGAGCAAGTGTATGTGGGCGGGAAACTTGAAAGTCTCCTCGGCTAAATGAAGCAATAATCCAAAAAAGCTGCAATTGTTTTGCTATTCACTTTGAGACCCCAAACAATTATTTTCATTTTTTTTCTTAGACTTCCTAAATATTTTTATTTCTTAATAAATTGTTTCATAAATTATACGAAATTGATAAATTACTTTATATTTTGAAATTTTGGCAAAAAATTATTGTTGGAGATCAGTTAATTTATATTTGCGAACGCTCACGCATCTCACCTCCAACACATTCACTACATTTTTGTGACTCAATATACCAAATTTCAACTCAATCGAAATCTATTGTCCTTCTTAATCGCTTGTCAAAATTTAAAAAAATTTTTTTTTTTTGCCAAATAACGATTGACTTTCCATCCAACTCCGACTTTCGTTGAACCTAAAATCAATCTCATTCGATTCTTGTTAGTATTTTTCTAGTTCAACGGAGATTGGATTTGACCGAAAAGTTGATCGGAAGCTGGCCGGAAAAATGTATTTTTTGATAACTTTGACCAATGATTTGACAAGTCAAACGTAATCTGATTGAATTGAAATTTAGTATTATGAGTAGCAAGAATGTGGTGAACACTAGGGATGAGCAGAAATATTGGGTACCCGAACCCGAAATCACTTGGGATCCGCCAGGTCCAGTCCCGAAATTGGACCCGTTGGTACCGATTCTGGTTCCAAATTTTTGAAACCGATTCCGATACTGGATCTAGAGTTTCAAGACCCGGTACCCGGTGGGACCGACGGGACTAGGTACCCGTTTGTGCCGATTCTTGAACCGGGTCCTCGGTACGAAATCTTTAATAAGAGTCGGATATTATAATATTCAAACCTCTTTTGGGTTAAAATATGCAATTGGACTAGTAATTAATAATTACGTAGGGAGCTAATGGCATGGGATATACGTAATTTAGCTAATTTATTATTATAAATTTTAAAAAATAAAAAATTCAAACAAGAATCGGGTACCCAGTTTCGGAACCGATACGGTTCCAAAAACTTTGGACCCGTTTAGTACCGGTACCGGTTCTCTTTTTTTGGAACCGATTTTGACCGGTTAAGGTTCTGATTTCAAGATAATTGATGGGGTACCCAATTTCGCTCACCCCTAGTGAACACGATGGTGCTGGAGGTGAGGTATTTGAACATTCGAAAATATGAGTACACGATTTTCGGGAGCCTTTTTCGCCAGAGTTTTGACATAGGAGACAATTTATCAATTTCGTTTAGTTCGGAAAGCAATTTGATATATATATATATATATATAGGTAGATGATCATATGAGAATGGATCCGTAGGTGAAAAATGAGAATAAATTCTGATCAATCATTTTAATGCCTTTATAAAAATTATCCGGTGGTATTTCTGTAATTATTAGACATTTGGTGGTACTTCTCGAAAAAATCTCAGAAAAAACCCCCCTCTTTTTCCCTTCGCCATTTCAATCGATTTCACGTCCCTGAGATTCTCCATCCTCCGCCACGCCTAACGCCGTCGGGGCTCGTGGACCCGCTGCTGAGGATCCAAATCCGACCTATCAACCGTCCGCGCGACCTCACTGTTGTAGCTGGCACCGACCCCGCTCGCCATGTAGATGGCTCCGTCGGACGCGCCGGCGGCACACCAGCGCCGCGGCGTGGYTAATCGGGGAATCAACTTCGAGGTTTTTTTTTGGTAAATCATTCCATAGATTTTCTTCTGTGTGATTCTTAGGTACGCAGTTGTAACAGGGGCYAACAAAGGGATCGGTTTGGAGATATGCAGACAATTGGCCTCTCAGGGTGTTTCTGTTGTTTTATCCGCAAGAAATGAAAAGAGAGGGCTTGAAGCTGTTGAGAAACTGAAGAAATCTGGCCTTTCTGATTACGTAATGTTTCATCAGCTTGACTTCACGGATTTCTCAAGCGTTGATTCTCTTGCTGGCTTTATCAAATCCAAGATTGGAAAGCTTGATATCTTGGTATGACCACACTTTTTTTCCTTGAAATATTAATTTTGATTTTTTTTTGTGTGTGTGTGAGTGAAATTTGAAAATATATCTGGACGAATTATGAGAATTAGTTTTTTTTTTAGGTTTGGAGATTATAAGATGTTCGGTTAAGCAGTTTTGAAGTAATTTTGTATGTACTCTCTTTTAATTGTCGTTTTAAAGGCTTAATTTTGTTACAAATTAAAACCGTCAGTTTAAATTTTTTTTTACCACTTTGTTCCAACCTTTTCTTTTATTTTAAGCGCCTCTTGCAATTAATTATGTTGCTTATTACCTCAAAGAATGATTACATACAAAAGGGCAAGTTCGGTTAATGTGCAGGTGAACAATGCTGGGGTTAATGGAGTTCGCGATAGTGAGGTAAATTACTTATGTGATTTTTACTGCTAATAGATTTACTTTCACGAGAACCTCCAAAAGAGTAGTATCGAATGACAGGATTTTGACTTATGTTGCTTTGTTTTTGCCCCCTTTTTTTTTTTTCAAATGCAGACTGGAGGATCAAAAAGTAAAAAGACGGACTATGACTTAGCGGTAGAATTTCTGCAAATAAATTACAATGGGTTAAAGAGAACTACTGAAGGTCTGCTTCCTTTGCTCCAGCTATCTGCATCTCGGAGGATTGTTAATATTTCATCCACAGTGAAGAGTGTCGGGGTATGAGCTATATATACTTTCATCAAACACTTTTACTGCAATTAGATGTGTTTGAATATCCATATGAAAACTTGTGGCTTAGAATTAGCTATAGGCCAACTGAGCAACAATGTCAAAATGATAATGGATAATTACAAAACTGTCCCTTATGTTTAGCTTAATTTTACAAAAAAATGTATAATAGAAACACTTGTCAATGGGCATTTGTAATTGTGAGAGAGATAATTAAGCCACTCAAGGGTAGTGTTTGTAATTAGCCTTAACAAATATTCAACCGCTTTGCATCTACCAATTGAATAAATTCCCCGTTGAGTGTGGTGAAACGAGCATCATATATCCTCATGCTTGTTTGGGTATAACAATACATCTCTTTCAGTTTAGGGATAATTACAAAAATTGCCCCTGATATTTGGACTAATTACAAAAGAAAAAATAGATATTGGAAAATTACAAAAGGCCCCTTAATGTTTAATTATGTGTAAAAAATATAAGGGGATAAATGTAAGATTTTTATAAATGTGATGTAATAGTATAATACAAAATCAAAGCTCTTCTTTTGTTTCAGTAAGTTATGGGTATTTTTTTTTTGTAATTATTCCCTTCAATTTATGTAAACAGTCTCAATAAAATAACCATTGCCAAACTTTGTGGTAACAGAGCAACAAATGGGCTAAAGGTATGCTCAACGACATCGGGAACCTTACAGAAGAAAAGATTGACCAAGTTCTAAACGAGTACCTTAAAGACTTCAAAGAGGGTTCCTTATCGTCCAAAGGCTGGCCCAGTTATTGGGGTGCATATTGCGTCTCCAAAGCAGTTGTGACTGCATACACCTGCCTTCTAGCAAAAAGGCACCCAAAAATGCTGATTAATTCTGTGTGTCCGGGCTGGGTCAGCACCGATCTCAGCAACCATTCTGTCCCGTTATCGACCGAACAAGGTGCAAGAAGCCCGTTGAGGCTAGCCCTTTTGCCCAATGGTGGACCTTTGGGTTTGTTCTTCGATCAGATGCAAGCTCCATCTTAATTATTAGGCATAATCATATGTGTGTTTGATTTGAAGATTTTTTTTCTTTTTTTTTTCTTTTTCGAATAATTTGAAGTTGATCAAATTGATATCGTTGTCTGGTTTTAAATTTAGTAAATATCTTTAATATTAAGGCGGATGATATATAGTTTTAAAAAATGTGGGCCTGATAATGCAGGGGAGAACTCGCCCGAAAACCTGATTATGACGTTGAAGGTTTTGAAAGATTAAAGTCTTGCTGGTTTGAAGAAGCTGATAGAGATTCATCTCGGGGGGGATTAGCAAACCTTCACTTTTCTTGTTCTTGTCGGGGACCCTTCTGGTGCTCCAGTGTCTGAGGAGAAAGAGGCAACTATACAAGCAAGTAAGCTTCCGATTTGCAACAATCAGCTACGTGATGGTGGTCGTTTTGATTGTCTGCGCCCTGTGAAGCCGATCCAGTGGCCTGGTCATCATCCGTTTAGCCCTATGGAGAACAAGATGGCAGCAGCTACAACTCCAAACTCGCATACAACAAAGAAAAGCGAAGACTGTTTTCGCCTGATATAGCTCCGCACTTGAGTTCAACACCTTTTATTACCGACCAATTATTAAGACTATAGTTCAAGTGTTGTACTACTACAAATGTCGATAATATATTTTTTAATTCTGTTTGAAAAGGTATAAATTAAAATCCTATTGTTAGTTAGCTTTGAAATGAGCCAGTTTGAACAAATCAGGCTAGTTCAATTTCTCTGTTGAATTTCAAATTGTTGGTGTGATTGTGATCATGTATAGTTGAAAGTTTTGTTTCTGAATTTTAAATTGTTTTTTGATTTGTTCTTTAAAAGTCATCGACCTTGCTACTAACATTCATCTTGGATGGAACTGGGAGTCTATACAGGTATTTGATGTGGCTATTTTATATATAGAGGCTATTTTGTGCATGTAGTTATGAACTAATGTGCACACGCGTATGAACTAATGTGCAATTTGATGTGCATGTATTATTTT
>BMAC01000123.1:637809-681790 GCA_014905375.1 Phtheirospermum japonicum | reverse complement strand
CACACGACAACCACATCAGACAACGACATGTACAAATTTTTTTAAGACTTCACGACACGTGCAAAACACCATTCAGCACGGACGTGCACAAGGGAACACACTAATATGCACAAACTGGCACTGAGTTGTGCACAAAACAAATCACAAGATAACCACATTAGACAACGACATGTACAAATTTTTTTAAGACTTCACGACACGTGCAAAATACCATTCAGCACAGACGTGCACAAGGGAACACACTAATGTGCACAAACTGGCAGTGAGTTGTGCACAAAAAAAATCACATGACAACCACATCAGACAACGACATGTACATATTTTTTTTAAGACTTCACGACACGTGCAAAACACCATTCAGCGCGGACGTGCATAAGGGAACACACTAATGTGCACAAACTGACACTAAGTTGTACACAAAAAAAAAATCACACAACAACCACATCAGACAACGACACTCACAAGAAATTTTATTTCTGACATCTAGAATTAGAACCATAAAAACAAATAATAATAATAAATTAATTTAAAAATGAAAACACGTAAGAACCATTTCATGGTGAATAATTTATTTTCGCTAAGYTTATTTGGAAGTTTACGTGATACAGTTACATAAGATACTCAATTAAATTTGCAAACCGAGTAAAATTTTGTTTTTCTTTATGGCTAAATGTACACAATTTAGTTACTGTACGAAAAGATCAGCATCAAATAAAAGTAAAGATGTCCTCATTTGCTACGGAGCAGGCAACTTCAAATTATAGGTCCACAAGCCAACAAATTATTTTCATGTGACACAGACCTTTTTTCTTGTCACTACTCAACAAAAAAATGAACAACTAAAATTTTACAAAACAAAAAAAACTTCATTTGAAACTTATATCCCAAAAACACTTTGCCTCATGAAGTCCATGTTCATGTCATCAGTCTGTAAGAAGTTGTCAGCCAAAGAATAAAGTTTTGTTGGTTTGTAATTTAAAATAACATAGGCAAGTTAAAATCAGAAGCAATTAATGAGTGGCCGTGTAACAAGAAAAATAAAGAAACCTAGAAGATTAATGAGTGGCCGAGTTGATTTTGGATTACCCCTAAAATTGAATAGGATCGTGCCTCCAAAATCATAAAATTTCCCCAAAATCGAATAGGATCGCGTTTGAATAAAACCTAGAAAATTTTTTCTTGATTAAATCGAATAGGATCGAAGCAGATTTCTTCAGCCCGGGCACATCCACCTTGAACATGTGCGCCTCTGGCGTCTCCTTCCAGTCGATTCGAGCGTTAGCCACCGCCGTGGTTTCTCAGGCGGTGGAGGACGGCAGATTGGAGATCGAAAAACCCTCAAATGGATCCCAACTGCGGCGGTTTTTTTTCTTAGTAATTGACTGGGTTAAAGGAGGAAGAGAATATAAAGGTTGAGTCGGTCCAGAATATTCTTAATTTGTTTGATTAAATTAGAACCATTAGATTAGATTAGTTATAATGGCCAGGATTCATTTTCATTTCTCACCCACGGACCCATTCTCACCGGAACCCAACCCTATATATATATATATATATATATAGAGAGAGAGAGAGAGAGAGAGAGTTTAGGAGATTTAATTTAAAAAACAATGGTTTGTTTGAGAGCTTTTAATTTTTTTCCCCTAACTAGAAAGGCACTTCATCACATAGATTGTGGAGTGTGGGTAGAACATCTATTTTTCTCTTTTCGTTTTCTAAAATATGGTTTTAATCATTGTTTGTCTTCAGAATTTTGAAAATCCGAGAAGAGAGTGCAATTGCCAAAAAAAAAATATTTTTGTCAAATACTCTAACTAATTATAAAAATGTCAAATAGTTCAACAATGAATATACAATTACAAGGTTATCCCTATTAAAAATAATATAATAATAATATCAATAAACAACACACCACCACCACTACTCCATTCCACCTTCCGCCGGAAAAATTTCCGCCAAAAATTTTTTTTTTGCCTTTTTTTTTGTCCAACAAACATAAATTAAGAAATTTCACTATAAGTAAAAAATTCTTAATAAAAAATTTTCTTACTTTTCCACACATAAAGTATGAAATTTTAACTATAGAGTATGTTTTTTATTATTATTATTATTATTAATTTTTTTAATAGTAAGGGTATTGTGGTATATTCATATCACAATTTTAGACTATTTGACAAAAAATAAGCACTATTTAACTTAAAATTGGATATAAAATTAATTGACAAATGTACCTCCACTTTGAGTACAAATTGACAATTTCCCCTATTATTAAATAGGAAAAAAGAGTTTAATTTTGATTTACCACTTTTGTGTGTGTTTTTAATTATGTGGGTTAATGAATTGTGATGATATATCCATAATTCTGAAACAACATAGGACTTCCTTTTCATTGCATTTCAACACAATAACTATTTCATAAACACACATATATATTGACTTTATACACAATTAAATAAATCAATATTATATTTATTAGGACCCTACACTATTAGTCAAACTCGTAGTTTCACTTGATCATAATTAATTAGAGCTAGGAATGCAAACATGGCTATTCGCAAGCTACTCAATTAAGCGTGACCTTCTTCTTCTTCTTAGAAACACACACAAACTAAAACCTCTTAATATAGCGGGAAAACCTCTTAATAACTCATATATATATATATATATATATATATATATATATATATATATATATATATATATATATATATATATATGTATTACATCTAATAACTTAAAATTTGACACCCCCAGCATAAAATATTCAACGATGTTGCACCTGAATTACAGAAAAGCACCGTCAATGTGTAAAAAAACACAGACAATTTATTTAAAAAGCACTGCCAAAACAAAATTGTGGACAAAATAAAAAAGTACCATCAATATAAAAAAGCACAGCTAAATATGTAAAAAAAACAAAAAAAAAACTTCAAAATACATGTAGATCAATTTCAAAGCTATGAGATCAATTGACGCACCCGCATCTACTCATAACGATTGTGCTTGCGCTCCACTGCAAGGCTGCCGATTTACATATAAGAAATTGAAAAGATGCAAAATAAGAACTCTGAACCCCTATTAGCAACAATAGTTAGTAAACAAAAATAGCAAAAATAAAAATCAACTAACGTAAAAGTCATCAAAACACATAATATAAGGCATGAATTTAAACAACATCATTGCTGAAAAATAGAACAACTAAACATCCAATTGTAGACATGTATCCCGCACGTACCAACAAATACATCTAGATCAATTGTAATTCCATTACAATTAAAAAAATATTAAGCATCAAAATAAAAACCCACTAACTAATTAACATAAATCTACAAAGAAAAAAAAAGAGTGAAGACAAATTGAAACAGAAAGCACCCGATTGGAGTACGTACGGATTTCAACTCACGTGCGCTACTCACAGTCGGACTGGATGATCGGAGCACCAGATTTACGATGGCACCACTCTAAAAGCCTAAACCGAACCCAAAAATTCCGAGTGCTATCGTTGGCTCCAACTTTCTCCTAGGTCCGGTGATTTGGCCCTGCTAATTGAATTCAACTCGAAGTGACTGGAGGCGAGTTGACTCTATTGAAACCGTTACTAGAGCGTCACAAAGATCGGAATTTTTTCAAATGTTTTTTCTTTTTTCAAAAATCGAGAGAAAATGTGAAAGTTTTTTAGTGTGGGTGGAGGTTTTAGGAAATGTTCCTTCGTATTCCAAAAATCACGGATGGTAATGAGAAGTCCAAATTTCATGAATCAGCATTTAGTCTGATTTCCCCCTTTGGTACTTTCTCATACTGCCACCTTTATATTTTTGTCTTTTTTAAAAAGTACAACTTCATTTAATCTTAATCATTCATCTAATTTTATTAATGGTGAAAATTTATCCTTAAAATCTCAAATAAGGTTGTGGTCTCATTTGAACTCAATCACACACACACACACACACAACCTATACACTAAACGGAAAAATTTCTATCATACGTGTATGCCTATGAAGTTTCGGGTGACGTGTATTTTCTTGTGGTTCGGATGCTTATATAGCGAATTTTGAAGATTTGGAGACTTACTAAAATATATGATTCGAATACCTACTTAATATAATATATTTATTTTTATTCTATTTTGCCTAATTCATTGTTTCCTTTTATCCTTCCAATAAAAAAAAAAAATATAAGAAGTCATATATAATTAGAAAAAAAAAATCTAAATTAGTTATCTTAATTAAAAGACAAATTATAATGTTGAAATCAAGTTAAATAATTTTATTCTTAGAATTTGAAATGTAAAATATATGTAAATTTTGAGTTATTTGCAATTATATAAATATTATTAACAATTTTAACATTAAAAAAAATCTAAATTAGTTATCTTAATTAAAAGACAAATTATAATGTTGAAATAAAAATTTAAATAATTTTATTTTTAGAATTTGAAATATAAAATATAAGTAAATTTCGAGCTATTTGCAATTATCTAAGTATGTGAAATATTATTAATGATTTCAACATCAAATAAAATCTAAATTAGTTATTTTAATTAAAAGATAAATTATAACATTGAAATAAAAGTTAAAATAAATTTATTCTTAGAATTTGAAATATAAAATATAAGCAAATTTTGAGTTATTTGTAATTATCTAAGTATGTAACTAAAAATTATTAACGAATTCAACATAAACATTAAAAGAAAATAAAATTATAAAGTAATAATAATGAATAAGTATTGATTAGACACCGGTACAATGCGACACGAGTTGAGAATATGACGTCTTTTGAGTTTTTCGAAATATGAAACTATAAGTTATAAATGATTTCAATCTAAATATTAATATATCAAAGTATTTGATAATGATAATATTTAATTAGTAGAAATTAGACATGAGTTGAGAATTTTTTAATCTAATTATTAAAATATAAAATTATTTAATAATAAAAAATAATAATTAATAAATAATAATTATACATTAGTGGAAGGTACAAATTAAGAATACAATATCTTTTAAATTTTTTTTAATTAAAAATTATATAATTATTACAAATACTTTTATATTTAATTTTTTTATAAATCTCGTGTAACATACTATTATTGAACTTATATATTATATATATATATACACCCACACCAACACAAAATGATACTAAATCACCATCCAACACTTTTTTATTTCTATAAATAAAATAAATAATCCAACACCTTGTTTTATTGAATTAAAAAATAATATATAATGCAGATGAATTAATTCGCTGTTACCTTTCTATCATTTTCATGTCCTTATAGCCGCAATTAGAGGGATGACAAATAACAATGATACAAGTTCATGAGATGAAGATTAATTGCTCATTATGTCATCTCGTCTCCTAGAAAGTGATATGTAACCAAACATAATTAATTGACACAACACAATGATTCTCGGACATGTTCGCATTACTGTGTTTTTAACTTTCTTGCAAGCTCTACTGTTAAATTTGATTATATTGTGTTCTATTGTGTTATATTTGGATGAATTCAATAAAATGTAGTATATATTCTAGGGGATATTGTTTCACTATAATTTATTTTGTTTTGTCACTTTGATGCATTTTTTTTCTTCATTCTATCTCCCTTTAGCCATATGCACTTTTATCGTTTCACATTACGACATTTATTTTCAATTTGTCTCACTTCACCACCTGCACTCTCGTTCTAAAATAAATATACTTGCATTTTACATATGTTAATTAGTTAACTAATTAATTGACCTCACATTAATGCTATACGCTAACATTTATTTTACTTCATACTGAATGAATCTTTTGTTATTAACATATTTCCAATTAAATTTATATAGTAATATTTATTATTAGACAATACATTTTACTTATACTTTATACCACAGCTACTAAAGGCACTTTTCTATAATTAGTTATTTTCATATAAATGAAATATTAGTAACTTGATTTGTTATTAAATGAATTATGAAATAATCATCAAAGTTTTTTATTATTCTTGGAGATTTACCATAATTTATGTTCGCTAAAGCTAAACTGCAAGTGCATCACATAGTTAGTAATATGAGTAAAAGACAAACACTTGTGTTAGGCCAGATTAACGGGTCATGATCCGTTAGGCTATCTGATCTGATATTATAATGTATTAATTTTTGTACTAATATTTTTGTATCATGATGTATTAATTTTTTATTATAATGTATTAATTTTTTCACTATAATGTACTAATATGACATTTTGGCCTAACGGATGATCCGTTATTCCGGCCTAACAAGAGTGTTAGCCGTAGTAAAATCGTATTCTACACGAATTAATATACCACACTACGTACTGTAAATATGTAGTAACCTTATTTTTATTTTGAAACGATCAAATTAAATAAACCCATCCCATGGGAAAATAGATTAGACCGAGAATAGGTCGCTCGAACGGGCTTTAAACTGACCTGTTCAACGTCGTTTTGGGGATTTACTCTAATGATTTTGACACATTCTTGTTGTAGAACTTGATTATTATTTTGTTTTTTGATTATATGAATTTTGAATTTTGCTAATGTTACTTAAAACATATTTGCAAAATTATTTTCTTTATTTTTTTAAAGCCCGTGTAATACTCCCTCGGGTTTATATTCACCAACACCTATACAATTTTCCAAACTATAAATTTTATAAGTAATAAAATTAAATTATACACATGCAAATATATTTTCACCGATTTAATGATCTGTGCGATACTCAAAGTCCTAGTTAAATTTGTTGGTATTCTTAATGCCAATTCTATATTATTAATGGACTAGTGGTTCTATCACTCTTTCGAAGGTAAGCAAACTTTAAATCAACAATCAATTGTTGGCATCTCTACTCAACAATCCATTTGGATCAAGTATGAAACCTCACAAACATTGTAAGCCTTTCGATTCTACAGTTATGTATGTGGTGATATCAAGATTTATGGATGGAACTCATCTCACGAATATGAACAGAAATATCAAATGTAAATTGGTGATCAAGTAATCAATAGCACATTACCACCATAAAATGGAAAATAATTAAATAATTTTTTATTTGCACATTCACAAAATTAAATTTAACTGTCGTCAATTTTAGAAAAAAATACTTTTCCCAATTCTCTTAATAACTTGAATTATAAAACTTATCCAATCTATTAACAATATCCAGACATAAAGAATGTACATATGGAGATCTTAATTTATATTTCTAATTTGATCAATAAATAATATGCAATGTAGAACATACATATATTTACACTGTTGGAAAAACAATCTAGAAATCCAAGGAATCAGTCTTGTATACTATATTTGTAATCTAACGGATTTATTAGGTAGTACAGATATTGAAGAGGTACACTAGCTAACAATTTTGTCTTGTAGCGCTTGTGGTGAGATGTGATCAGGTTCTGCACTTGACCTGAACTGATGTTGATAGGTCGCCCTTTCTTGTATCGAACTTATGCGAGTTCATGTAGTTCGATCCTTTGGCTTGCTTATGATGACCTGTCCTATTAAGAGGTTAGGTTGCTTCTTCGGCGGTCTCAGTTCAACTTGTCTGTTATCACGTCGCTGCTTCAGGGAGTTCAGTGAGACTTGTCTATATACCCCGTTAATTTGAGGGAGGATGGAAGAACAACAGAAAGTTTGTGACGAAGTCTCTATAAGAATTGGCCCGCTAGTGGTTTGGTAAGTATATCTACGACCTGATCAAGAGTGGAACATGATGAACTGCAGGATGTTTATATTGAATTTTCTCGCGCATGAAGAAAAAAATCGAGCTCCAAGTGTTTGGTTCGCGAGAGATGTACGGGATTATTAACCAAGGCTATATTGCCTTGATTGTCGACCCAAATGACAGGTGTGTTGGGAAGGGGTAGCTTAAGCTCATGGAGTAAAGATTGCAACCAAATGACATCACAGGCCGCACTGGCAAAGCTTCTGCCTCATTACTTTAACAAGAGACTTTTCCTTGCTTCTAAGAGCTCTAAGCGACGAGATTAGCATCAAGATAAACATAAATTTCTGAGGTAGACTTTCTATTATCAATGTCAAAGGCCCAGTTTGATCAGGAAGGCAGTGAGTGGTAATGATTTGCTGTGGGTAAATTCAAGCCACAATCGACAATGTCGACTAGATATCGAAGAATATGCTTGAAAGCTTCACAATGATCAACTGAAGGAGATTGCATAACCTGACTGACCTTGTTGACATTGTAGCTGATGTCTAGCCTAGTACCGAAGAGCTCCGACATTTTGTATATATAGCTTTGAATTGCCATGTGAGTTCAACTAAATTTAGATAAATGAGGATGGGTGATCATTGGTATAGAAACAAGTTTAGCTCCAGATATTCCAGCTCGCTTGAGAATGCCAATAACATGAGTGTGTTAGCTCAAGGGTAATCTAGAAGAATGAGGTATAAATTCAATACCAAGGAAGTAATTGAGGTTGCCGAGGTCCTTAAGTGGTAGATGTTTGTGCAACTGAATTATGATGGTATCAATAGCTAGAGAGTCGTCCCTTGTAATGATGAGATCGTTTACATAAGTTAAGACTAAAATAAATGTGTTATTGTGGAGTATAAAGAGAATCATCTTTGGAGGTAGTGAATCCAATTAAAAATTGATTTGTCCAAGTTTGCTAAACCAAGCTCTTAAAGCCTGCTTGAGACCATAGAGAGGTTTCTTTAGCTTGCAAATATTTTAAGGAGTTTTACAGTGTTTAAAATTGGGGGAAATGACATGTACATGTATGTATCTACATCTCCATTCAGAAAGGCTTTATCAACATCCAATAGTCTAATGCTCCAAGATTTGGTTACTTCAATGGACATAATGGTTCTTATGGTACAAGATTTCACAACAGGGATGTAGGTCCCTATATAGTCTAAACTAGGTTCTTGAGTGTAATCTGGCTTTGAACCTTGAAATAGAGCCATCTGAATTTCTTTTAATCTTGTACACCTATTTGCATGTGATGATCCTGCTAGTTGGAGGTGGTAAACATGTTTCCAATTCTGATTATGCATAAGAGCATCAAATTTCTTCTACAAAGCGTGTTTCCATATAGGAATTTGCAAATCTTTAGTGTGATTCTTTGGTTCTTAAATAGAAGAGGTGGTATCTGAGAAGATCCTGGGCTTGAGGGAACCTGTCTTGATGTGGTAGTCATGCAAAGAAAATTATGATCACCTGCAGTAACTGCAATATCAGTAGCACCAATAATAATAGTAGATCAGGACCAGGGATACAAGCATCATCAATAGTAAGTCAATAGTAAGATGACCAGTAATATCATTAGATGAAGGATGGGTATAAGAAGTGTGTGGTGAGCTCGTGAGACTTGAGGAACTGGGAGGGATAGTATGAGAAGAGTGTGGCTAGCTCGAGCGTCCTGATGAATTGGGAGAGGTATTTGCAGACTTTTCAAAATGGGTTGTATGGCCATAGGTAGGTGGAGTGAACTGTTGGGGACCAGTGATTATAGGAGGATAAAAAATATAGATGTTTGGAGGAGGGGGTGGGATGGGGGAATTTTGTGAGGTATAAGGGAAGACACCTTCATTAAAGTGAATGTGTCTGGTAATGATTATTTTGTTATTAGGAAGGAGGACTTTATAACCTTTATGGGAAGGACTGTATCCCAAGTTTAGGATGCTTCTGAACTGAAGTTTATGACTATCGTAAGGTCACAGGTGGAGAAAGTAGAGGCAGCCGAAAATTCTGAGCATAGAGTGATCATGTTTCTGTTTGTTTAATGATTAAAAAGGAGTATGGTATTTGAAAGTTTTGAGGAGGTTCTTTTATGAGATAAACTATGATGTGAAAAGCATCATTCCAGTACCTGATAAAGACTTTAGATTGATCTAGGAGAGACAGTCAGACCTCTACAGTATGTCTATGTTTCCTCTCAGACATACCATATGTTGAGGGGTATAAGAACAAGACATTATGTTAATAATACATTTAGAGATGAATAAGGTTATTAAGGCTTTGAATTCGCCACCTCCATCGCCTTGCACAATCTTGATGTGCTTATTATACTGAGTATTTACCAGGTTATGGAAATAAGTAAAGGCAGTTAAAGTATATGATTTAGCTTTCAACAAGTAAAACCAAGTGAACTTAGTTTTATGATCAATAAAGCTAATATAATAGCTGAAACAATGATAGTATTTCACAAGTGCTGGATCCCATAGGTCAGTGTAGATTAGGTTGAATGCATCATAATGATCAAAGACATAATTATAAAAGGTTAATCGATGAGATTTGGATTCTAAACAAGTTGAACATAAAAATTTATCTTTATTATCATAAAATGTAATATCACATCTTTTCATAGTTCTTCTTACATTATCAAGAGATGGATAACCCAGCCTAAAGTCCCAAGTTTTAAATCTAACATTTTTTTCCTAGAGGTGGAAGAATAAGCTACAATAGTAGTGTGAGCTAGTTTGACAGGAGTATGGAGATTAGATGTATTATTAATGAGGTGGTTGGTAGAGCATGTGCTTAAGTGTTCCTCTGAGAAGGTCTTGCCCTATTTAGATATCCTTCAAAGTGCAAAAGGTTTTTGAGCATGAATGTATGATCATATTTTGGTTAACTTGTTACAGAGTTACCAATATATGAGATGTTCATACCTGAATCATTCGCGGTCTGAACGTTATCATTTCCAACATACTTTGATGCTATGCTCAAGTTTCCAATGTCATGTCACATGATCAGTAGCTCCAGAATCATGATATCAGCTGTGATCCTGAATATATTCGACGACGTTTATGCTGGTGAAGTTAACAGAAGAGCCTCCATTTGGATAGCTACTAATTTTTTGCCTCCTTGTTGATTGAATTCAGGTCGGGATATAGGAATGATCTATCTCTAGTAATCTACCTAACTTTAGAGCTTTCTTTACTCTATAATTGACAGCTAAATTAATGGAAAACAGGGAGTCTATGGAGGTCCCTGTAGTCTCCAACATGTTCTTAAAGTCTCCAACGACTCTATTAGTTAGTACCGATAGTACAAAAGGTACAATGTCTCGCAATTTTATCTTGTAGCGCATGTGGTGAGTTGTGATCAGGTGATGCACTTGTGCCGAGATGATATTGACACGTCTTCTCTTTCTTGTACTGAGCTTATGTGATCTCATGCCAACTCGATCCTTTGGCATGCTTATGGTAACCTATCTTACGATGAGGTCAGGTCGCTATTTCGGCGGGCTCAGTGCGACCTGTCTATTATCAGGTTGCTGATTGAGAGGGCTCAATGAGACATGTTTATCACAGCCAACTCCAGTTTGAACTATAAAGACAAGCAACCTACATTAGAACAAGTTCATTTCGACCTGTTGGTGAGAAGTCCTATGCAAATCTCGAGCCAGATAGTCAAAATCGATAAACACAAACCTTACGTAGCATATAATGTCTTTGTTGGGTTACTTTGTTATAACATGATTTTGTATTTAGATTTTGATTAAAATGCAAAATATCCCGAATCTGGTAGGGGTGGTGGTAAGATAGTACCACTAACTATTCATATTATTATTTATCCTCCAATAATTTTTTAAATTTACGCAATTTAACAACAATGATCGCCGATTTTTTTCCCACTAAAATGCTTTAATATCAACTCCAATTGATGAGTTGGACAATTTTTGACTTTTTTTAGATCGATTATTGCTGACGTGGCATCCATATTATCTGACACAATTTCTGACTATACAAAATATTCTCGAGGATGTTTTACTTTACAATTTTTTTCCAGATTTTAATAAATATTTTCCAGATATTATAATTTATATTTAAATACCTTTTCTTTTTACATATTTAAGACGATTTAGAATATTATAAAATACTTTCCATTTTTTAATTTTATATTTGAAATATAATATTTTGCATATTAAAATAATTTTAGAATTTGTAAAATATTTTTCCATATTTATTTTTAAGTTTTAATTTATACATCATTTTTTGCATTTAGAAAAAAAATCTACATTGTCAAAGCAAATTTTATAACTATATTTTTTTTGCCACGTCAACATTGACCGATTTAAAAAAAAGGTTAAGACTGATTTAAAAAAAAGGTTAAGACTGTCCAAATTAGCAATTGTAGTCGGATATTTGAGAGTTGCGGCTAAAAAAATATTCCGACAACTAGTGTGGTTAAATCATGTATATTTAAAAAGATAATGACGGGTAACGACACTATGCATAGTTATTGACACTATTTTGCCACCACTTTACCATATTAGAGGTATTTTGTATTATAACCTTCTATTTGTAATTTTACGAGCCGAATTCAATAAATTATGAAAAATATAAAGAGTAAGTCTCCTGTGTGAAGATCACATGAATCTTTTATAGTGTGACGGAGCCAAAATCCACCCCAAACCCGGATCCACCCTAGCAAATCGGATCTCATATATAAGAAAGAAAAAAATCGCAGAATTTAATTTTTCCTTCTCATTTTCGTCTTTCTACCTGACGCTTTCATTCCAAACCTACCCAAATTCAGTAAAATCCCAACCACCTTGCCTCGCCTCCGCCACTCAAAACTTCCACTGTAAATTTACAATGAATTTAACAATCCTGAGCGCAATTATCTCGCTGCAAAATCATACTCCATCTGTTTCATAATGTAAGACGTTTTAGTGTCCAAATTTTGTTTCCAAGTACATGACATTTTAAGTATATTTTTTACTTTATTTCCTTAATTATCCCTTATCTCTTAAATCTCTCTCTCTCTCTCTCTCTCTCTCATCTTTATATCTCGAGCATTTATTCCCAATAAAATAAATACTAGAACTAAAAATAAGCATAGAATGATGTTCAGAGGCTAAAATGAAAAGGAAAAAAAAAAGTAATGCGGTAACAATTTCGTAACTAAAAAGAAGTTTTATTAAAATAACGCAATATTTCTTGATAAAAAAATATTTCTTGAAAAATAACGCAATATTTCGTAAAAAAATAAAAGAAACAAGAGTTCTATTAAAATGGACTAACATTTTCTTGATTAAAAAATATATTAGTAAATAATATAAAGTTGAAAAAAAAACTAATGAAGTACAATAATAAAAAGAGAGTTTTTTTTTAAATGGACTAACATTTGTTGAATAAAGAAAATAGATTTGTACTACTTATCTAACCTTTAAAATTGATTAAAATTTATAATGGAGATGATAATGATAAAATGAAGAAAATGCAGTAACATTTTGGAAAACAAAAGAGTTTTTATTTCTTGTAACATTTGTAAGATAAGGAGAAGATATGCATGAAGTAAAAAATAGTTTTATTTGTTGTAATATTTGTACTGGATAAGGAAAAAATATACGTGAACTATAATATTTAAGAGGAGTAAAGGGAAGATAGAAAATCAATGACGTGAGACAAGAGAGGAATACAATATTATTATGGGCTAATTAGTCATTTTGATATATTTCTTAATAAGTGTGCATAAATCCAAAACGTCATACATATTGAAACAGAGGGGCTATCAAATTACCAACCTCCTCTTTCTCCCCTCACATAAATTTAGGCACAATTAATTATTTATCTTCGACGCAATCTCATAAGCGGCCAATGTTCCATTGCAGTTCATTTAAATTATGTATCATTGAAAATAGAGAGTCTTACATCGGATAATTAATATTGTCAAAATTATATTTTCTTTTGCTCTTTAATATATATTAGTTACCAATTTATTATTATGATGCAAAACTTGGGTAAGAATTGATCCATCTGGCGAGTGAGTTGGATAGATTCCCAAATTGGGTGAAAAGAACTTCAGAGGACACCAACGATGATGACGTTGATACCACCAAGTCCAAAATTCAGAATTATCACACTATAACCATCCTCTCATCTTTCATCAAAAGTGTCCCTTGTTAACTAGTAAACATGAGCATAAAAGTAGTAGTACTCATCCCTCATAACTGTATTGTTTTCTTCTTATAGAATTTGACTGGTTTGCTTTGTGTGCTTGTGTTATTGTTTACCCATTGTTGGGTAATAGAATGGATATGTAAATGGTTGTGTTTGGGAATTTTTCACGTTGTGAGTTGAGGTAGTTTAGTTTAGAAAGGTTTTTGCTCAAGTTCATGTCTAATCTTTCATACGAATGTTATGGGCTTGTTGCTTAATTTAAGCTAATAACTTTTACTTTCTGAAAAGAATGGTTAGCATTGCAAGATTGACCAACCACGATCAATGCACGATTGGCCTTCAACACTTAATATGAAAATATTGCTCATGCGATGGGCATGCACTATTTGAGCTACAAGATCGAAGCCGAAGATAGCTCAACAGTTGCCACCATCTGGCTCTAGTTGTATTGACTTGATTTGAACTTTCATCATTGTTATGTATTGGAATGTAATCTATCACACTTTACGTCATTTTTGTGTTTAACGTATTTGTGCATATATACATTGTATTGTGAGGAAAGTTGAGACTATAAGATTGTTATAACTATATGAATGAGATTGGGTTATTATTTAGTCAGGTTATTTGGACATATGTTTAATTTTGTTCATAGATGGTGAAAAATGATTGGAAAACTAGTCATCGAAAAAATAAACTATGACTTTGTCGAATAACTTTGGATAGTGTGAAATTCCAAAATATTGTTACTTTCGCACGAAAAACTTTCACTTATGCCCTTAAGTGCGTCACTTTTTTTACTGTAATTTAAAATATAATATTGTTAATTTTACACTAAAAGTTTCACATTTTCAATTATTTTAAACTAAAAATGTCGCTTTTAGAATATATTATGCCGTAATCAAACTTTTTGACTAAAAATACAATATTTTCACCTTTTCAATTAATACGGTCACTTTAGCAGTTAAAAATGTCACTTTTTACATATTATATTGTAATCAAAACATTTAACTTAGTAGATAAGAGTGTCACTTTTTCAACAATAAATATTATCACCTTTTCAGTGTAAAAGTCTCACTTTTACACTAAAAACAATTACTTTTACATATCATATTGTAATAAAAAACTTAATGTAAAATAGACACTGTCACTTTTTCCATTATTAGTGTCACTTTTTTGCTTCAAATATATTTTATCTTTCTATATAAACCAATGACATTACAATCAAACTAAATATTAACCTTCCATACTTTAAATTGGACTAAAGAAAACATACATAAAAGTGCAATGCTCAAGAATTCTGTCACAATTAGTGTCACCTTTGGATCTAAATGTGTAACTTTTGCACTTTTAAGTGCCACCTTGGCAAAGTGATCAAATATAATTAATTAAACTTCCCACAACCCTCATTCTCCCTTCTTCCTTTCTTCTTCATTTTCATCCTCACCAAATCAAAAATCATTATTCAATCCCTGCAAGTTTTCAATGAAGAAAAAAAAAAGAATTTTAGACACGTAAACATGTTAGCCACCGAAAATCAAGGCTCATTCCTCAACCTCATCAGCATCCGTTGGAACCAGGTCCTCACGGATCAAGAACTCGACGACATCGAATTATTACAGAAACACGTGGCCATTCACTTCTCCGATCTTCTCTTGTCCACCACCGTCGCCGCCACCCTCCCTTCCCCCGCCCCCATCCTTACCAGTAATAATAGTCTCACCGACGAATCCACTGGTATGATCCATTTCGGGCTATTTTTGCACACCTCTAGCACTGCCCATTCAACCTCCACAAGGCCCAGACACTATTTCCCCATATACTCAGCCCGAACTCACCATTCTGCCCGAAGTCGACTGCACAGGACCGCTTTTTGTGCTTGACACGTGCCTGCAATACAAATATGCTACAATCCACCAACAGTCGCCTTTGTACAAAGCTCCAAGGAACAAATGACAATTGGTACCTGCAAACGGACACCAAAATGTTAAACAAAGTAACAGAAGATACTCAAAGTATATACAATTGAAGATGAAAATTAGACTAGATATCGCATCCACAAAGTTGGCACATCGCTGGTCGAGTCCGACGAGCAGCTCGTAATTACTCTCAACCTGAACTTACTACTCACGAGCCTGAACCCGCATCACAGCCTGCTCGACTCCTGGCTTTCAGCCCTCACAACCCTTCCAGCTTCACAAACCATCAACTAAACTCCAATATTTCTCAGCACGTCTCACGGTCTAAACAAGTGCACCAATGCACTGGGTCCTCGACTATCATCGACAAATTGTACCCTATCCACGAGGCTAACGTCGTAGAAGTCCAAGCCGCCATTTTCGAGCGTGATCTCTGCCAGCGTGGCGGGCGGCCGTCCCGGACCCGCTGCATTTAGCTTGGCCCGAGCCGCCGCCGTCGGTCATGCAAGAACCTGACTCGGAGCCGGAGAATGTGCATCCGGTTCGGCCTCTTTTCTATGTTTTTATCAGTAATTCGAGGGATTTTAATCGCAAGGCCTCAGACCACACTTTAAACATCCTCCCGAAGCTTTCAGTTGAAGATACCAACTCGCGAGATTTCAAAATGAACCAAAATGAATTATTCTCTGTATTGGTGAGCCGACCGCCTTGAATTCGGCCTCGCAGCAGAGGAAGGTGTCGAGGAGGTCCCGAAACCAGAGGATGGATAGAAACGGCGGCGAGAAAAGAGAAAAGGGAAGAAAGATATGAAACTGTCTGATCCGTTTTGTTTTGTTTTGAATCTTTTATGTGTGATCCAATTTGCTTGGGATGGATCCGGGTTTTGGATTCATTACACCATAGAGAATTTGTATAACCGTCCCATTTGAGTGTTAGCCAAATTTAAATAACAACACAAAAACTAACAAAGTTTAACCACTCATGCATGCTAGACATGTGTGAGAATCTCTGAAATATAATAAGGGTAAATTGTAAATTCGACGGATGTCTTAGTAAAAATAATTAAATTAATATAATAATTAAATTAATACAACAGAATGTGAAAAGGGTGATAGTTCGACGGACAAACAATTTTATTTGTAATACTTTAACTTATTTTTATAATTATGATATATTAACTATATACATTTTTGATACTTTAATATTCAATATTATAACAATATTCTAAAATACTCTTAGGCGAGGATCTCAAACAAAACCTAGTATGTACTCTTCAAAATTAAATTCATTAACCGTCCCAAAACCCGTCATCCATTTTTAAATCGAATATGGATCAGCCTAGAGCACAAGCTACAAATGTCTTCAACCTCTAGTGCCACTGTTCCATTTTCTTGCATGAATTCAGGCCCTTGCCGCACACTCACACATTGCCAAATTATTTTATTGTTTGTAATTTCAATTTTGAAAAGCAAATACATATACAACACAAACCGATAAAAGCAAAGCAAAGCAAATCCATTTGATTTTCGAAATACTTTTTCCTTTTGTCCCAAAATAGCCCTGTAACCTTAATAAAAGCAAAAGCCTCCTGTCTCCCTCAACATTCCCCTAATAATATTTTCTCTCTCCAAATACCCCTTTGGAAACTGGGACCCACCCTCCTCGCAAGAACACACACTACATTTACCGCCTCATTATTGTATCTTCTTCACGCAGCAACCGCATCCTCGAAAACACTCAAGCACTCTCTTTTTTCCCTCTCTCTAAAAATGTCTGGTAGTGTTGAAGGAGCAGGGTTCTGGTTGCCCTCGGAGTTTTTCGATGATATTGTCACGGACAAAGATAACCTCGACAAGAACCACGCCGCCGACTCGGACTCCGAGTTTTGCTTCCCGACTGAGTTTCCTTACGACTTTCAAATTGAGACCGGCGACCGTTTTAAGGAGGTATGCTCTTTTTTTTTTTTAAATCTTTAATTTTCTTGATATAAAAGTTTAATGGGTCTCTGTACTCGCAGAAGCGGTGCGTGATGTCTACTTCACCTCAGTCGACGTTGTCCCACCTGTGGAGCTTCTCGGCCCGGAGCGCCGGTGGGTCGAGCAACGGCAGCCCGAACGGGGTGACCTCACCACCAGCGACGCCGTTGGGGGCGGAGAAAGACGCCGTCGGGGAGCTGATTTACCGGGCCGCCGGACAAGTCGCGAAGCTCAAGCTCAACGGCGGAGATGTGCCGGGGCCCGCTAAGCATTCGGGCCTCCCGGGCCCGCCGAGAAGCCTGGAGCGGCTTTACCCCGCGGCCAACAAGCCCAGCCCCTCTGTTTTTCACAACATTTATGTAATAACCCCAACCCCTCTGTTTTTGCATGTTCATTTAATTGAGTTTTATTTATTTATTTATTTATCAGTTATTTTCTTTGGGTGCAGTTACAGGAGCAAATGATGAAGCAGCGAAAACAGGGCTCTGGAATGTGGTACAGCGAGGCGCAGATGTATCATGGATGGTCCGTCCAGCAAGACCCGACCCGCATAGGAAGGTCCGGTTCGAGTGGGGTTTTGTTCGGCGGATCTGGCGGTGCGGCGGTGAAAAGAGAGTGTGCGGGGACAGGTGTCTTTCTCCCCAGGAGATATGGGAATATCAGTGATGACTGTGCTAACGCTTATTCCTCAGATTCTCGCAAGAGGCCAGGTATTTTTACACTTTTCTCCACAGTTTATTGCAATAATGTTTTTGGAATTATTATTATTATTATTTTATGTTTGTACTTGACTAGCTATGTCTAATTAGTAATTACACTAACTAAAATCTTAATGGCATAGTCAAACACGAGAAAATGAGGTGGTTCTTTCAATAAAAATCATTTAATTTCACTTTTTTTTTTCCACTCAATTTTTAAAAAAAATATTTTGGACGGAGGCAATGGAGGTCTACTTGGCCCTAATTTGCTCTGGTGTCTAGCCCTTTTTAAATCACTGTATTCTCATTTTTTTTCCTTTTTTTTTAAAATTGTCCTTTTTCTCTTTTTTTGGTTCATTTGATACGTCAAGAAAATGCTAATTCAAGAAGATAGTGAGATTAGACTGGGTAAAAAAGAGAGGACCCAGTTGTGTCGTTTTCTCTGCACAGTAGGGACCTTATTGTGAAATGGGCCAAGTTTATTTTGACCATTTTTTTTTTTTTAATTTTATATTTTAGGTATTGGAGCTTCTTTTTTTCCTTTTTCCCTCCAAACCCTTTTGACTAAATCCGTATTCTTTTTGAAACAAATTCAAATTTCAAATATCAGCAAATTGGCTTTATGCCCCCCTTTCGCTTTATATCCACAAATTTGACCCCAAAATCTAATTTTGTCAGGAGCATATCTTAGCCTGCCGTACCAGTCTTGTCTCAAGATTTTGCAAACACCTAACCTAAAGTAGCTGGGCATGCATTTAATTTATTCATATTTGGAATTTGCATTATCATTTAAAAATTGAGACCATATTTTCAGGTCACTCATCTGCTCCTTACATTCCAGAAAGGAATGTTCATGCACTTAACAAGAGCTTTGATAAGATCAATGGTTATGTTCCATCTCAACCACAGTTTCAGCCCAAGTTCAGCCCGGGCTTTGTGTCGGAATACGGTAAGGAAACAAAATGCTAATCGATACTCGCCGCAATGGCATAAATAACATTTGTTTGCTTCTTACATTTGGTTAACATTTGATATAATCAGATCTGTTGATGGCTCGGAGGAATGCGTTTATCGCGCAACACCGGCGAATTTTGTTGGTCGAAAAATCAAATCCGATGAGCTGTGGCATGTGCCTTCCTCAAGACTGGACTTATTGATTAATCAAGGAGATGTTTTTTTTAAATGCTAGATTTAAAAAAGAAAAAGAAGAAAGAATAAATTTAAACTAGGTAAAAAGATATGGGTGTTTCGCTTGTCTTGAGGTTTTTAAGAGTAATTGGTGTGTGCATCTTTTGTGACAAGGTTATTTTCTAATGGGAAGGGAAAAGAAATATTATAGAAAAGTAGCTATTTAGGCTTGGTGGTGAGTGGGGCTTTTTGGTTGTAATATTTTAAATAAATAAGTGGATAATATCTTCTAATGTGGGGTTTGGGCATGTTGACAAGTTGAAAGGTTTATTTTTACTGTAATAAATATCCTAGGTTTGAGTTGGTTGTTAGGGACATTTTGTATTGTGAAATTGAAGAGAAATCCACATACCCCGCTCGTGTTATAGTGTATTCAATTGTTGTAGTATAAATGTAATAAGGGTAGTTTTGTTATTAATGTATATATTTTGCTATTTATTACCAGTTTGCCTACTTCTCAATTATTGCTTTTTTTTGCCTTTAATCATAATAATTCTGTTGGTGGCTGGTAGATGAACTTTAAATTATGGTTCTTCACATAATTATGAATGTGGAGTTGCAATGATCAATTGGTATTTAGAATTATCAGCCATATCTGTTTCTGGATGAATTGCTATCATGAGCTGCTAGTGTGGTTATTGTTTAGGAGAGGTAAAATGTAATTTACTCGGTAATTTTTATGTTAATAATCATGTGCTCTTGGGTGTGTCACCGGATGAGCCTTTCGGTAATCACACCCAATGTAGTTAGGGACTCGAAAGGGTTATTTGAACTAAGTATTTATTGTGACTTTGAATTTTAGTATATTTAGTATTTTACTAGTAAAAATTCTTCATTGTAATATTTTATTTTGTAATAGTATATATAATATAAATTAGGTGTAAAAATATGTTGATTGAATATTTTATTTTCGGGTCTTACCACACGAGTATTCTACGTTTGAAATGCTAATCTGGTATTTTTAACCTTAGGACATACATGCATGGAGATAATTTTTTTAAGATTAATTAGATAAAGGTGAGAAACTCTGATAGTTTGATGTGCAAAATGCAATGCTATTACTAGGAAAGGCAATAATACTTGCTTCGCTTGGAAGATTAAGCCCTTTGAAAATAATTGGACACAAAAATCAGCATACAAGTTGATATAGGATTTATGCAAACAGGGATTTTGATCTCACCTTGATGTGCTTAAATTTTTTTCATATTACTGGATTCAATGATTTTCTTAAATGCACGCATGTGAAATGAATCGACTTCACCATTAAGTAAATCCATAAAAAGCAGTAGCATATTAAATGAATCAACCTGAAGCAGGCCTGTTAAGCCTGTACAATTTGTATGAGACGTGGATGGATAGATAACTGATGTATACTCAAAATAGTAGGTGGAGTAAATTTAAATTTTATGGAGCAAGGAATGGTAGATATTGGATTTAGAACTGAAGTTGCGATTTGTTGTTACTTTATTTCGTACATTTCTACTTTTTAGCGAATATTGATTCGTTGTTATTTTATTGCGTCCATTATTTTTTTTTTGAAATCAAAGTAAACTTGTATTTCACCATAATTAATCTGACATATCTTTTTTTACAAGCTCTTTGATCCAACAAAGAAAATTATCATTCTCCCACATAAGAGATTTAGATAAAGAAGCAAATCTAGCAATAGAATGAGCCACACTATTTGCAGATCTATACATATGGAGCAAGCGAACGTTAGGTATATGAGATAAAAGTAAAATAATCTCTTTCGCCAAAGTCTCGATATAACCTTTGCTTCCTCTAACGTCTGTCACTGCTTGGACGGCGTATAGAGAATTCAAGGCAATTAATTTCGGGAAAATCTTCTTTTGAAGCGCAATATCTAGACCTTCTTTAATTGCTCGAAGTTCGAACTCCGCCACAGATCCGTACCCATGCACGCTTTTACCAAATACCAAAACAGGATCTCCTTTAGAATTTCGTATGATACCCCCAAACCCGAACTTTCCCTCACCATAGTTAACACAAGTATCGATGTCAAGACGATAATGCCCAGACGGCGGGGGAGACCATTCAACTTGAGATCGTTGTATCATAGCCCCCTCAACCTTTAATGAAACTCTGGAAGCTAATTGAAAATTGAATAAGAAAGCATTAACACCCTCCACCCCTTTAAAATCACTTATATCACTTTCACCATGAACTACACGTTGACGTTCTTTCCAACATAACCAAAAAAATAATGCAAAATATTCAAATTCAGCTTTATTCAACTTCAAGTGCATCCACAAACATAYKTCAAGAGTAGAACCAWATTTWGCAACTTTGAGAAAAMGGGCAAAAGGTTCATCTTTCCAACAAAATCGAATTACTGGACAAAAGAAAAGAGAATGTACCGTAGAATCTATATAAAARCCGCATAAATTGCAATTGCCAGAAARTYGAACATGATGGGATTTGAGATTACCACCTGTCGAAACGAAGTCGTTAGCAATTTTCCACCAAAAAATCTTAACTTTCGAAGGGACACTCAAGGACCATAAGAATTTCCACCATTTTGCTAGTTCATGTTCGGATTGGCACGAAGGAGCGTCATACATGCTAATTGCAAGTTTATAACATTCTCTGACTGAAAAATACCCTCTGTTGTTGAATTTCCAGAATCTCGTGTCCTTGACCGGGAGGGAAGGGATAGGTAGACTGATGATCTCATCCGCAATAGAGCGAGGAAACAATGAAGAAATGACTGAGACATTCCAGCAACCATTTGAGATAAGTTCAGAAACAGTAACCAGACCAGGATCAGCACACATCGAAGAAGGAATTGGGCTACACCAGGATTGCAGCCATTTGTCTTGAAAAATTCTAATCGACGACCCCGTTTCCAACTTTCCAAAAAAGGCCTGCGTCCAAAGTCTCCCTACACCAGTATAGAGATCGCCAAATATATGAAGGATTATTACCCAAAGGAGCCATCATGATATCTGTATGTTTGTGATACCTTGCCTTAACTACCCGAGCTAAAATGGAATCCGGATTTTGAATAAGACGCCAAAGTTGCTTAGCTAACAGAGCTTTATTAAAAACAGACAATTTTCTAAAGCCCAACCCACCCAAACATTTAGGTTTACAAAATCTCTCTCAGGAACACCAGTGCATTTTCTTTTTTCCTCGGTCCACGCCCCACCAAAAATTCGCCAACTCGCTCTCAATCTCGTCACAGATAGTTGAAGGAATCCGAAAGTTTTAGAGGTGAAAATAATGTTTGTGTTGATGTGTCCGGATCTTTCAAAGATGTTGATTATTTGTGAAATATATTGTCGAAATAATAGTATAATATGGTGAATGAAAATTTATTAAAGAATGCTAAGATAAAACAAAAATAGGTAATATGGATCTTTTTCTACGCATGTTGTTATTAAGGTTAATACAAAAATAAAAACAATGGTGATACATTAGAAATTTAAAAAAAAAATTCGTGGACTTCTACCGGTCGATGTATGATACTTTTAGTTTTACTAATCAATAAATTTATATAATTTTTTTTAATCCTTAAATACTGTTGATGTGTCAAATAGTGGTTGAATTATCATACATGATTTTCACTTGTCCAAATCTTTCCATATTCCAAGTCGATATGATCCATTCATTTGTAGAACATTTAACTCGATCGCAAACATATATGGAACACCTCTAACAGAGGGACAAATAGTCAATTTTGAAAGAATTTACTGTCAACCTCGTGAGTATGGTATTGTGAAGGTATCGCAATATTTTTCAATTCTTTAAACTAGTACAATATTCGTGAGTTGCACGGTAATGTTTTATTTTATATTATTTGAAATAAAAATAATTGAGTTTGAATATATTAAAATATTAAGGGAAAATTCCCACTTGATACACAATTGAACAAATATAATTCCATTTAATCACTCAAATTCTTTTATTCCCATTTAAGTCAAATTAGTCCTACTAAATCATAAATTACCATATAAATTGTCTATAATGCCCTAGTCTAATACATAACTTATTTATGTTATTCATGGTAAGTAGTGTTAACTATCCAATTAATCTTATTTAATTTTCCGCTGAATCATCTCAATTTGCAAAGTGATAAGTAAAGAAAAAATCAATAATAATCCCCTCTTTTCTACACAACACCCAACATAAATTTTTGTCAGCGTGCAGTATGGAATTTTATTATACTAGTATGTAATCTTATTTTTCTTATAATGGAATTTTATCTACTAATACGAAACAATTGAGATATAGTATGCTATAATAGTACAAAATTAAATTAACAATTTATTTTTTCAATAAAGTTCCATACTACAATTACAACCATTTTTTATATATAATCCTTGTTGAGAAATAACTAGTATGCAATTATATCTTTATAAGTAGTATGTAATTCAATTTCATTACTAGTAGTGTGTAATTCAATTCAAAAATAGTATGTAATTCAATTCATAAAGTAGTGTAGTATGTAATTTAATTAATTATTATTAAATTCAATTCATAAAATAGTAGTTTGTAATTTCATACCACCTCTCCACTTTATCCCACAAACATTGGGTTTACAAAATTATGAACTACTCAGTTTTAGTTTTTTTTTGTGTGTTTTTTTTAGAGAATATAAAAAAAATAATCATACATAGAATGCAAAATATGGAGAATTATCTACTAACCTGAATTTCGAATTGAATTACTACTGATTTCAAATAATACAATTATGTAATTACTAACAAACTAGTATTGAATTACTATTGACTTTTAAATTGATTGACTTTTAAATTGATTACTACTAATAATGCTCCACACTTATGAGATTGCAATTGTAACTACTACCTTTTTTGAGATGACCATTTCCCAAATATTAAACATGCTTGTACTTTCCATTTTCTTACTCTTATATAATAAAAGAGGGTTAGTATGGTACAATTAGAGTTGAATTGGAGTTAATGGGAAGATAGACTTTGACTTGAATTAATTGGGATATAATTTTTATCTTTTGGTCTAGATGGGAATTGCCCCAAATATTAATACAAGTTATTATATACATACATATATATATATATATATATATATATATATATATATGTAGGGTTGGGTTCAAATGGAACCATGTCATTATATGCGAACCTAGAGACTAATCTTGATGATTAGATTGGATAATCTTAATGGTTGAAATTATGACACGTCAAAATGGTAATAATTTAAAAAAATCTATTAAATAATTAAAAAGAGTATTTTGGACATATAACGAAGTTCAAGAAGAGCACTAAATTGCTTTTTAAAAAGCACAACGGATATATAACTGCAAATTTAAAAATTTATAATAAAACTCAAATCTTCAACGAACCATAACTTTTTTAATTTTTATTCATTTTTAATGAAATATATATCAAATTAATCACATTCTCAAATTCTACGAATTTAAGATACATATTGCATATTTAAAAATGTAAAAATAAATAAATATAATTAAATTTAAAAATGTGAATATTAAAAGTATCGTATATCACTATTTATAGCACTACAAAAGTCTTCAGCAGTGTTTTTTTTTTTTTTTTTTTTTAATGTTGGCAGTGCTAGTTTTTTGGAGTGCTTTCTTAATATTGGTGCGGCGCTTTTTTTACTACACAACCAGAACCGAACAACCAATCAAGCGCCCCATCACCGTCGCCACACGATGCCCCTGCCAATTTCTCCCAGAAGCACCGGGGTATTCTTCTAAAAGCACCGGGCCCAAATTCAAAAAGCACTTGGTCGCCACCAAGTGCCCCCTGTCGATTTCTCCCCAAAGCACCGGGGGATTTCTCCCAGAAGCACCAAAATCGGCTGCGACGGCACGTCGTTTTCTCCCCAAAGCACCGGGGACACCATCAACAACACAGCGCCAACACCATCAACACCATCGCCATCACCCATCAACAACCATCGAATCATAATATTCCAAAGAGCTTCAAGCACACTACGACATTTGCAACATGACAATCTACGTTACCTCCTTAGTTCCCAAAAAAATCATTAGATTATAATCTCATTTTCTATGGACAGGCAAAAACAAGAGGTAAAATAAAAATTTCAAAGGAAAAAAAAGGTTTATGGGAAAGAAATAGAATGATCAGTTAGAGCTAATACATGATAAATAGCCATCATTTCAGCTATCAAATTATTCTAATCGTCTTTTCATTCATTAATTCCCCAAAATCATAAATTAATAAGCCCATTTTTCTATGGGTTCAGATATAAAATTTAAAAAAAAAGGGCAAAAAAAAGGTTAATGGGAAAGAGATAGAATGATTAGCTAGAGCTAATACATGATAAATAGCCATCATCTTAGCTATCAAATCATTTTAATCATCAACTCATTCTTCAATACCCACAGAACATAAATCAAGACTACAAGTACAAATACGAACAAAACAAACGCCTTCAAGATAAAAATAGAACAAGTATTCCACAAAGATGCATCAACTCCTCCAAAAGCCCCAGTTACATTTCCTTCAACAATCCAAATCCTAACAGGCATTTCGCCGAACACTTTCGAAGCATTTCCAAAACATAAAAGGTAAAACGTTAGATTGAAACCCCATTTGAAATTCCACGTAATGAATCATTCCTGCAAAGCATACACCACCGGAGAACCCCCCCCCCCCCCCCCCCAACACCACCGTCCGAAACCACAACCAAACCCGTCCGTCCCAACCCACCACCAGGCGCACCCCACAACCGAAACGCGAAAACCCAAAGTCAAGCCCGACTCAGCCACACAACGGCCATTTTCTAACCGCCACCCAACGCCGCCTTGCAGCCGAGCCACTTGGCTATCGCCCTTCTTCGCCGCCCAGCCGCAGCCAAACCTCGCCGCCGTCGCAAACCAGTCGAAGGAGGAGAAAGGGATTTGGGGAAAGAAATTAAACCACGCCACTTGTAGCTGTGGGTTGCGGCCGCTGGCGACGACTTTGAAGGGAGAGGGTGCTGCCGCTGGTCCCATGTTGCAAAGGGCGTCGCAGGCGGTGGTGAGGCTTTGCGCAGGCGACGACTGCCCGAGAATTCAATCCAACACAATTGACGTCGGAGGCTTTGCGCAGGCGGCGACTGCCCGAGAATTCAATCCAACACAATTGCGCAGGCGGCGACTGCCCGCGGCGTCAACGTCGCCCAAAAAACCCGTGCCCAACCAGCCCGAAAGCCCCGAATCCCAAAACTCCGACGTTACATCTCCGACGTCTCCTTCTCGTGGCGTGAAAAGAGGACTTCTCGGAGCTCAGTAAAACCCTAACCCGCCAATTTTGGGAGTTGCCACCGCCTCAAGGAGCTGCAATCGATGAGGCGGATGGAGGCCTTCGTCGCCGCCGAGCAGCGGACCATCCTCTAATTCGGGTGGTGGTGGCGGGTAGAAATGTTAGGTTTAAGGATGAGGTTTGGGGGTAAAAACGGGAGGGGTGGTGAATTTAATCTGATTAGGAGTTTGTAAAATTACATAACAGCCCTTTTCCTTCCATATATATAATTTAATYAATTTAAAAAATAGAAAAAATCTGGTCCACAAATTTTATTAGATCTAAGGTCAGGATTGGTCCCTAAGTTCGCATATATTGACGTGAGTTTCATTTGAACCCAATCCTTTATATATATATATATTACTGATGAATACACTTTTAATTACCAACCCCAAATCCCTTCACTTGGTCGAACACACACAACAACAAGTACTATTCTGTTGAAGCAAAAACACAATTAGTGTGCCTTCGACAAATAACTGATGAGGGACAGTTTAGGTATTTATTATCTTTATGTATTATGGAAACATGTAATATTCTTTGATGAATAAGAGAACCCTAATTTCTACCGTCTCCTTCGTCTCTCTTTTATGTCTTCTCCTTATGCTTTTCTTTTTTCATGTTATTAGCACGAAACTCTAATCTAATGATCGAGAATAAGCCTCCATAACCAAAGCAACAATTATACAATTTTCGTACGGCAAAAATCTAATTGCGTTATATGTTTGAAAAATCGGTTTCTCAATTTCAACCGTTGGATCTAGCTCAAAACTTTACAGTACTTTCCAGACCTTTTGAATTACATTTTGAACGGTGGAGATTGGATTCGGAGATAGGAGAAAATATATATGAATTTTCGAATAAAGCAGATTCTGCTTTCGTAATTTCCTATGCAGAGTTTTTCAAAACAAGATTTCTCACAATCGAACCGTTGGATCAAGACAAAATTTGGATATATTATTCAGAACTTATAGTAGTAGAATATGAACGGTGAAAATTTACATATGAGGTCTGAAGAATCCGATAATGAATCTTGAACAGAGCTGATCTTGTTTCTCGAAACTTTCTGCCCAACTTATTTTAAAAATTTAATTACGCACAATCTAACCATTGGATGAAGGTGGATTTTGGATATGATATTCACAAGATATATTGGTTAAATATGAATGGTGAGATCGGGTTTAAAGATTTATGTCCTCAGAAAGCGGACAAACCTATTGAAAAAAAAAGAGGAAAGAATCGTGACTTTCCTCCAAGGTAACTCAAATTACCCTATTATTTATTAAATGAAACTAATAAATATTTATTTATATGGATGTATATACAAAGTATGTGTATGCATATATGTTACATATGATTATATACACATGATGTTAGAGTACATAATATATTAGTATTTATGCTCTTAGATGATTTCTAATTTAGAAATCGTAAATAAAGTTATCTATATGATTAGATGAGAGATTGATCATGATTTTACCAATATGTTTAGTTAATCATGAATTTCGATGAATTGATAAATCTCATGTATGTTGATCATGAATTTCGATGAATTGATAGATTCATGTATGTTGGTGATTCTCTTCAAGTTGATTTTATAAGCTACTTTCATGAATTTCGATGAATTGATAGATTCATGTATGTTGGTAATTCTCTTCAAGTTGATTTTATAAATTACTTTTAATGTATGCATTATTGATTGTACATTTACATATTTTCATGATAATGAAAGTTCATGAACGATAAAGTATTATATAAATAAATATTGTGACAAAGTATATTCACATAATATTAAAGAAAGAGATATTCTTCAAATTCATTATATAAAGAAATTGATTGAACTAACTCAATATAAATACAATTTAATATACTCAAAAGAATTGAGTACTACCATTATTCGTTTGATGTGGAAACTAGAATAACTACAATTCCACAATAATATCACCCATCAGCCCCTAATTGACAAAGAATCGTCAAATTTAGTCAAGTCAATTCTCTTATGAACTTGAGAATTCATATTGACCCCAAATCTTATATTGGAAGTATATGTAGTTTCAAAATCTCAATAAATTCTGGATGTATTCTTAATGAATATTTTGAAAATTTTATGAAACACTATTTCCAAGCCTAAGAATTTAGTGAAAAGGAATTTATTACTTTCTAAAAAGGGTCAATGACTTTGATATGTTGCGACTAATAATTCGTCTTACCATATGTTGAAAAGAAAGTCATTTTAAATGATAATAATAAATTGAGAGATACGATCTCACTCTATTTTTTCCCACTTGAGCAAACATACAGATGCACTTGTATAATAGTAATTATAATAACAAGTCATTGAGTATAATACCAATGTTAGACCTCCAGATAAAGAAAATCTTGAGGCTAACTAGGATCGATATGAATAGTGGAAATAACCTCAAAGTAAAGGGGAAGAGACATGTTGATCCATACCTATGTGGAAAGAATGAATCACAAGGTAAGATATGTAAGAGTTTGTGATATTTATTGGTCGTAGTAGAAGTCATGAAGGTTCTCCCAACAACATTGCTTAGTCAATGGATATACTCAATTTTGATTGATAAAATTTGTTTTTTTCTTACTTTACAAAGAACTTGTGAAAGTATAATCAATCATTCACATTAGACTATTGTATCTGATCTTAAAATTTATGTTGAGGTAGATTTATGTGATGTGACTTGATTTAATTATTTTTGGCTTATTGGTAAATTTTGTATTTCATTCTAAAGTATTGAATGTACTTGAGTTTATTTAACACACATTCACATACAAGGTTCGTGAGCAAACTATTAGATAAAATGTAGCATATATAGTAAATAATATTAGAATGATAAGTATTTCGTTCAAATATCTCTATAGAATGTGAGAATAGGAAGGGTACGCCCGGTTCACCAGGATTGATGAGCCTGCATAGTATTAGGTAGTTGGTCAGGTAAAGGCTGACCAAGCCTTTTGTCTAGGAATAGACAATTATTCAGTTAATTGAAATTTATATGTGCCAAAATCTTGAGGCTTGGTGGCACATTGATTAAAGTCATAAAAGATCATTATGGACCAAGAACGAACGAACCTTATTAAGTTTGATGATATTCATGTTGATTATTATTATTAATGGTCTGGCCTAAATAGACCTGACCTTAAGGAAGACTTGGTTGGGATGACCCAAGCTCCCCCCCCCCCCCCCCCCCCCCCACCAGAAGGTAAGAATAGTCAGGTCTGACCCAACCGAATCATCTGGCCTCATTTAACAACGTGGCAGACGTCCCCCGGTATGACTCCAGAAAGAAGAAAGGTCTGAGGCGAGGGATCTCATCTTCATGCCAACCTGATCTGACCTGGATTCTTGATCTGGAGTTAGTCGTTAGGGAAAACAGATCAGGACTCTAACGAGAAAAAAGGGGTGATTTGATCCAATATCTAAACTGACCAGCTTCTTTCCCAGAGAAGACCTGAGCTGGCTCCCCCCCCCCCCCCCAGTCCAGGATAAGCCTGGTCTGGTATGGATTCTCTCTGAGAAAATTCTAAGAAGGACAGGATTAAGACAGATCAGGCATTCTGTTCTCCCCTAAGGGAACAAGTGGGACCACTTGTCATGATTGGTTGCGTATCGGCCTGAGATTCGCGGCCTTTATTTCCTAGATCCCGGATGCGGTCCCCGTTGGGAAAACTATAAATACCCCAGGCTCAAAGCTGAGAGAGGTATGTCATTTTCTTGCTCACAAAAAACACTCCACACGCTTTCTGACTTAAGCATCGGAGAGGTTTCCACCGGAAAACCTCCGATGGTCCTTTTCTGACGTGTTTGTGTGTGCAGGTCGGGGGAAAGCGCAGGTTTTAGGCGTGGTCATACTTTTTGGGTGAAATAATTGGCGCCATCTGTGGGTAGTTGAGCTAAGACGTGAGTTACATATGGCTTCAGATGGTTTACGATGAAATCTAGTGGGGGAGCTATACGGCACGCCAATCTCCGCCGCACCATGGGGCATGCCGTGGTCGATAGGGCCGTCGACGACGAGGCCGGAGGGGGTGGAACCATCAGTAAGAACCAGATCTGGCACCGTACCACCCCCCTCTGACGGGCCAACGCCAGTCAGCGGCGGGCTACTGAACAAAAATCTCCTTAGGCAGCTATCTGAGCTCATCGGAAAAGCCATAGAAGTGGCCGTGGAGAAGAAGTTCATGGAGATCTCGACGCCGCCATCCAACACACCACCAGCTCGGACAGTTCCGCTAGCAGAAATGGAACCGTTGCGTGTCCAGCGCGCAGATCGTACCCCCTCCAAGATAGAGAAGAGCTCTACCTCTGACAGTGAAACATCGAGTCAGGCTAATTCAGGCCTGGCAGAGTAGATGCAAAGCTAGCAGAAAGAAGTAAGGGAATTGAAGAAGAAGATGGCAAGCATTGATACGGTCCGAGCATGAAGAGGCACACCGTTTACTGAGGAGGTCATGCGTGATGACGTGCCGGCCTCGTATAGATCCCTGGGTTTCGAATTTAGTGGGACAATTGATCCATGGGATCATCTGAGCCGTTTTGAGATTGCAGCAGCTGTGCACAAGTTCTCGGACGCGGTCATGTGCCGGGTCTTCCCAATAACCTTCACTAAGTCAGCCCAGCTCTGGTTTATCCAGCTGCCGCCGCGCTCTATTAGTAACTTCGATGAGTTCAGCTCGGCTTTCCTGCATCAGTTCACCAGCTGCAAGAAATACCAGAAGATGCCGCTCGAGCTGTTCAGTCTGAAGCAAAAAGAGAACGAGAGCCTGCGTGCTTATATCAATCGGTTTACAAATGCGAAACTGGAAGTGCCGTCGGCATCGGAAGAGCTCCTGGTTAATGCGTTAGCACAGGGGCTCAGGAGAGGAGAATTTTTCCAGTCGCTGGTTGTGAAGCCAGTATTGAAGTTTGGAGAATCCTTAGAAAGGGCAGGGAAATACATTCATTTGGAAGAGGCCCTAAAAATCAAGAAGGAAGGAGAGAAGAAGAGAGAGAGGTATGATAGAGAGGAGAGACCGTCAATAAAGAGATCCAGGCCAGACCTGGATGGAGGACGACCCCGCTTTGACAAGTACACGCCCATGGTGACTCCTCTGGGGGAGATCTTGCAGGCGATCGAGAGACATCCTGATCTCAAATGGCCCAAAAACCTATTCTCAGAAGCCAAGAAAAGAGAGGTCTGACCGATTTTGTAGATACCGTAATGAGTATGGGCACGACACGGACCAGTGTACCCACCTGAAAGATGAATTGGAGAGAATGGTGCAAGCTAGGCACCACAAAGAGTTCGTGCAGATGAGAAGGGAAGAACCCAGGCCCGACTCTTACACAAAAGGTCGACCTCAGGAAAATAGGCGTGGTTCAGACAACCGTAGTACGGGGCAAAGGAATGATCAGGCGCGGGAGGTTCAGGGAGAGATCCTCATGATTACAGGGGGTGAATGGGATGAACATTCCAGACAAAGCCAGAATAGCTATGTACGTGCTGCGAAGGACCTGACCAGAAAGGGGAAAGAGATCGAACAGATGGCCCCAAGCCCGAATGTCTGTTTTGGTTCAGAAGATGAGTATGGGATTCTAGCCCCCCATATAGATGCCTTAGTCATAACAGCTACCATTGCTAATTATAATGTTTGGCGAATCTTCGTGGACACGGGAAGTTCAGCAGACATCATGTTTTATGACTGCTTCAGAAAGATGAACTTGGATGTAGAGTTGGAAGAGGTCACGACCTCTCTTGTGGGATTTGCTGGGGGAGCATTGAAACCCCTGGGCGCAGTAAATCTCTTGGTAACGTTAGGGCAAGAACCGTTCAGACAGACCAGGACGATTCGATTCTTGGTGCTGGACGCAGCTTCCTCTTATAACGTTGTGTTAGGGAGACCATCCCTAAGAAAATTCCAGGTGGTAATCTCGGTCTACCACATGAAATTGAAATCCCCAGTTCAGGATGGAGTGGGCGAGGTTCGGAGTGACCAATACACATCGCGCCAGACTTATGTAGAGAACATCCGACGGAGTGAGGAGGAGAGACAGGCCAAAAGAGCCCGAACAGGAGAGGACTGACCTGAGCAGGCTCCGAGAGAAGAGAATTTGATGACTGTGGAGGTGGTTCCGGGGAAGACAGTCGAGTCCTTCGCGTTGGGACGACCCTCAGCCCAGAAGTATTGGTAGATTTGGTGGCCCTGCTACGAAGTAGTGTGGAAATTTTTACCTGGTCACCTTAAGACCTCGTCGGCATAGACCCAGAGGTGGCTGAACACCACCTCAACATCAGCCTGACAATAAAACCCGTAAAACAGAGAAAGCGCAATTTTGGGCCCGAGAAGGAAGCCATTATTGAAGCAGAGGTAGATAAACTTTTGAAGGCTGGGCATGTAGAGGGAATACAATTCCCCGAATGGCTCTACAACGCGGTCCTGGTGCCAAAAACAGAGGAGGACTGGCGAATGTGCATAGATTTTCGTGACCTTAACAAGGCTTGCCCTAAGGATCATTTTCCGCTGCCAAGGATAGACCAGCTGGTTGATTCCACTTCAGGTTGCGAGCTCCTAAGCATGATGGATGCTTCGCAGGGATATCACCAGATCCGGTTGGCCAAGGAAGACTAGAAGCGCGTCAGTTTTATAACCCCGAAAGGGATTTACTGCTACGTGGTCATGCCGTTCGGGCTTAAGAATGCGGGTGCCACATACCAACGATTGGTGGACAAGATTTTCAAAAATCAGCTCGGGCGAAACATGGAAGTCTATGTAGACGACATGTTGGTCAAAAGCGTGAAGGCGGCCTCCCACATGGATGACCTGAGGGAAACCTTTGATACCCTGCAGAAGTGTAGGATGAAGCTCAACCCCAAGAAGTGCATGTTTGGGGTAAGAGCTGGAAAGTTCCTAGGCTACATGGTCACGGAGAAGGGCATTGAATCAAACCTGGAAAAGGTCAGGGCTATCATAGATATGCAACCTCCGAAAAATGTTAAAGAGATGTAATGCTTGGATGGACGAATAGCAGCCCTGAGCAGGTTCGTCTCGCGTTCGGCTGAGAAGAGTCTGCTATTTTTTCAAGCTTTACAAAAAAGAGCTCGGTTCCAATGGGACGATAAATTCCAGGACGCATTTCAAAAGCTGAAGGAGTATCTAGTTGGCATGTCCTTGCTTACGAAACCTGTGCAGGGGGAGCCTTTGATCTTGTATTTATCTGTGGGGAAGCAAGCGGTTAGCACGGTCTGATCAGGGAGGAAGGAAAGTTGAAGAAATCGGTATACTACTGGAGCAAGGTCTTGTACGAGGCGGAACTGTGTTACATAGAATTGGAGCAAGCTATGCTAGCTCTGGTTGGGACAGCCCACAAGATCCGCCCTTATTTCCTTTCACACAGCGTTGTGGTCAGGATAATCTACCTTTGAAGGCAGTCATGGATAAACCAGAAGCCTCGGGACGCCTAGTGAAATGGATAATTGAACTCAGTGAGTTCGACATCAGTTTCAAGACGTGAAGGGCGATTAAGGCTCAGGCGTTGGTGGATTTCATGCAGGAAATGACCAGCCCTTCCGAAGGGACGAAGGAATGGATGATTTACACTGATGGTTCTGTTAGCAACCTCGGCTGTGGTGCAGGAGTAGTGCTGACAGATCCGGAGGGGATCACTACAGAGTACGCTGTACACATGAATTACCCCTTTCCAATAATGCTGCAGAGTATGAGGCCTTGCTGAGAGGGGTACGTATGGCGAAAGACCTAGGCACGGATCGGGTATGTGCAATGGCGGACTCGCAGCTGATATGTAAACAGATAAACGGGGAATTTGAGGCCAAAGAAGAGTACCTGCAAAAATATTTAACCCAATTTCATGAGCTGGAAAAGGGCATGAGCTCATTGAAAATCCACCAAATCCCCAGGGAAGAAAATGGGCGAGCTGATTACCTGGCCAAGGTGGCCAGTTCAACAACAGACTGCCAGGAAAGAATAATCACCCTATTGATGGCATATCAGGAGTTCAGGGAAGAGGAGGTGCATGCTGTAGAGGAAGGTGGACAGGACTGGCGCTACCCTATCAAAAAATATCTGGAAAAAGGAGAACTGCCAAGTAGTAAAGGAGAGGCAAATAAGCTGCGGATCAGGTCGGCCAGGTTTTGCATCATAAAGGGAGAGCTGTTCAGAAGGGGGTATGGGCAGCCTCTTTTAAAGTGCGTAAGCCATCAAGAGGGTGCTCACCTTCTAAAAGAGATACATGAGGGGTGCTGTGTCAATCATATGGGAGCGAGGGCCTTGGCTAGTAAGATAATGTAAGCTGGCTATTTCTGGACATCACTACGGAAAGAGGCTGAGGACTTCGTCAAACGATGTGAGAGATGCCCAAGATGTCCCCTTTGACTCACCAGCCTGCAGAACAGCTCATGACGATGAGCTCTCCCTGCCTTTTTGAAAAGTGGGGGATAGATTTGGTCGGACCATTCCCAATGGCTCCAGCCCAGAAGAAATCTTTGATCGTGGCCATCGACTACTTCAGCAAGTGGGTAGAAGCTGAGGCTCTGGCAGAAGTTACTGAGCAAGCAGTGATGGGCTTCATTTGGAAAAACATAGTGTGCCGGTTCGGCATTCCAAGGGTCATGTTCTCGGACAATGGCACCCAATTTATGGGAGCCAAAATTAGAGATTGGTGCGCCAAAATGAAAATTCAGCAACACTTCACATCTGTTTACCACCCGCAATCAAATGGACAAGTTGAGGTGAACAACCGCATACTTGTCCAGGGAATCAAGTCACGCTTAGAAATATCATGGGGTAAATGGGTGGAGGAGCTGAGCTCGGTTCTCTGGGCCTACCGTACTAATCCTAAAGAGAACACAGGCGAAACCCCCTTCAGTTTGGTCTATTTAATGGACGCCGTTATCCCTGCACCCACCGAGTACAAAACTTCAACGAGGACCAAAACAACGCGCTAGTGCAGGATGATTAACATGTATTTGTGGTTATTTTTAGTAGTATTTTAGTTTCTTTTTATTAGTGTTTTTGGTATAAGTTGGACCATTTATGCTTAACTTCGTATATTTAGACTTTCGGTTTATTTTATCGTGTTTCGATCTAAATTGATGCAAAACAAGTGATTATTTGATATTTTTTACTTTACAGCTAAGTAACCGGGAGAGCTCCGCGCATTAGAGATAAATTACAATGATCTAGAGATGAGGATCGAGCTTTCCGGCGAAAAGTAGCAAGTTTTTGGAGTTAACGGTTACACTTAACGGTTACAATCATAACCATTAGCCATAACCGTTAGGAGAAAGCAAGGAAGACAAAAATAGCAGTTAACAATTACTGCTAACGGTTACTATAACCGTTAGCTGGTAACCGTTAGCGGGGCCCAGGAACAGTAGACAGGCTTGCGGCCCAAGTCACGGAAAGATCTATAAATACCAGCACTAATCCGAATTCGGTGTGGGTGCACGTACTTTTCAACCCTAAAAATATTTCCTTAGATTAATCCTAGGGTTTGGAGATGGATAAAAACTTTCTCAAGAATCAAGTAAATTGAGGAAGTGGAGACTTTCAATGTTCTCTTGATAGATGTACATATCAGAGAGAGGTGTAGACTTTAGGGGGAGTCTCCAACATAGGTGTGTTGTGTTCTTTTTCCTTAAACCAAGCTTTATTATTCCCATTGGGTTTTGTTACTTGGCAAGGTTTTAACGAGGCAATAATAAAATACCATTTTACCCTTTGACTTGGCACAAGGGGGAGTGTTGAAGGAAAAACAAAATTAGTGTGTATTCGTCAATGATTCGAACTTTAGTGTACCTACTTATAAATATTTTTCAAAAATTTAAAAGCTCACCCGCAAGAGAACGAGATCGCGTGTAGGTTGGTAAGTTGAACCGAATCGTCTCTCAAGGAAACTAGGCTCTAAAGTTCCTTTTGTGTTTGTTTTTCACGAATAAGAGAATAAAATAAAATTCTAATCTAAACACAAAAAATCAAGAATTTAATTCAAACGAAGAATAATAAAAATCAAGATTTTTTGAAAAGTTTTATGAATCAAGGGTTCTAGAGCTTCGAATCGTTTCCACGATCTCTTGGGAAAATCCCAATTGATGGTTCACGACGATTCTAGGCTCTAGACCCCTTAAATCTAGCCAAGCAATTTTATCAATCTCAACATAATAATCCCAACATCATCATCACCAATTAATATCATACAATTCATCATCATACATAAGGGGTTTGTTTGTTGGGGTTTTGATTATTCAAATTCAAGCAAGATATTAAAAGCATAATAATTAGTTAAACTAAATTAAACGAAAGGAATTAAAGACTTACTAATTAAACGAGAAGAAAGTTGCAGCATTCCGTAAGCGAATCTTGAATCTAAATTATCTAAACTATCTAAGAACTAATTTAAAACTAAGAAATTATGAAAAGTAACTACAAAATTAAACGGCACTCGTTGGGGTTGTCAGCCCCTAAGAGGCCTTAGAAACCCTAGGAATATGATTATGTATCTAAAAATCCAAAATGCATAGGGTATTTATAGTTATGGGAAGTCTTGGGCAGCAAGAAAACCTAAAAAACGCATTTCTGCATGTTGGCGTCGATTGACGTCGGTTCTTGCGTCGACCGATGCAAACTGGTCGATGCTACAGAGACTTCCGCAGCCAGTGCGTCGATTGGCATCGGTTCTTGCGTCGACCGACGCAAACTGGTCGACGCTACAAAAAGTTTTGTGGGCTGGCAATGTCGGCAGCTCTACTATAACGGTTCTAGATGGTAAACCGTTATAGAAATCCGGAAGCTTTAAATTCTTCAAATCGCAGCCCGTTTTCGCTGAAACTCCACTCGTACGCCCACTCTTGACTACGTCCAACCAAAATACTTTAAAATACCTAAAACAAATATAAAATTAATTAATTATGATTAAAATATGATAAAACAAGTTGGAGATAAGAAAATACGAAAATGTGTTCAATCTATCCAACTTTCATTGAAAACAATAATAAAAACGAACTAAAATACTAACTAAAATCAAGATAAATTAGTGCTAATCAAATACCCCACGCTTAATTGGTTTGTTCATCCTCGAACAAACGATAATTTCAAAGTATAACAAGAATGAAAATATGCTCAAGCAATGAGTCATGTCGTACTACATAATTAATTTTGAAAATATAGATACATGCAACGCAACTTCAAACACTCCACCCTTATTACATTGCCGCTCCAAAATCAAATTCATGCATCCTCTCAAAAGGTAATATATATGGATGTACGCTCAAAGCACTCAAGCATTGCTACATAGGACGTGTATACACTCAAATCATACAAGTGCATGCACAATAAATAAGCACGGAAAATCAATCTCTTTTCAATCGCAAATTAAGTGTGTTATCGAACTAAGAATCGGAAAAGGTCTTTTCGGGTTGTAATGTAAGGCTCTTTGGACAGGTATAGAATATATAAGTCGTGTGGCTAACTCATGATCTAACATGATCAATAACTCACCAAACTATTCTAATCACGAAGCAATGTGCTTCACCTCATTCAAAAGAAAAACCTCACTAAACACTCATAACGTATCCTTTATACTTAGGGTATTTCTCAACTCGTAACTCTAAACCGACTTGAAGCTCAAACCACTTAATCAAAATCGAAGCTTATAATGTGCTTCTTATTACAACTCAACTCTTTGCCTTTTAAACATTAGACTTCATAATAAAATAAACAATAATAAACAAGCCTTTATTAGCGTGTAGGCAATGACTAACACAATTCAACTTAGACTCACCATCCATCATTTTCTTCTTTTTTTTTATTTCCCCTTTTATTATTTTTTATGGGGTATTTTTTTTTATTATATTTTTTTTCCGGATGGTGGTCCTAAATTACAAAAATTCATAAACATCATAAATTCCTAATAAAATCTCCAAAGCACTAATAAGTTATTAGTAATAACCAATAAAAATGACAAACTCCTACCCCACGCTTTTAATGGGTTGTAGGGGTCGACCCAATAAACACTCATGGCTATAGGCATGGATTATCTAGCTATGAGGGGCTCATTCCGAACTTATAGTGGCTAAAATATATGGATCTGGCAGAAATAGGGTTTTATTTGTGCCTTAACCTCATTTTCAAATTCAACTACACACAGCGGTTTCAAAGAGATATCAAATCAAAACTCATTCAAGTACATGCAATGATGATAAAAACTCAGGCTACTCATTGGCTTTTGCATGAAAAACTTTGAATTGACGCTGCTTTTTAGTTTGTGAAATCAATGGTATCCAAGTACCATTTTACAATATTTAAATAATAATAAAAATCTTGAAATTTTATGCACTTATACACGCTCAAAAGACAAGAATCTCAAATCATACGTAGTCAACTTTGACAGGCAAGCCATACAAACATAATTAAGCGCAGAAATAGCAATTAACCACGTTTAAGAATTTAATTATTACAGGCCAAATATTAAAAATTACACAATTAAGCAATAAAAATCACACTCGACCACCCCCTCTCTAAAAATCCCGACGATCTCCTGATTGCCACAAATACATCCAAAAGTCAAAAAGAGGAAGGAAAAGAAAACATCCCTGGAAATAGAAGGTCGAGCCACTACTCGTGGATTTGTGCAATTGGCCGGTGCTCCATCGTACGTGATATGAGATGTCCTAAAGAAAACGAAACAAACAAAAACAAAGAAAATAACAATATTTTTGATTTTTTTTGTTATAAAATTTTCATTAAAAGAATAAAGATACAATGATGTCAAAACTCGTGAGATCTATCATCCTCGGGAGCATCATCGACGTCTATGTCGGGATGGGGAAACGATGCCTCAAAACGCTCCTCAAGCCTCGAAATACGAGCTCGCATCTTCCTCAAGCTTCGACGGTTTTGCTCGTGGTTCGTGTCAATCTTGTCGTCAATGATTTAGAGCTTGTCGAACATCTTTAATTGGAATGCTCGGCTGTCTTTGAAAAATTAGCCCCAATCGGGACTCAGGCCCGAATTGGTACGTGGGGCCGGCTCCATTGTTGTGTCTCCATTCTCGTCATTCAGTCGAGACGAGGAGCCTCCTTGAGTCGTAGACCTCACTCGGGGTGCAGGGGCATGTGTCAAAGAAAGTGAAGTCGTCCCGAGTGGATGCAAGCCGTTTCCAACCAGATCGAACCTGAAGTGACGTGCGAGGACGGTAATGTACGGTGCGAAGGAGAGAAGTGGCGTCTTACTACCCGGCGTACCCTTAGTAATATTGTAGAGTCCGCTCAAAATCAATGGGTATATCCGGACTTGACGACTGTCAACAAGACACTATAGAACGTAGAGCTTGGACTTGGTCGCATAAGTGGCCTCGTTCTTGCATAAAATGATGTGGGCGAGGATCTTGTAGGCGACATAGAGGGCTTCATTTTGAATCTTCGAGCAAGGAAATCGCTTGCAATCGCCCGTGTTTCCCCCGGTGATCATCCCCTCAAAAGAGGCTAAATCGAAGCCTTGAACGCCTACCGGATGTTCCCCTTCGGTCAGGAAACCAAAAATGTTGCCAAAAACTTCTTCGTCCACAAAAACGTCGTTACCACCTAGCCTACATGTCAACCGACGCAAACCCAATTGACGCTACAGAGACCAATTCCTCGGCAGTTGCATCGATGCTGCGTCGATTGACACAAGTAGTCTCTGAGTCGACGCGGGCGGAATTCCTGGGTCGATTTCCCTTCGCTTGATTTATCAGTTTCCCTCGTTCGAGTTCTTCCATCTGTTCTAAAAAGATAAAAACCAAAATAAAACATTAAATAAACAGAAAATAAAATACAAAGGGATACAAAAAGCTCGGGTTGCCTCCCGAGAAGCGCAAATTTTAACGTCGCTTGTTCGACGCTATATTGTCCATTTAATTCCAACCGTACGGTGGGTCTCCAAACTCCACCAGCTTGCGATCTCTTTTGTTCTTTCCTCCGTCTTGATAAGGTTTCAGTCTATGCTTGTGAACTTGAAAGGATGATTTTTCGACCTCATCATATAACGTGGCTACTCCATACTCGTCCATATCTTTGATCAAGAACGGTCCACTCCAAGCAGCCTCGAAATCAGCCGGGCATTAGTGCAAAAAATATATTCTAGAATAGTCAATCTAGAACGCCTCAGAAAAAGACGATTTGGAATATAAGCCGGTGTCATTTTCGTAATAAAAGCGTCATATACCAGAACGTCTTAAAAAAAGGCGTTATGGTATATCGATATACCAGATCGTCTTTAAAAAGGCGTTCTGGTAAATTCTATATCTAGAACGTCTTTATAAAAGGGCGATCTGGTATATTCGATATACAAGATCGCCCTTTCTTATGGAACGTTGTGGTATATTCGATATACCAGATCGCCCTTTTTTTAAATATCTAGAACATCTTAAAAAGGCGATCTGGTATATAGTATTATTTATTAACACTTTTCTTACATTTTCTGGAACCCTAAAATAGAATTCGCCGCTCCTCTCCTCTCCTATGCGCTCCGCTCCTCTCCTCTCCCCTGCACCTGCGATTTAACCACCGCCATTTCCAAACCACCGACGGCCACCATCTTGCAATCGCCACCCAAACTCAGGTTGTGCCTCCCAATTTTTCGCACTCTTCAAAAAAATATGCGCTCCATGGACCTTCGTCGGCGTTGCCCGGCCATCGGAAAACCGGAGCCACTACCTCAGGAGGTCTTAACATCCCATCCCTCACTTCTAATTTTGAAAAACCTGCAACAACTCACAAAGATAAACACAACCCCCAAGATTAAGGCGCCGATCCCCTTTTGGGGAAAAAGGGAATGTCGCCGGCCAGTGATAATTCGACCAAATTGGATACGTTAATTCCTTGTCCTCAGCAAGGCGAACCTAACCCATCAGCCAATTTCAAGAAAGGGGCCCCAATTGAAGCTAATTCAAAAAATCCAATCGTCGATCCCCTTTTTAGGAAAATTGTTGAAACCACGAACGGTGCCCCCCGACCAAACTTGACGAGTATATTCCTTCACCTCACTCAGTTGTAGATAGCCCAGCTCGGCTTACGCTTGAAGAACGGGAGCTTGCGGCCTTTGCCGCTGCTAGGGCTGCCGGAGCTCTGCCACCTCCAACCCCGACCTCTGGATCTCGCACAACCGACCAACACCCTCCACACACCCATAGCTCGGCTCCAGGTCCGACAGCCCCGGCAGTCCTTCCCCCCGTCAAATTGTTTGTTGAAGCGGTTTCGGCAGGAGATTCGACCAAAACTCCAGTCCTTGGCTCTGTCAACCGTATCTTGACATACCGGAAGCTACCTTTTCAGTCCTGGAATTCTTAATAGCCTCGACTGATTTCAAGCATTCACTTGTTGGGAAATTTTCTTTCGGATATTTTCAACTCTCAGCATGTTGTCGTGAGTGTCCTTGATGAACGGATATTTTCTAACTTATGGATGACATGAGAGGTGAGGATAGGGGATTATCCGATGCACATTTTTAAATGGACTCCGAATTTTGATTTCAAGAGTGAACCTCCTTTTGTGCCGGTTTGGATTCGCATTGTTGATCTTCCATTGGTTTAAATTTTGAAAGATCTCGCTCTCGGAAAATTTCCGTTTGCTGTGACAACTCGAGAATCGAGCTTGAAGTTGAATATGAAAAAAATTCCACCGTACTGCTCATTTTTTCGTCATCTCGGTCATCTTGAGGATCTTTGTTATGTGAAAAATGCTGCCCTTAAACCTATTAATTTTGTTCCCCATTTTTCTGAACCTGTTTAATGCTGCCCTTAATACACACTTGTTTAATGTTTATTAAGTCTTAAATTTATAGCGCCTGAATTATAATGGTATATGCTGCTGGGGACATATCATAATTTTCTGATATATGGTTTGTTTGCTTGAATGTTCTAATTTTAGTTTTTGAGACTGTTGTCTTGCTCTTGTGCAGATGGCTAAATATCGAATATCAATATATGGCAGAAAAATGAGTGAGTGGGACCAGCTAGCTAGTTAGATTGTAAACAATGACTTATACAGTGAGAATGTTGTGTGGCTGATTCAAGTATGGAATAGTGTATTTGCATCTGTTTAATATACTAGTAATTGTTGATGTTGAAATTAAATCGAGTCATATAAGGAAGGGTAGTCTGTTGAGTGTCCACCAGAAGACATCGTCATGTCCAAGCATTGAATTCCATGAAAACGGCTCAGGCGGTTAGTGAATGAGACTTTCATGGAATTGGCTTCATGCAATCTTTAATAATTGTCACTCAATCTTTTTGATTCCGTAGTAAAGATTTTTGGTCTGATAGATGAGCAACACTAATCCCCAAGTCAGCTTCTTCTATAGCTTGAATAGCTTCATCTTCACTCAAATATGTTTTTTTACATATTTGTATGTATTTTTGGGTGTTTTTCAGTCTCGTTTTGTGTTTTAGTTGAGTTTTTATCGTCTCAGTAGTTGTTTTGGTTTATTTATTTTCTTGTACTCCATCTCATTTTATTGTATTTCTCTTATTATTACTTGTGTTTAGGATTTTTATTTTAATAAGGTCAAATGGGGACTACGCGAGTAATCGACGAGCCAATGGTGCCCACACGTGCCCTGCAGCAACATAAGCAGAAAGCACCAACGCCCAACACCAAGCCAAGCAATGTGCACTTAAGTTAATTTAGTAATAAATATTAAGTTCATGGGATGCACTATAAAATGGCCTGTAGTGGAGTGTTTCGGGATGTAAGTATATGATCAATTTGTTCGATCTAATCTTATGATAAGAAAAGAAATTATGTAGTCAGGAAAGAGAGAAAAGTATTTCTTTAACATGGCAATGCACAAGAATGTATGTGAAAGGTAGTATCTGATACGACAATACAGTCGGGAAAAACCAATCAGAAACCAACCTAGTTTTTCCGTCTTGTACTTTAGAAGCTTTGGCATAACTGGGCTATTCATCTTTGTATAGTAGCTATTTTCTGGCTAGATAGTAGTGGAAATATGTATAATTCAAGGCTTAGCTTCCAATCGAAGCTCTTCACCGTGTTGG
>BMAC01000123.1:623252-635990 GCA_014905375.1 Phtheirospermum japonicum | reverse complement strand
TTAACGAACCGAACGTTCACGAACAAAAGTTCGTTCGTATTTAACTATTTCAAAATGACACTATTCCATTTACCAAGTAAAGGTAATGAATAAATAATTAACTAACCATGGGGGCATTAATGAAAAATGCAATACTTTGACTATTTTTTTTTTCTTCAAAAGTTTCATATATATTTGAGAGTTTTTCAAAATTAATGGTATATGCATGCTACGATTATACATTTTCATCAATCAGTTAACGGAAAAATAATACTAGAGTCTAGATAATTTGTCTGACGAGATTTGTGATATTACTACTTGTTTGCTGCAATTTCTGCATTATAGAAGTTTAAACCTTTTTTGTTTTCTTTTCCTTTTTCTTATTTTCTTCGTTATTCCTACTGATCAAGTTGAGGAGGTTAAGAGTGCAACAACGCATCAAGAGCATGGAATTTATTCCCGATGAAGAAAATGAAATGCCAGAAATCCCGTCATCAACTTCGTTTCTTCCTCATGCGGTAATTTTCGAACCCATACCTTAATCATCCAAATACTTTTTTTTTAAATTTTAATTTACAAAGATGCTATCCATTCTCTTGAAAACAGACATCCAAGTCGGTGAATCAGCTTTACATCACAAGCTTTATATTTATAACTGGAACTATTATATTTGGGGGCCTTGTTGCACCAATCGTAAGCTCTTAATCTTGACAATTAATTGCTTGTTCTAAACTATCTCTACATTTTTTTGGCTAATAATCTTGATGAGAAATTGTGTACCTTCAACGTAATATTGAACTTTCATGACAGCTTGAGCTGAAATTGGGTTTGGGAGGTACCTCGTATGAAGATTTCATACGCAACATGCACTTGCCCATGCGGTTAAGATACGTGCCATTTTTACGTAAATGCTTATTTTCCTTCAGCACAACTAGTTTCTTTTATGCATTCGAATTATGACTATTTTTGATGAACTATCTGGTTGATATACAATGATTTTGGTAGTGATTAGAATAAGGTTAGTAACCAGATTAGGATTGACATACATCTGCCTACCAACACCTGTATCCAAAATCTAAGAATTACTACTAACATGATCAAAAGTACTCAGTGCAAATTGAGAACTTAGGTTACTTGTAAGGATACTTGTAGTATTGGGATATAATTTAGTAGTATTCAGAGTTCATTTAAGCCTTGTCAAACAAGTGATACTAATTAGGCGTAAAATGATATTTTGAGTTGTCTGGGGCTTGTTTGCAATAAAAAAGAAAACTTAGGCCTCTCCACTGAAGCTCTTAAGACATTAATCTCTACAAGTTTGTGTGATTTTAAAGTCTTCGGTAGGTAATTTGGTTTTTTCTTGTAGTCTCATATTTTCTCCAAATATGAATAGCTCATATAAAAACTGTATAAGTGAAACACTTCCATTGTTAATATTTAGTTTAAGCGTAAATCTTGATGAATTCGCCTTTTTCTGAATTATATAATTGTTCCGTTAAGATTTAGGTCCAGACAGAAAGCCTTGATCACATTAAAAAAAAAAAACAATTATAGTACTTTATTATTTCCATTGTGATAACAGGGTTATTTCCATTGATGATTTATTTCATTGATGATATCCATATAGTACTTTATTATTTCAATTACATATAGATTTATTTCCGGTTTTCCATTGACCTGCAGGTACTCAACATGGAACAACCTTATTCGAACGATGAAATTGATGATGTACGTAGACGTTGGGCGGAGTGTTTATTAGAGGTTATTGCTTGATCACAATATAGGTTGTGCAATATATTTTGGAGTGTAAGAAACAAACTATTTGTGGATAACTTGCATGGTAGCAAAATAGGTACTCATCGTCTTTTGGTGATTTCTATTTTAACATTTGGTGATCGTGTATTTGGCGACTTGTGTTGTTCTTATTGACATCTTTTGGTGTTCGTGTATTATTGTGATTGATGGATGATTTTTGGATTGTTATTTGAATTATATAAATAATAGGTATTTTGTGAAAAAATTGTGATTTATGAGGTATGAACAGATCTAAAAAAAATTCTGGAATTCCAAAGCTATCAAAAAGGCGTTCTAGAAAATGTATATTCTAGAACGTCTTTTCGAAAAGACGTTCTGGAAAATATATATTCTAGAACGTCTCTTTCGTAAAGACGTTCTAAAAATTTTATTTTCTAGAACGTCTTTTTTCAAAAAGGCGTCCTGGAAAATGTATATTCTAGAACGTCTCTTTTGAAAAGGCGTTGTGGAAAATGTATATTCTAGATCGCTTTCAATATTGACGTTCTGGAAAATGTATATTCTAGAACGTCTTTTCTAAATGACGTTCTGGAAAATGTTTATTCTAGAACGTCCTGTTCTAAATGACGTTCTAGAATATACATTTTCCAGAACGTCAATATGGAAAGCGATCTAGAATATACATTTTCTAGAACGTCTTTATTGTAACCGATCTGGAATGTTATTTTATGGAACATATCAACCAGGGAAAACTATTTTCTAGAATGGGTAAATTGCTTTTCTAGAACGTCTCAAATAACCGTTCTAGAATATCGGATATTCTAGAACACAGAAAGCTGATCTGGAAAATCTGATATTCTAGAACAGCTCTAGTCAGAACGCCTGGGCAGGGCGATCTAGAATAACTGAAACAGGGCGTTCTAGAAAACTGTTTCTGCACTAGTGGAATCAAACGTCATACTGCAAGTTTTTAACTTCCTTGGTGCGAACTTCTTCTATTTCTTCCTATTTGGCATCCAAGTATTGTTGAACGCCTCGCCCTTGTTCCTTGTATAGTTAAAAATTTTGTTGGGGTCGAGGGAATCGTACATCGAATGATTTGTTGGTGGCTTCAACTCCACCTTTTCCTCGAATTTAGGTGCTTTGGTCTCCATATAAAATTCATCTCTAAATTCTTCTATAATATAATTTATGTCAATTCCTAGTAACTCGATCAAATCTTCACCACTCAAATGCTTCTCGTCATCAAACTCATCGTACTCCTCACCGAAGTCAACTTCTAGAATATCCCCCTCCTTCCTTGGAAATCCGGCGTTGTCCTCGTCGCCTAATTCATCCACAACCACGATTCCCTTTAGCTCGTGAATGCATGATGCAACGGGATCAACGAACGAACAATCGTCTTGCATAGCTGGGGAGGGAGCATTTTGAATATCCTTTAGAGAAAACATCACTTTTTCGCCCAAAACGGTCATCATCATCCTCCCCTTGTGAACATCAATCAGAGTATGGGAGGTAGACATAAACGGGCGCTCCAGTAATATGGTATGCTCCGTGCTCTCAACCGATACTTCGCCAACGTCCATAACCACAAGATCAACCGGAATTACTAGCTCTCCAACTTGTATTAAAACATCCTCAACTATCCCCAAAGGTAGCCGAATTGAGCGATCGGCCAACTGTAGTCGCATGGTCATCGGCTTCAGTGGTCCAAGATCAAATTCTTGATAAAGCGAATAAGGCATGAGATTAATTCCTACTCTTTGACCATCTGCTCGTTAGTATTCATAGCTTCAACCCAAAAACGTTTTGCAATGCCATTCGAAATGAGCATAGTTCTAGTCATCTCAGCTAGAGATCTATTTTTTCGTTCAGCTATGCCATTTTGTTGGGGAGTGATTGATGAAGAAAAAATATGACTTATGCCTTCTGAAATGCAATATTTTAAAAAGATGCATTTTCAAACTCTTTTCCGTATTCTGTTCTAATCCTACCAATATTCACACCAAATCTTACACACATCCTGTTTGCAAATTTTTTGAATGCTTCAAAAGTTTCAGATTTTTCTTTTAAAAACTCTACCCAAGTGAAACGAGAAAAATCATCAACAATAACCAGTACGTACCTTTTACCACTAAGGCTCTCAAATTCAAGTGGTCCCATAAGATCCATATGAAGGAGTTCGAAGCAAGATGATGTAGTGAGACTTTGCTGTACTGGATGTGGCACTCTGACCTGCTTTCCTTTCTGGCATGCCTCGCACACAGAGATGATCTTGGTGTTGAGCTTAGGAAGCCTAGACAAAACTTCTTCCTTGGCCAACCTGTCCATCATCTTGTAGTTGACATGCCCGAGATCTTGATGCCATACCTCAGCATCACTCAATTGAGACAGTTTTCAAAAGGCATCACTTTGGATTTGGTAGCAGTTATCTGAAGTCCTTTGACCAGTGAGAATACATGGTCCATTCTCCTCATAGACTTCACATTTCTCACGGTTGAATTTGACACTAAAACCTCCGTCGCACAGTTGACTTATGCTTATCAAATTTGCAGTAAGTCCTTCTACCAGCAACATATTTCCCAGAGTTACAACGCCGGGAACATGGAGAGTTCCTTGACCAACTATTTGGCCATTTGCACCTCCACCATACTTTACCTTTCCACCTCGAAATTTGACAATGTTGGAAAGTAGTTCCTCTGACCCAGTCATATGCTTCAAGTGTCCACTATCGAAATACTAGGCTCCAGGGACGTGGGATTTCAGGGAGGTATGGATCATATTGCACTTGATGGTATTTTTCTTGACCCACACTTGTTTGAACCTGGTGTTGGTATTGATGTTGGTTACACGGGAACCAACAAGGGATTCTGCAGCCACCTTTGTTCTCTGAAAATGTCTTCTCTCGCCAATAATCTTCCAGCAAAAAGGCCGAATGTGACCTGGCTCACCACAATGATGACACACGAACTGTCTCCTTCTCTTCTTGTGGCGTTTGGGAGATTTTTGTTCTTGGCTGGATACTTGTGTTGGCTGATTCGGTTTATAACCAATTCCATGTTTTGAGGTTTATGGGAAGCTGATCTCCAAGATTTCATCAAGATTTGCCTTCCCTTTGTTCAGATTCGTGATAGTTCCTTGAACCTTTGTCAACTCAGTTTTCACCTTTTCTAGCTCAACATCCTTCTTGGTGAGCGACGTTTCCAAGCGAACAATTATGTCGAGTTGATCATCCTTCTCCTTGGTTAGTTTTTCAACTTCTTTCATGGGATCCTTGACCTTGAGTAACCTGTTTTCCCCAACTGACAAACAGTTGCTTGTGCTCAATGTTGGTTTCAAGGATACCAACATGGACGTCGTCGTCCCACACAACATAGAGAATAAGGATGGAATGGGTTCAATTGACTCGGCATTGACATCCTCAGTAAAGTCTGTAGCAATGACTCGCACGTATTTGTCACGATTTTTGGTATATTTGGCTAATGTTTTAGTTAGATTTGTTGTTAATTTTGGGTATAAGTTGGATTGATTGAGCATATTTTTGTATTTATGTATCTCCGACTTATTTTACCACTTTTTATGTTTATTTTAGGTATTTTGAAGTTTTTCGGTGTTAAGGTGGATGAATGTGGGCCCGCAAGTGGAGTTTCAAAGAAATTGGGCCCTGATTTGGTATATTATAGCTGACACTGGATCTGTCATCCACACTGGGTTACCCAGTGTCAAAACCTAGTGTTAGAAAATCTGGTAGAATCCATCCGATCAGACTGGGAGACCATCCGATCGGACAAAAGCGTTACAAACTCGAGTTTTGTGGAGATCCTCAGTTACGGAAGGGCTATTTGATGGCTACAAAAGGCCAAGAACTCATCCACATTCAGACACACGAAAATATCACTAGGAATTCACTTGGGAACCCATAATCCCTCGTCCGGTTCATGAAAAACCGAGTCGAGAAGACAATCTCAAACCTCTTGGGGATGAGCGTTCTTGAATCATTTTTCCTTTCGTCCTTTCAGTTGATTAGTTGGTGATAACCGCTGGAGACGGAGGCTCGTGACAAGCTCTAGGGATTCAGCGAGGTTCATTTCATTCCCGGAATAGCTGGACTTAGCAAGGAATCATCGTAGTGTCGTGATAGAGTTTTCTCACGACTTAGTAATCTCTAAACCTTTATCTCGTTGATTAGTTTGGTAAATCATGTTAGATAGTAATTTGTGATGTTATGATATTTAGTAGAATCGTTTATGGTTAAGTCCTTGTGAACGATTTATTGGTGAATTGCTTATTGCTAATTAGTTGATTCATGTTATCGTAATTTGGATGTTTGGATGTTATTTGCAATCATGATTAGTTGTTGTCTTGAGGTTGTGATAGTGATTTTGTTGATGATTGATAATTAGAACTTGCGGGTCTATTGCCGGGAATCATTTAGAACCATCGCTTGGAATTATCGGGCGTTTAATCTATACATTGGGATTGACAACCCCAACTCGTAGACTAAGTGTTCGACGAAATGCCCAAGTGGTCGTGGAGACAATTCCAAGGCCCTAGACCCCCATTTTATTAATCATTTAAAATTTTTTTCAATTTCGTTTTATAATTCGTTGTTAAGACTTTTAAAAACATTAGTTAAGTTTTTGCACAGAGATTGACGCTCTCTTTGCAAGACTAGTTTTTAAATCACTAGTAGTATAAATCTTTGTTCTTGATATTAAAATTTACAAAATAAAAACCCCTTTGTCCGCGTGTTTAGTGTAGCTTTTTATTACTTTCTCATTCGTATAAACAAACACAAGAATAACTTCCGATTAGTCTTCCTCGAGAGATCGACTCGAGTTAACTTGCCAGTCTACAAGTGATCCCGTTCTCTTGTGGGCGAACTAAAACCCTTTCAAAAGTAGACGAGCACTGTTTAACTGGGTTTTAATTTTGAAAGGAACACAAAAGTTCAGCTGAAGCAACCATGCTCTTTTTCCTAAGAGTGTTAGCACACTCATTCTTATAGTGTCCCCAACCCTTACATTCATGACATTGCACCTCACTGAGTGGTTTCGTGGGACTGGATGCATTGGGAATTGACGATGTGGACTGAGATCTGGGAAGAGCGCGTCCATTGAATTTTGGTGTAGACGCTTGTGGCCTGGATTTTGTGCTTGAACCTCCAATGCTATTCTTCTTCTTCAAAAAATTATTGAAACGTTGGGTCACAAAGGACAATTCGTCCTCCTCAAGCGTAGTAGATTCAATCTTTTTCAGAATCCCATTCAAATCAAACTCCTCATCATCTTCATCGTCGTCTAGGTTAGCATCGGAGGTGAGAGCCACATTCTTCTCTATTGAGTTGGAACCAAGGTGTTCCATCTCATATTGCTTGATGTTTCCAACCAAGGTGTTAAACTCTATATCATCAACATCTTTAGATTCTTCTATGGTAACCACCTTCATATTAATATTCTTTGAGATGGATCTCAGCAGTTTTCCTACAAGATGGGAGTTAGTTATTGATTCACCAAGCTCTCTGCACTCGTTTGTAATGTCTGATAGTCTCATGGAGTAGTCCATGATTGACTCATTTTCATCCATTCTCATTGCCTCGAAAGTGGACATCAACATTCTCAGCCTAGATCTCTTCACGCTCTGAGTTCCTTCACACACCCTTTGAAGTGCGTTCCATTCATCCTTTGCTGAGTGGAAATTCTTGATGACTCTGTAATAACTTGCATCTACATATCCACACAAGGTGTTAATGCATTTGGAATTCCAGTTTGCAGTAGCTATTTCGTCATCAGTCCAATCTTCCTCTTTCTTGTCGATGGTATCACCTTCACCATCAGTGACACGTGGCTTTTCCCATCCGACTAGTACGGTTCTCCATGCACGTTCATCAATGCTATTTAAATGCCAACGCATCCTCTGTTTCCAGAGGTAATAGTTCTCCCCATTGAGGATCGGAGGCCTTGGGTTGCCTTGAGCATCCATATATAGCACCTAAAAATAAGGATCGGTACTTAAATTGTTAAGTAACCCGCTCTAGATGCCAATTGTAGAATTTGAAGGTCTATGGTTTAAAAAATAAGTCTCAAATTTACGATGTTGTTATCAATGTTAACCAACACTGACTACCAACATCAACCAGAGTTAAAACAAAAATATGCAGCGGAAATAAAACTTAAGAACACAGAAAATTAAATTCAGTTCACAAGTATAAATACTTGTGAACTTGGGTGTACAAACCCAAAAACTATATTACTTTCTTGTTCACGATCAAAACAAAAATATGAATTAATATATGAAAACTAAAATATCAAAAATTTGATACTAAATACTTGTCGCCGTGATGACAAGATCTTCTCCGTTGGTTACGCAACTTCAAAGAACTTCTTAATCTCGAACAATGGCTCCAAGTAGTCTTCACTTATTTTCCTTGCTGTGCGTCTTGCGTTGCGTCGTGTCCTTCTCTCTCAAAAATCCGTGCGTCAAAAAGTGATTCCCAAGCTTTAGTCTTCTCTTGTCTTAAATAGACAATTCTAGAATCCTAAACTTGGTAAACAAGTAAAACAAATCCTAAACACAATCTAGGAAACTAAATAAAGTCTAGGAAACAAATAAAGTCCTAAATCTAGTTCCCTAACTTATTTTGTGCCCAAGAAAGGCAAAAAAAAAAATAGGAATTATTGCCAAGAATAAATTCCTCAACAAGTCACAACTTCAATAAAATCATGAACAATATGATATTGATAGTGGCTTTTTTTTAGCTTACCATGTCATTCATTCCATGTCTGCCCTTAACTGTGTTGAGAAACACGCGGGATATTATTCAAAAGTTTTGTATGCAAATAATAAAGTGAGTCTAAATGTTAGTTAAGGTATTGGAGTATTAGCACTTACACTTAGATAATTAAGCAGCTAAAATAATCAAGAGAAAGGACTTATAATTTTCTTATTGATGCGACCAAAAAGATTGGTGCTTCATGAAAAGAGGATACTGGTCTCAAATATGTGATCGGCGACCTGATAGATTTCCAGAAAACTCCTGGCGACCTGATAAACCTGGAAAATAGAACCCAAGTAGGGCGACCCCAGCGTAAGCCATCCGATGCTTAATTTAGATAGTGTTCAACAGAGATGTGCGAGAGCTTAATAGTGCGCAAGAGCTTAAAATATAAGATAATATCAATATAGAGTAAAAAGTGAGGCATGTGTCCTTTTTGTATAAACAATAGATAAGAGACGTGTTCCAAATCTATAGTCCTTGTCACTTGTATAAGAGCTCGCTTCTCCTAAAGGAGATCTCGCCATTGAATCTATAAAATATGTAAGCTCCGTGATCCATGATAATTGGAGATGAGAGAATAATATGAGCTTCATGATATAGAGGAGGGAGAGGTTCAAGTTAAGTTATCAAGCTTGTGAAATAAGAGCATGTAAGGGCCTGGAAGATCATGAGATGTGAGAGCATGAGATCATTATGAAATAAAGGCCTGAACCCCCTATTTATAAGATTAATTAGACTTCTCCACCTGTTAGTATGATTCCTTCCCAAGATGGGATTAAATCTCCTAATTGTACCCAGTTTCCATAATTAGGAAATATTCTCATATTAGGATACTTACTTCCCATAATTCCATAATAACCATAATTATATATAACCATATACGCCAGGACCTGCAACCCTCTACCCCTTTCGTCATTTTATTAAAATACCAAGTCAACTTTTGATGTCGTATCAGCTAGTCCCCCATATTCTGGTTGATTGAGGTACGGAATGAGGTAGAATATAATAAAGAATAAAGGTTTCATTCATCCGAAAATAAGTGGCACTTATCTCATAAGAGCTCGCCACTCTTATATGAGAGGTCGATGCCCCCGAAAATATCTCTCCCTCCTCACAGAAAGATTGAACCTTTTAGAAGAAGAGGTCGCTTACTAAATCTACAGGATATCTGCATGTTTACTGACCTGGATATCTGTCAGCTCATAGCCATAAGAACCATAAAAACCATTTATGACCAAGAAAACCATTCAGTCCCCTAAGTCTAAATAATTCGAACAAAATAAAATAATTAGACCATGCTAAAACCAGCAGCGACCATATAACAATAACATAGGTCCGAGAAAACCACCTTGTCCCCAATGTTCAAATAATGCAAACAAAGCAAAACAACCAGGTCGCATGAACTCAATAAAACTTGGCCATAGATGACTAAGAAAACTACTTAGTCCCCCAGGTTAATGCAACCAGGAAATAAAACCAAGTTACTTAAAACATTAAGTCCCCCATGTTCAAGTAATGCAAACAAGGTAGCACAATGAAGTCTCACCAAACCAAAACCAAACAAGACATACGATGCAAGCAAAAAAACTACTAAGTCAAAACACCATATAATCACGTAATCAACCACATTCAAAGTCATATATTCAAATTTGTAAAGAACATGTAAGTTAAACATACTCTTCACATAGACTTCAAACAAAGCATCCATGAATATGTAAATCAAACATATTCAAAGATAAAAATCTCAAAGAACATGTGTATCAAACATGCTCTCTACCGAAAATGATATGTAAGTTAAACGTATCCCTTATGTAAAACCATTTTTATTTAATTTTTTAAATTTAATTTATTAAAAGAATAAAAAAAATATAAAAACCGGCGGTTAACAGCCCGGTTCAGTTCACCGCCTGGTTCGGTTAACTGGTTTAATCGTAATCTTAACCATTTCTCAGCAGGTTAGATTACGATTAGGGTTGAACCGGTTAACTTAACCACCAGTTATTAACCATCGGTTATTAACAGGTTTAACACGTCTAAGGATGTCCTCCGGTCGTCGTTTCTTGTTCGCGCTATGTTCCCTTGCATGTCTCCACTTGTCCATTCCATAACAAGTCGATTGGAATGCCAAAAGCGTGCGCAGGTCCCGCTTGGTCATTCTACGACCAAAAACATAAAAACGAGTGAAAATCTATGAGAATTGTAATAAATATCGCGAAAATGCTACAAAGCCTAAACTAACAAAATAGGTCTAATCGACTCCCAACTCCTATAAATGCATGCGAAACACATGCAATCACGACACAAAAATGTAACAAAAACACGTACAAAAATGTGCAAATCACTATGTAATTTTTGTGATGGGTTTTGACGTAGCAAAATCTTGAAGTTCAATCATCATATATCCATCAATTATGCATTGTTGTGTGAGCCGTCGACTATATTCAATAGTGGGTACCTTAGTCTCTTTTTCATGTAACTGGTAAGGAAAGATCTCCCTCTGGCTAACATATTATCTACCTTTGCCTTTTTTGATGTTTTTATAAATATATATCTTCCCTATAGTTACTTCCCCCTTAAGGAAATAGCAATGGATATTGTATTATAAGGTACAAAGGATGCAACTTGTTGATATATGTCAAACTATCAGATCTCGTTTTTACTACAATATCCATGTTACCACTTCTAGGATCAAGATCACGAATAACTAATTGAAAAACCTTGTCCACTTTTGGAAGATTGTGTGTCCTTCCATCCTCGTCTCTTCTCATAAATCAATGCAATATCACTTCAGCAACACCATTTTCTACTAACGATTATTTGGACTTTCTAAAACCAAATTATTTTCACTATCGAGCATGGATTGTAGGTATGCTATAACTATAGTGTGAAGAGAATTTTTTTCATTGTTAACTTTGCATAGTGAGCAAATAATAGTGTAAGTATACTAAATAAATATAAATATTCCAATTAGTTTTGTGTGTGTGTGTGTGTATGTGTTATTAGGGTATCTATCCTAATTGTATATGTATAATATGTAGGGTTAAATTTTATTTTATTATTTTTAATATCAATTAGGATATCGATCCTAATTATTTTAAGAAACTCCTAAATAATTAAAAAATTGATCATAGGTGTAATTAAAAAAAAACCAAATCATAATTAATATTAAACATTACTTTATGAGATCAATTCTGATAAAATAATTAATGAATTATAATGTATTATATAATTAACATGTTGAGTTCCAATAAAAAATATTAAGTTATATTGTGCTATACGTTTTTAATAATTTAATTTAAAAAGTTATCAAATTATAAGTAATTATATATATATATATATATAACAAAATAACATATTACACCTATATACTAAACAAAAATACTTCTATCCTACGTGTCTGCCTAGGAAACTTTGGGGTGACGTGTGATTTTTTGATGGTTCGGATGTTTATGTGGCAAATTTTGAAGGTTTGGAAACTTACTGAAATATATGATTCTAATATCTGTTTAATATAATATATATCCTTTTATTCCATTTTCCTAATTCATTGTTTCCATTTATTCTTATGATATAAAAATATAAAAAGTTATATATAATTAAAGATATATAATCCAAATTACTTATATTAAATATATATAAATTATAATATTAAATTAAAAGTTAAAATAATTTTATTCTTAGAATTTAAAATATAAAATATAATTAAATTTTGACTTATTTGTAATTATCTAAGTATGTAACTAAATACTATTGACAAACTCAACGTAAATATAAAAAAAATATAAAATATAAAGTAATAATAATGAATAAATATGAATAGACATCGGTACATAAAGAAATGGATTGAAAATATGCAATATTTTGAATTTTTCTAAGTATGAACCAAAAGTTATTAATGATTTAATCTAAATATTTATATAGAAAAGTATTTGATGATAATAATAATAATTAATTAATAGAAATTAGATATAGGTTAAGAATTAGTTAATCTAAATATTAAAATATGAAATTATTTGATAATAAAATTAATAATTAATAAATAGTGATTAGACATCCGTATAATGTACAAGTTGAGAATCTAATATCTTTTGAATCTTTCTTAATTTAAGAATTTTATATTATCATAAATACTTTTATATTTACTTTTTAATAACTCTCGTGTAACACGCGGGTGTTAAATTAATATATATATATATATATATATATATATATATATATATATATAT
>BMAC01000123.1:610302-623237 GCA_014905375.1 Phtheirospermum japonicum | reverse complement strand
TATATATATATCAAGTACCCCTACAGATATACCTAAATCAGTTTATATTAAACCTAGAAGACTAGAACCAGTTACTGTAAATAACCAGACAAAAAATCTAATCTCTTCAGATCTAACAAGTCCATCTCCTGAAAAGATAGATGACCCTATAAAGATACCTGAAGTAATACATGAAGGTTTCAAAGAAGAGATACCTGAAGTAATACATAAAGGTCTCAATAGATTAGATATGAATATTACTAATCTGGCTTTTTCTTCAAATTATTCAGACAAATTAAATATTCTACAAAAAGACCTTAGAATTGATAAAGAAACCATTAAAACAAAAAATAGTAAAGATGGTGAATCACAACAAGACACAATTCTGAGGATAAACCGTGCTACTTCTCGACAGTCCACAGGTAACACTCCTCGTTTGAAATCAGAATTATTTGGTAAACTTATTCACATAAAACTTAAACAACTTAAAAATAATTTTCCAAAAATGAAAATTCGAAAAGAATATAATCCATCTTATTGGAAGATTTTAGTTAATTTACATGTCCTTTTAAAAAGAAAAATTAAGAGAAAATATTATGATAAGTCTACTTACAATTACTTGAATAGTATAACTAGGCGAAAGTACTTAAAAAACAATAGAGGTTCAAAATTCTTAAAACATTTATTTAATAATAAGAAGAAAAGAAAAATAAAACCAAAAATTTATTCTAAAATTTTAAAAAATAACATATCTTTTCAGTATTATTCAACAATATGCTCAAGTACGGGGTCAGAGAAGCATGTTTCTGTTCTGACAGAAGAACAACAGATTCATTTCAAAATTCTTAAAAATATTCATGACCCAAATTTACAAAAAGAGTATCTTGACATGATGTTAAACAACTCAGGTAAGAATATGGCCCCTTCAAACACCTCTCAAAGTACGCTTGATTTAACATATATTTCTCAAGAAAAGGACTTGACAATAAATGATTTGCAAAAAGAAATGAAAACGGTAAAATTAAAACTAAAAGATTTAAAAGAAAGACAAAAACAAGATTATAAAGATTTTAAATACATAATAGAAAATACTAATGAAAAACCCATTATTAAGAATAGATATTTTGAAAATGATGATGATGATTTAATAAATAACATTAAAGTTCCTGAAAATTCTCTATTTATTATTAAAGAAATAACTTTTAGAAAATATTTAATAAATATATCCCTTCAGTTTTCAGAAAACTTCAAACTTGATACTATAGCTTTATTTGATACTGGAGCAGACTGTATCAAAGAAGGTATTGTACCTAAAAAATTCCAAGAAAAAACTAATGAAAGGCTTTCTACAGCTAACAATTCTAAATTAATTATTAATTCAAAAACTAGAGCAASAATTATTAATAATGGAATACTTCTCAAAATATATTTTGTTCTTGTTGAAGATATATATCATGCAGTTATATTAGGAACACCTTTTATAAATCTTATAACACCTTATAAGGTTTGTTCAAATTCTATCTCTTTCAAGATTAATCATAAAAAGCTAAATTTCCATTTTCTAAAATTGCCAAAAACTAGAAATCTTAATTTAATCAAAGCCTACTCCATTCATGAAAATACTATTAATAATTTTATCCTAGAAAAGAATTTTCATTTAGATAATATTAAGAAAGATATATCTCTCAAAAGAATAGAAAATAAATTAGGAAGACCAGCAGTAAAAAGGGTCAAACACTTTTACTTCAAACAGACCTTAATAGATCTAACACTGTTATTCCAAGATCTATACAGTGGAAAGAAATTACGCTCCCGGATGAATAGGTCTTAGAAGGAGCAACCCAACCAGAACAAATTACGCTCCCGGATGAATAGGTCTTAGAAGGAGCAACCCAACCAGAACTTGCAGATCCTCTAACACCGAATTCTCATCTTCGTGATATTACACAATATCATGATGGAAAGGTAAGACTCTGCTTCGATAGGGTTCCAAGAGGATTCAGGTACAGTGAGAATTCTTCTACTTATGATACCATTGATTTAGGAAGAGTTTCAAAAATTCCTTCAGTTATAAACACCCCTACAAATCATAGGTATTCTACGTCAGATATACCAAGTTCTTCTTTCAAAAATGTAGATTACTCTACAGATATACCTAAACCAGTTTATATTAAACCTAGAAGACTAGAACCAGACTTAGAACCTAATAGTCCAACGTTTTCCTCAATAACTAAGAATATGGTAAATGAGTTAAATGTTTTAGAAAGAGACTTTCATGATAAAAAATATTTTTATAGGGATATGAAATACTTACGTAATGATTTCTATTCTGAAGAAAACTTGGAAAAAAGAGAATGGTATTTTAAAAAATTTTCTAATGATAAACAAATAATTAAAGAAAAATTCTACAAATTTGTAGATGAATTTCAAACAAACATTCTATTCTTTGATTGGTTAGAATATTATTATCTTCCCCAAAATTCTATCAAATATCCTTTTAGAAAAGAATATGTTAAAACCGAACTTGCTCAGAGTACTAAAACAAAAATATCAGAACCTACTTTGCAAAATGAAAAGAATTTTGAAAATATTCAAAATGAGATAACTGAATTTGTTTCAAATCAAGTAAAAACTATAATTGATAATAGTCCAAGTATCTCTGATAATTTGGTCCAAGAAGTAAATGTACTTCATCAAGATTCTGATGAAAGTGATGCTATGAGTCAATTCCAAAATTCAACAAAACAAGTTAATAAAAAAGCTTCGAAACAACCAACATAAAACTTTCTCCCCATACCTCTCCTTTCCTCTCTTTTCCTCTCCTTTCTTTCAAATCAACTTTCCACTTTAAACACCACTTCAAACTCCACAAACTTTCCAAGAATGGAAATCTGAATTCCATTCCTTTCAAACACCAAAATAGTTACGTAGTTGTTAGATAAGTTTATGTTCTTCACTAAAAACTCCTAAAAGGTGAAGATTGTTTGTAATGGCTCTGGCTCTCCATCTGTTGATTTGGTGTCGTAGTGGTTTGTAGCACTTGACATAACACTTGTAACCACCTCCAGAGATGTAGTTATTTCCATATTTTGTCTCTAGGCATTGAATGAGTATTACATGTTTTGCTGGTTCGAGGCGATCATGAATCCATTCTGGGGGTTTTGAAGAGAAGTTTGCAAAGACCCAAGTGTCGTCCTGATCATTCTTGGATTCGCACCAATCTTGGAACTCTTGTAGAAGAGATTTGAACTTTTTTCCCTAAATTAGTGGTTTCTAGGGAGTTTATATTCTTGGAAAAATGGATGAACTCTATTAGTCCATAATCCATCAGTGTTTGTAATGTAATCATTCCTCCTGGATATATAATTCCATTTGGATGAAAAAATTGGAACTCCTGAATGTCTATGGCGTATTTGGGAATATTATAGTCAATTTTGCATGGGCAAAGTATAGTATTTATTCGTGGGCAATTTTCATCACATTCCTTTACCCTGTTATGATGAAAATCACTGTAAACTTTTATTCCACTGTGTTTGTGATTTTCCATGCGGTTCAAGAATGAATGAATTTTTTCTTCTTTTTCTTCAAATTTTTCTTTGGCTTTTTGGAAGATGATATTTTTGAGGTCTTTTGTTAGGAGTTTTAGTTGTTCATGTGGATGAAAGAAAACATGAACTTGATCAAGAGGGGAATTTGTGGCTTTTGTGAATTCTGCCTTTTCATTTTTTCTCATTTTTCTTTTAAATTTTCTCAAGGCAATTTCTTCTTTTGTGTTATCGGCCTGTATTTCTTTTTGTCGTTGTCTTTCCATAGACAAAATATGCTTTTCTCTTGGTCAATCTCAACTGTATTTTCTATGAAAAAGTGTTTCCCTAGATTTTCTTTTGCAAATTTTTCTGCTTCTTCAACAGTATGAAATCCGTTTTGAAAAATGACCAGGTTTTGAAAATACCTGTCAGTGTTCCTTTAAGGATAACAAAATAATGAAATTTTTTTTTGTTTGAAAAACACCATTCTTGAGTGTTTAAGTTTTTAAATGAATGGTCTTTTTTGTCTTTGCTATCCAAAAGATTACCAAGCGAGGCTTGATGATTTTTTGTTAGCTCATTTGTATGTTTGTTTTCAGAACAAACATTTTTTTGTTTATAATCTTTAAGTAAAATATCTTCAGAATCCATCTCTCTTGTTGAGTCCATCTGCATAGTTGGAAACCTGTTAGTATCATGAAAACAATAAATATTATTTATTGTATTTTCACGAATTGAATGAGACTTGATTAGATCAAGGTCTTCAATTGTGGGTTTTTCAAGAAAATCAAAATGTAATTCCTTCTGGTTGATTTTAAAAGAAATAGAATTTGTTCCAACCATATAAGGGGTTAGTAAATTGATAAAAGGTGTTTCGAGGATAACAGTATGACTAATGTTATCAACAGGGAAAAATGAGGAATTTAGATATATATAATCTTTTACTACTGCAGCTTCGGTTTTGAAATGAATATATAATTTTGTATTATTAGCTGCAGATATTCGCTCACTAGTTTTGTTTTAAAATTCTTCAGGAACAAAACTGGTTTTTATACAATTCAAATCTGCTCCTGTATCAAATAGTGCTATAGTATCCATCTTAAATTTTTCAGAGAATTGAAGAGTGATCCTTATTAAGTATTTTCTTGAAGTAATTTCTTTAAGAATATATAAAGAATTTTCCGAGATCTTTTCTTCACTTTCGACGATRTTAAATTCTTCATTATCCTCAATACTTTTACATTCTTCATCTTCGCTCTCTACATCAATCCTTTGTATYATATATTTTATGGCTTTTTCACCTTGTTCCTGTTTTTCTCTCAATTCTTGTAAATTTGTCTTAATTTCTTGTAAATCTTGTAGCAAAGTACTTAAGCTGGTTTCTTTTCTTTTTTTTTTTTTTCCAGGAATTTTAAGAATCTTTGTCAAATCATAAGTGGTTTTTGAAGTATTTGATAGAGTTGGGCTTTTGTTTTTCTCAGGATTGTTTTGTATTTTTTCAAGGTATTCTCTTTGTAAATGTGGGTCATGCAGGTTTTTGATGATTTCAATGTGAAACTGTTGTTCTTTTGTCAGAACACTAACATGCTTTTCTGACTCAGAACTTGAGTGTATACTAGAAAAGGAAGACCCATTATGCTGTGATGCATTATTATTTGAAAAAGAGCTTTGTTCAGAGTCAGAAGAATCAATCAATAGATTAGAAATCTTATTTATAATTTCATTATCTAAATGTAGTTCGTTTAATTTGTTTTTTAATTTACAGTATCTAGCAGTATGACCTGTTTTATGGCATTTGAAACACTCAGCATTTTTAAGCCATTCTTTATTATTTTGAGTATTAGAATATTTTTTGTTTTGGTTTCCTATAATACTCTTCTTTCGATTTAAAATGTTTTCTTTTGCTGAATTTATTTTTCTCTTTATGAGGGTTTTTGTTGGGTTTTTTGCAATTCCCTGAACACTCTAAGGGGGACTTATTAGGATCTATGTCAAATTGTTGACAAAAAGTTCCTAATTCAAGTCTTGACTTTTTCAATTCCCATTTAAGGTGTTTTTGGAGTTTTAAATCCTGACAAATTTTTAGTCCTTCTTATTGGGTTATGCTCACTAATTGTCCATAAGTAAACTCATCATATGGTATTATTTGTTTACCACATATCTCTCTAATTCTATTTCTGACATTTTCACACAAGAGTGTTGGTAATCCTGCTAAGAATTTCTCTTTCCGAAAGGGTTGATTAGAATCTTCTCTTAACATAACTCTGGTGAGAAAAGTATTTTTATAATGTTGAAAATTGCTGAGTTTTCTGCATCTAAGATTTGAAAGTAATTCAGCATTTTTATCTTTTAAATGTGAAGGGTCTCCTATAAAATGCAAAGAAATTGTTAGAATTAACCTGGATACTGCATCTTGTTGAGGGTTACCATCTTCATCTATTATTGGTATATTATCTTCATCAGTTCGTATAGCTTCAATTAATTCTTCATGTTGTTGATCTGTGAGATAATAGTCCCACCAACCTTTCAATTGACCAGAGAATCCTGCTATAAAGATTTCTGCAATAGTTCTATCTTGCGTACCACTCTGGGTTTTGTACGCATTTGCTGCCATAGTCATTTGTTGGAGAACACTTAAAATTTCATATTCAGATTTCCCATCAATATTCCAGTTATACACAGAAGATGCATTAAAGCGAGGCTGGAATAGGGGTTATGCCATATATATATATATATATATATATATATACTAATTCTTATAATTCCAATATTATTCATATTATTTTTAATTTCTATTAGGTATCTATCCTAATTATGTTAAGAGAATTCCTACATAAATAATAATAATAATAATAATAATAATAATAATAATACGTAGCTATTTTTTCTTTCTCCTACATAACTTTTTTTCTCTCCCCTTACCTCTATTTTTATAGATATAGATATGTACTTATAAAAATTTAAAATTTTATTTTCTTATAGACATATATGAAGAAAAAAAAAATGTAACACAATGCATTCATTATTTTACTTTACTTTAAATTGAGCCGCCCAAGTTAGTTATCGATTAATGCATTAGCTTTATTTACAGTTGGTTTAATTGACTAAATGTAAAGACATTAAGTTAATTTTAGTCCTTTGTTTCCATAACAATTAATTATTCACCTTTCTATATAAACACACAATTGGAGAACTTAACCATCGTGCATTTTGAGAATCATTATAAACTAGCAATATACTAAACAAATACAATGGCTTCTTTTAGGGGAGTTGCACTGGTAATGGTGGTGTTACTTGTTTCCGTTACCTTGAAGAGTGATGCTCGTTATTTAGGAGAAACAAACCCAAGTTTGTTTGAATCAAACGATGTGCCCCTTCAGGCTACTAAGGGCATCCAAGAAAACACATACTCGAACTTGGGTGATTCAAATCAAGTTGGAGAAGAAAAAATAGGAGCAGGAACTATTTGTGCTCTGATTGGTTGTTAGGCGTTCGCCTAACTTTTGTCACTCCAAATAGTTGAATAAATGGAAGAACTTCGTACTTTCATCATCATCTCTACACTATTAAATAATGAATGAGAAACTACACGCGTGTTAAAGAGAAGCATTCTTTTGCTTTCCTCTATTGTGTGAGCTTTGTAATGTTCTGTTATTAATTAAATAAATGGAGTGACATACTATTTAATGACAAATATGGTGTTGTTTTGATTTTCTTGTCTCCTTTTCTTGGTTTTTCTAGCCCCTCTTAATAGGACAGTGGATTTGTTATTGATTTCAAATAATTTGCTTATATCCTTTAAGTAAAGCAAAAAAGAATAATGGTTCATGGAATAGCTTTTACATGTATTAATATTTCTTCTAATCTTCCGCATTAACTTTAATATGCTTATGGCTATGATATTGTTGCAAATAGGTTATGATTTTAGCAGACAAAAAAATGAGAAAAAGTGGACAGTGTATTTTCCTCGTAAGAATGCAATTTTGATACCTTGAAAAAATAATGATCACTTTTAGTCGTTATCAATTTCTTAGCAGCTTCAAAATATGAAAAGGAAAACAAAAATATTACGTGAGGATTGAACATGAAGATATCATTGCTTTAATTAAGTGTATATATAATTTTATTAGGGCTAAACCTTATGTAAAATTATGTATAACATAAGCTTAAACTTAAAAACTAGTCGTATTATATTTGTTGGGGCCTTATTTATTTTACTTTGGTGAGATACTCCTTTTATCGACAATTGATTTTAAGATGGAAGGGGAAAGATATTTTGACAGAGCACATGAAACCAATGACAGTTTATAAATTAATTTGATGGTCTTAAGTACCCTAATTATGAGCATGTGAAACCAGTTACGATTTGTAAATTGATTTGATGGTTCTAAGTACCCCAAATTATGAATTATAACGAGTTTATTATGAATTATAACTCAGAAACTCGTTAGTCACAACTTCAATAAAATCATGAACAATATGATATTGATAGTGCCTTTTGTTTTAGCTTACCACGTCATTCATTCCATTCTTAACTGTGTTGAGAAACACGCGGGATATTATTCAAAAGTTTTGTATGCAAATAATAAAGTGAGTCTAAATGTTAGTTAAGGTATTGGAATATTAGCACTTACATTTAGATAATTAAGCAGCTAAAATAATCAAGAGAACGGACTTATAATTTGCTTATTGATGCGGCCAAAAAGATTGGTGTTTCAAGAAAAGAGGATATTAGATTTCTAGAAAACTCCTGGCGACCTGATAAACCTGTAAAACAGAACTCAAGTAGGGTGGCCCCAGCGTAGGCCCTCTGATGCTTAAGTCAGATAGTGTTCAATAGAGATGTGCGAGAGCTTAATTGTACGCAAGAGCTTAAAATATAAGATAATATAAATATAGAGTAAAAAGTGAGGCATGTGTCCTTTTTGTATAAAAAAGAGATAAGAGACGTGTTTCCAATCTAGAGTCCTCGTCACCTGTACAAGAGCTCGTTTCACCTAAAGGAGATCTTCTAGAGGAGAGCTCGCCATGAAATCTATAAAATATGTAAGCTCCGTGACACGTGATAATTGGAGATGAGAGAATAATATGAACTTCATGGTATAGAGGAGGGAGAAGTTGAAGTTAAGTTATCAAACTTGTGAAATAAGAGCATGTAAGGGCCTGAAAGATCATGAGATGTGAGAGCATGAGATCAGTTATGAAATAAGGGCCTCAACCCCCTATTTATAAGATTAATTAGACTTCTCCATCTCTTAGTATGATTTCTTCCCAAGATGGGATTAAATCTCCTAATTGTACCGGTTTCCATAATTAGAAAATATTCTCATATTAGGATACTTACTTCCCATAATTCCATAATAACCATAATTATATATTACCATATACGTCAGGACCTGCAAACTTCTACCCCTTTCGTCATTATCTTCAAATACCAAGTCGATTTTTGATGTTGTATCAGCTAGTCCCCCATATTCTGGTTGATTGAGGTACGGAATCAGGTAGAATATAATAAAGAATAAAGGATTCATTCATCCAAAAATAAGTGGCACAATCTCATAAGAGCTCGCCACTCTTATACGAGAGGTCGATGCCCCCGAAATTAGCTCCCCCTCCTCGCAGAAGGATTGAACCTGATGAGTCCAAAAAGTTGAGCTACCAAATAAAGGGGGTACTAACCTCAAAAAGAGATCAGCGACCTGAAATTGCTTCCAAATACATCACAGCTACCTGAAAGCCTTCAACGATCCACTCGGCGACCTCGCTGGTCCTGCAAAACAACGCCTCGAACGGGTCGAATTTCGAGCCCGTTAAGGCCCTCCGACGCTTAAGTTAATAAGCGAAATCAAATACTCAATCCCTTCACTCAAATCATACAAGATGCAATTATGATATCATAAGATTAGAATAATGAGAGGTATACTCCTCCTTTTATAGAGACAAGAGAAGTGCCCTCTAAGCCAGGGTTACCTTCTCCTACCATAATTCCATAATTGTCTCAAAATTAGGATTCCTCTCATATAGTAAGTTCCCATAAACAATAAACTTCTCATTAAATTAATAAAATAGGCCTGGGCCTGTTATTCTTTCCATACAGTCCATCGGGACCCCATAAACCACACACATTAAGCCCACGGGCTTTATCATTCATAAACCCCACAATCGAGCTCAAGTACACAGCCCAAACCATAAGAGATCACGACCCTATATGAGAACTCATCCCTATACTACAGGTCGCTACTCTACACAAACCAACTAGCTCACTTCTCAAAAAAACCAACCAGCTCGCTCACCTCCCAGAGGAACACCCTCTCCAGGAAAATGAGTTCGTCTTTCACAAATACTCACATATATCCAATAATATTACGTATGAACATTTTGGTCCGCATCAGCTAGTCCCCCATGTTCTAGCTGATTGAGGTACGAAATCAGGTAGGACATGTAAAAACAGAATTACAAGAGCACAACCACTTCAAAAACAATAATAAAACACACAAGTAAATCATCATTTTACCTTACCAAACCACACATCAGAATCACACAGCTCAACAAACCGAGCTATAACACTCATCCTTCCACAGTAAATTATAGAATGTACCTGCGACCTGCCAAAGTACAACTGCACTGAACTCGCTTCTTTTAAAGATAGCACGATCACCTTGCGAGAGACGACCTACGAGTCCCCAGACCAAGTTCACAACTATATATATGACGATCTGAAAACACACAACTTTTATCCTCCGACCTAAAATCACATTCGGACTCAATAATTTCAAAAATGCAATCATAAACAAGTCAAACGCACAAATCACCTCACCACTCTACATCAATCATCCAGCCTGATATACCGAGACATACATCAATCATCCCATAAGAGTTTAACACATAAAATCGCGACCTCAAAAAGATCAGCTCGCTGAGCTCGCTCATTGTCCAAGAAGACATACCTGCGAGTCCCCAAGTCGAGTCCCCAAACTCCATATTTGACGACCTAAAACCATAAAGCCTTCCCTCCACGGCCTCCAGTTTTAACCGAGCACAATAATAGAAGAAAATACAATCATATGCTTTTAAAAAGTCAAAACACCATAAGCCATTTACTCGACCTAAACAAGTCGATCAAAAAATCATTCCATACCACAAATCATAATCATTTAGCTCGCCAAGACCCCATACCATAATCCATAATAGCCCATCAAGGCCCAAGATTGCGTTAATCATAAAGGCACAAAAACCCATAAAACTATAAAGACGTCATCGACCTAAAATAGGTCGGCCAGTAAACCATTGCACCCACAAATCATCACTTATCTAAATAAGAGCATCAGCTCACTTCATATAAACCATCATCAACCTAACAAAAGTGTTAGCTCATAACACACTCATAAAATATATGCCGAATCAAGCAAAAATCACATCAAATCACACATGACCCAAAAAAAACCATTCAGTTCCCCAAGTTCGAATAAAACAGTTAGATCACACACAATACACTTGTAACAATAACATGAGACCGAAAACTACTCAGTCCCCCATTAATGCAAGTAAAACAAAACAACCAAGCCACATCAACTCAATAAAGCTCGCCTATGTAGTCACCCAAGCTTCCAAATGGTTGAAAACCATCTGTACAAAGACCCAGTCTCACGTTTCGACTTTCAGCCGCAAAGCTTGGATTAGTGTCATTGAAATGTTTCCAAGCTTCTGAGTCGGATGGGTGGCGCATAACATTGTCTTCAACCACGTGTTCAGCATGCCATCTCATATCTTTTGATGTGGCATTAGATGCGTACAACCTCTGCAGATGAGGAGTTAATGGAAAATAGTACATCTTCTTGTATGCGACACGAGCCTTCTGTCGTTTTGTTTTTCCATGAGGAACAGGTTTAAACCGAGGTTCGTTGCAGAATTTGCAACTTGTCAAATCAGAATCGTCTCCCCAATAGATCATACAACTATTCTTGCAGCAGTCTATCTTCTAGACCGATAAGCCCATACCCCTTAACAACTTTTTACTGTTGTAGAAGTTATCGGGTATGAGATTGTCTTTCGGTACAATCTCCTTGATTAATTCACTCAATTGATCATAACACTTTTGAGACATGTGATTCTCTGATTTCAAATTCATGAGACGGGAAACTAATGACAACTGAGTATGTGCTTCGCACCCCGGATACAATGGCTGATTTCCAGCTTTCAACATGTCGTAAAATTTTTGAGKCTCAYCGTTCGGCGACTCTTCCACATCGGCCACCACGTCAAAATCGGGACCAGCTGCATCTTGAACCATATTAATGTACGCGTTTGATGATTCTTCAGAAGGAATGTGAGAGGGTCCTCCAGCATGAAAATCCTGATGATGTCCAGAGGTGGCGAGCCGGGTTTCTCCGTGGTAAATCCATCTATAGTAATTCGACTCGAATCCATATTTCGCCAGGTGGTACTTAATCTCATCGACGTCCAGGTAGATTCTATTCCTACATCTGCTACGATTACAAGGACATTTCAGTCTCTGTCCGTCCTTATGAGTGGAATTCGCATGCGCAAATTTAATAAAACTCTCAAATCCATCCGTGAATTTTGAGGATAAATAACCGTCTTCGATTCGCTCGTATATCCAACTACGATCGGAACTCATACTAACATTATACGATTGTCAGATTTTTGAGTCTTAAGCGTGTTCTAGAAATTCGAAAATATTCCGTTTGTATATCCAACTACGATCATTTACCATCCTAAGATTTTTGAGTGTTAAGCGTGTTATAGAATTAAAGAAGGTGGCAAAATTTCGGCAGCATTACGAGAAGAATGTGGAATTCGAGTTATAATTGGTAAGGCTTCTATCCCATTCAAGAACGTGACATTTTAGTAATATGTATTATCTTAACATATGTGTTTTTCTTAGATTCAAAATTCTGGCAGCATCTCCCCCCAGTTCTCGTAGTGCACGTATATTTCAGTGCACCCGAGAACAATTAGAGAGATGAAGTAACTGAAATTTCAAAACTAAAGAAAAGAAACATACACATAAGATAATCATACTCCAAGTCACATTCTCAAACTGTCCAAAAATGGGACAATTCGGAATTTAGTATCAAACTCTATATTTGATACTAAATTTCAAACGGGTCTAAGGAATATTGGAATAATTCGAAACTTCGTTTCAAATTATTCTATATGATATTAATTGTAAAACAAGTGATTTATATGCATCGCGTCACTTCGCCAAGGTTCCAAATAAGCAATTACCACCGTCACATTTTTCTAAAAATATTTTGAAAACTTAAATAAAATCCCGTGACACCCTATCACGTTTTTAAAAATAAAATTTGAAAACCCGCTATTGGAGGGACAAAACCTCCCGGCCGGCGCCATTTCTATTTTTTACTATTTTTTGGGGTTTTTTCATTTTTTCATTTAAAATTAAAA
>BMAC01000123.1:584174-597108 GCA_014905375.1 Phtheirospermum japonicum | reverse complement strand
ATTCTTGCGTGACCTGGACAGGACATGGTTGGGACGAGCTGAACTAAACATTCTTGGGGATGAAACTGAGAACCCTTAACCCTGATACAGATTGTCCTGACCTCACTTGAGAACCGCTGGATAAGGATTCGAGAGGTCAGGTCCGGTATTGAGGACAAAGCTGACCTGTTTCCGAAAAGGAAGCTTCCAGGGTCAGGTTGGCCCATATAACGCCCCAAGATTCACGGGTTTTCTATTTCCGAGATCCCGGAAAGGGACCCACTAGGCAAAAACTATAAATATCTCAGCTCTCAAGGCTGAGGGAGGTATGATTTTTCCAGCATTTTTTCTCCTGCTCTTATATATTCCGATAAAAAATGCTTACTCACTTAAGTATCGGAGGGTTTCCACCGGAAAAATCCCCGGTGGTCCTTTCTAACATGTTTTTTTGAAAAGCAGGCCAGGAAATTTTCAAGTGGAGGTGCAGGCTCTCTTGGTGCAATTTTCAGGGTGAAACAATTGGCGCCGTCTGTGGGGAAATTCAAGGCTAAGATGCGAGACAAAAACATGGAATCAAGCCCTTGTAAAATCGTAGGCAACTACTCAACTAGAACCACCATCCTCTTTTTTTATTATTTTTATTTTGTCCTCCTTTATTCTTTTTTATGGGGTTTTTTTAGTTTTTTTAATCCCCCTTGGGTAAACACATTCTTATAATTAACCGAACTCCAAAATGGATTCACTAGTGCAGAAAATATATTCTAGAACAGTCAATCTAGAACGCCTCAGAAAAAGACGTTTTAGAATATAAGTCGGTGGCATTTTCGTAATAAAAGTGTCATATACCAGAACGCCTTTTTTAACGGCGTTCTGGTATATCAATATACCAGAACGCCTAAAAAAAGGCATTCTAGTATATCGATATACCAGAACGCCGAAAAAAAAGGCGTTCTGGTATATCGATATACCAGAACGTCGTTAAAAAAGGCGTTCTGGTATATTCGATATACCAAATTGCCATTAAAAAGGCGTTCTGGTATATTGATATACCAGAACGTCGTTAAAAAAGGCTTTCTGGTATATTGATACCAGAACGCCATTTTTCAAATATCTAGAACGCCTTAAAAAGGCGTTCTGGTATATCGTATTATTTGTTACCTACCTTACCTTTTTGGAAAAGATCCAGAACGTCTTCAAGAAAGACGTTCTGATAAATTCTATATCTAGAACGTCTTTTAAAAAGACGATCTGGTATATCATCTTAGTTAAGATTAAAATTTAAGATATAATAAATTAAAATTTATTTTACCCAAAAATAACCCTATCCTCATCCCCGTCTATTTGCAGCCTCCCCTTCAACACGACAGATCTAGACGCTTTCCATGAGAGCTATCTCTTCATCTTTCTTCTGCAATTCCCCGAACCCTAAATTCAATCTTGTCTTTAATCCTAAACCCGCTCCCTCACCGCCGTCGGTTGTCAGATGCGTTTATTCACAAAACCCGCATCTGATTTCTCATGAACCCATTCCCAAAACCCGTTTCTCTTGCCCAGCCGTCGCCTCTCACGGCAGCGGCAACCTCACCGCCGCAGAAAAAGCTGCAACTCCTCATTCACGAGTTCCAATCGTTAATCGATCTGGTGGACCGCGTGAAGAAGCTCTTGCACTACGCCGAGCTTTTGCCCCAATTCGATGACTCATCGAAAACCCACCGACAGAGGCGTGCCGGGCTGCACAGCTCAGGTGTGGCTCCACGTGGATTTAGGCGATGATAACAGGGTGAGGTTTTTGGCTGACAGTGACTCGGAGATTACGAAAGGACTTCACGCGCACACACACAGAGAATCTATAATTGAGGTAAGTTTGATTACTGTTTTAGGGTTCTGAGTTATATTTGTTTGGAGTGGGGATTTAGTTCGTAATTCACCTTGCTTTCTTGGTTTTGGTTCACTTTTAGATCTGAAGGAAGTTTATTTAGGTATTTATTAAGTTTCTTAATTTACCCAACCTAGAGCATCTGTTGGTATTGTTTTCGATATAATTAGTGGATTTTCTCCACATTTAATTTTTTTGGACTAACAGAGAGAACTGCATGTTGCGTGAATTGAGTCTTCATTTCGATTTTGGGATTCAATATATTTCCCCAGGATATTCTGAACTTCTGAACTGTAAATGCAATTAGTTGTAAATATGATTTAAATGCAAACATGTAAATTATTGAAGACTCTGTTCAGACTTAAGTATTGTAAGAATCTGTGCATTAGGGGTGCATATTTCCCCAACCCACAGTTTGTACATATAATTGTGTTTAGGCCTTGGTGAGTTTTTGCACATTTAAATTGAAAGCACGTTTTGTTAAAAGCATTGTGAATTCAAGATGGGCTGAAATTTACATTTAATCAGTTTTAGATATTGAACTTTAAGATTTGAGTTAATTTCAAATGATTTTCTGAGCAACATATGAAAAAACTGAAATCAGGAGCCTCGAATGTGTAAAGCAGTAAAACACAACATGAAAATAAGCAATAATCTTATATAGAAATATGCTGAAGTTCTATTTTATAGAATTCTTGTTATGTCATTGGATTATATGATTCTGTTTTATCTTGTAGCTATTGCCGTCTCTCGAGACCCACAAGCCAGATCAAACAGATGAGAGGCGAAGAATTGAAGATGCTGGTGGTTTCGTGATGTGGGCAGGTGAAATAATTCACGCCTTCTTATTTATTTATTTATTTATTTTGGCTCGTAATCGGATTTTTTCTACAGGAACTTGGAGAGTCGGTGGAGTGCTAGCTTATCTCGTGCCCTTTGGCGATAGACTGCTGAAGCAATATGTGGTTGCTGATCCAGAGATTCAGGTGTGTAATTTTTCAGGCCCATTAGTTATAGTAATCTTTGCGGCCATCACTCAGGTTTCCACTCTACTTGTGTGTTACTGCTATAAGTCGTCGGATCCGGTACATGGCCCGACCCGGAACACGTCCTTCATTGAGGCTGTCAAGTTTTACTTAGGTAGGTTTGTCTTTCATTTCTCTGGTGTTTTTTAGATTCTTATTTATTGCTCTCTATCTGTGTTTGTGTTTTTATATTTTGTTACTTCTATATTTCGTTTAAAGTTAATGCACATAAATCAAGATAATCATTGGATATGTATAAATATTGATTACAAAACAAATATATTCTGTTTTAATAGAAAGTTGAGATTTGACTAATTAGGCTTCCAAATCAAGATAAGGTCAACAAATTTTATTTTCAAAAGTGACGGCGAGAACGAAAATTTGTCTTTTGAACATTCCCCACACCCCAGAAAAACACCATGGCAGATGAAGAATTATGTATCTTATGCTAACACTGAATATCTGTGTTGACCACTTACTCCGCTTATTATCTGATGCCACTGTAGTTTGTATCCTTTATCTTTTTTTCTTTCTGGGATTGTGAGAGTAATTATTTTCATGTATTTTATGTTTTAATTTTTTTGAACGATTTTAATTACTGAAAAAGGCAAATGATGTGAAATTATCTTATCCTACACACTGAATTTTCATGTAGATCAACAACTCTCGCTTATTATCTGATGCCTTCATTATCTCATCAAATTTTGCCCTTTGTTATGTGTTTATTGATTTTTAATTGATGAGCAATATTTCAAATCTCAATGATGACAACAGGCAGACGGGCGGTCAGAATCTGATGTTGTGTAGAATGTCTGCATTATTCCTTTCTTTGGAATCCTCTCTGAGACTTTTACTTGTTCTGAATTTTTTCTCCTTTTAGTTTATTTTTAATCTCGAATTATGTTTGGTAGTTATTTGGATCATTTACCTTTGGTCTTGTGTCATTCTGCTGTGATGATGAACATTTTGTCAATTATGTCTGGACATATGAAACTTGTTCATGATTGTTTATCCGAGTACTGAGCAGACATTTCATTCTTACCTAATTTACCTATATATATAACTATGTTGATCCCAGTGATAGAGTGATGGCCATGATGATGAAAAACTACCTATTTTCTGATGGGTGTTTTTACCTTTTGATTATAGAAACCAATGGATCCTTCTGAGCCACATTCAATCTTGATGTTAATATATTTATTTTTTGAGTTGTGAGTATTATACCATTGAGATGAGGATTTCTTATTCGGACATAAGAATGAATGACAGATCCAAAAAATTATTCCAGATTACAATTATCTGATCGATGGTATCTTTGAAGAATGAAAAAGATTTTTGTTATTATTAGTGAAAGAAGCTCCTGATGATTTGAATATATTTAATGTTTCAGCCTTGTCTGAAAATTATTTATTGTTGAAAATTTCTACATCTTTCTGAAGGAGCTTTCTGTATTTGTTTTATGTAAGTTCCTTTGAATGGTTTTTGGTTGCTGATGTTCCTTACCTACACATGATATTCTACACTTGCCACAATGCTTGAGGCTATATTTTTTCATAGCTTTTATTTCTACTACAATCATCGATGTATCTTAGGAGACAGGGCCACCTATCGAAATATGAGAACTCGAAAAAACCATCGTGTCGTCGAGCACCATGGATCAGATGAAGAGGAAGGAGCTAACGAGCATGATGGTAGCAGGGACTCATCTTCGAGCGATGAGCACTCTGTTGATGTAAAACCAAAAAGGTACAGGAAATGGGCCCGGGTTTCGCAGCAATCATCGGGAGCCAATGCAGATGGAGGAGGTGGCGATGGTAATGATTCAGATGGGAATAGAGAATTACTTGTTTCGTCGACTCGTACGAACTTTCTTGGCTGGGGAAGAGGTGGCTTGCGCAGTAGCCTTCGCAATGGTGGGGCCCAATTGTGCCAATAGCAGGCTTTCCAGAAATAATCCATAGACTTACAAATGCATTTTAACAAAATTTCCAAATACAGGCAGAGCAGACAGAGAAGTGGTTTAAGCAGGTATTCACTTTCATCTGTAAACTTTCATCAGACATCACATTTATATTTCAGTTATAGAGATCACTCTTTTCATTTCTGATGAAATAGCATGTAAAATCAAACCTTTCCTTTTTCTTTTTGGTAATGTTTGAATGAATTTGTGTTAAATATGAAATGATATTTCTGCTTTGTACTTAAATATCCATGGTAATTTGTTGTGCCAATAGATTATTACATTTTTGGATTTCCTTGATGTGATAAAGAATACCAGAGATAGAGTTTTACTTTTTATTTATTACATTGTCATAAGGTTCTCATAAGCTAATTAAGTCCTTGTAATCTGTCACTGGATTTTTGCCTTTCTCGGAGTTAAGTTGTCTTTTTTGGCTTTTCAATAATTTTCTCTTTATACTATAGTTTCTGTTGACATTTAAGAAGCTCGGGTCTGGTTATTATTTTGTTGCTGTCTAATCTCTTGTCTTGTGTTCTTATTTTCATTTTGCAAAAGCTCAGTCTGGTGAACCCCATAGTTAGTGGACTTTCTTGGAATTTCTATGGTTCATCATATCCAAAATTGGAATCCATTGTAAGAAAACAGCTGAAGAAGGTGTTCAAGGATGATATTGGCCAAGCTGCTGGATTGCTTTGACTCCATTTCCATGATTGTTTTGTCCAGGTATATATATAAAGATTCACAAAATAAATGACCATTAATATTTTTAATTATACAATAAAATAAAATAGAGATTGAAACAAGAAATCTGATCCATATGATTATATATGCATTTATAGGGGTGTGATGGTTCAGTGCTGCTAGACGGATCGACGAGTGGGCTGGCGAGCAGTCTGCCCCGCCAATTTAGTCTAAGGGCTGAGGCCTTCACAATCATCAATGATCTCCAAAGACGGCTGCATGAAAAGTGCGGTCGAGTCATTTCATGTGCCGATATCGCCACCCTTGCCGCGCGTGATGCTGTTTTTCTGGTAACTCATCAGTCTATATACAAATTACACTATGAAAGAGTTTGAAAACTGAGAAAAGTGATTCATAATGTTCCAACTAGAATAAGTTCACACAAATGTCGGATAAACTTTTCAGGTTTGATGGTTTCATAATGTTCTTCCAAGAGAGCCATGGCACGATTTGCACTGTAAAATCGATGGTCCAGCAGCATACGATGTTTTGAAAACTTCGAAAGAGCGTTGGTTAAAAGGCCTCTAAGCGTAGTGGTTTTCAGAGAGAAACAGAAAAAGAAAGCACGACACGTGATGCAAAACTTACTAAAACTATGTAATAAAAGTGGGGACTGTTGCACTTTCTGTATCTTGGCCCTCTTTCTTTTCTTCCTAAGCTCTTGTCTTTTCAGCTCTGACTTGTTTTTCTTTTCTTTTCTTCACAAATATTTTATCAGAGTTATCAGGAAAGAAACGGTAGGCTTTGGCTTATAGGGTCCCAAGCCCCTACTGAAAAAAATAATTAGATTGTAGACGGTGGGTTGGGTCTTATTAGATATAATAATTTTAAAATAATAAAATTTTAAGTAGATTTCGATAGTAACGATGAATCTCACGTTTAAGATTATGTCTCTTTCTAAATGGTGTTCTGGAATATACATATTCCAGAACGCCATTGAAATAAACGTTCTAGAAAATCTTTATTCTAGAACGCTCTGTTCGAAAATGCCGTTATAGAATATATATTTTCCAGATCGTCATTTCGGGAGAGACGTTCTGGAATATATATTTTCTAGATCGTCTTTTTGTCTAACCGATCTGGAATATTATTTTACAGAACATATTAACCGGGTAAATGGTTTTCTAGAACGGGTAAAAAAAAATTCTAGAACGTCTCAAATAACCGTTCTAGAATATATTATATTCTAGAACGCCTCAGAAAGCTGATCTGGAAAATCTGATATTTTAGAACAGCTCTAGTCAGAACGCCTGGGCAGGGTGATCTAGAATAACTGAAACAGGGCGATTTAGAAAACTGTTTCTACACTAGTGATTAGACGACATTTGCTGACTTTAAATGGATTAGACGACATTTGAAACTCGACCGATCGTTTATCGACTAACATTTCTGGAGTACCTATCGATGATAGAAATTTGGTAAAAATTAGAGCTTTTTTTTCATATCTCTGTTTCTGTTCTTACAAAGTAAATAATAATATTAGTCAAAATGAAACACTCATACAAATTTGTCCCTGCAGGAACAAAACGGGAATGAAGAACCGAGTAATGCTTTTCAAGCTTATTCAAAGTCAGCCACTACTGCATCCCCTTCTAAAGCCCGTCGGAAAAGATCGAGGGAGAAATCATATGCTGCAGATCGGTAAGCATTTGTTAAATTGATGTTATTGCCTTTTCCAGTGTCAATATAGCTCTGGAGTTTTGTTTCATGGATTTGATGTTATTGTTCTTGAAGGTGGTTATGAACTTGGCCCCAAAACTAAGTCTCTTTTAATCAGCCCGAGCTTTGTTATAATTTTTTGTTAATATATTAATTTCATTAATGTTTCTTAATTAGTTTTGTCTAGATTCGTAATTTAAGATATGTTATATATTTTCCAAATTCAAGATTAGTGTTTAAGTAATATTTTTTATCCTTTAACTAATCGACCTTGGCAACATTGCCCAGCCTTTAGCATTGTTGATGAATACAAATTCATTAGTATCACTGCTTCATCTTTATGATGTGGATAAAACTTCAGGTGGACACCGATATTGTGGTAATATTAGTTTTCTAATCTATATCAAACCTTAAGTTTATATTAGTTTATTACTTTATTTTTTGCTATAACAATTTGATTTTTGATTTTCTCAAGTACTAGGATTTCTACTGATTGGCAAACTTAAAGTGGAGGGTTTTTTTTTAATATGTATTAGAATAGATGAAAGGGGAGTTATTAATGAATAGATAACACAGCAAAGTGTCACTTATTCACTTTTCCATGCGAAGCTAGAGAGACTGGATTTTGTCGAGTGGGGAGGAGATTTAGTGGAGATGATGAATGAGGTTACTGTGCATAAGCCGGCGATTTAATATTATTAATTTTTTTCCCGTGTAGGATTTGTGGATTTTTTTATCAACCCTCTGTACCGTTTTGTGTTTCTGCTCATCAAGATTTTTTAGTTTATTATCACAACTAGAGCTCAATTTATTGTTATTTATATTATTATCCTTCAGTATTATCACCAACATGAACTGAATCCAAAAGCTTATCCTCTTCAGCCGAACTGTTCGACGACACGTTTACATTCTTAACTTAAGATCCTTGGTCAGAATAAACGCCGAAATGTGACGGGCGGAAAGGAGCAGACGGGGTCCGTTCCGTTTGTTAATGGTAATGGGATTGATTAATTCCTATGCTATATTTTAAGGTTATGAGCTTGATCTAATCATGACTATTAAGTTGTTTGGTTTATCAAGTGTGCTAAAGGACATAGTAATCTATATGTGAGGTGTTATTATATTTCTGCCGTTAGTTAAATGTAACATTTTTAATTTTGCTCCGCCAGAACCAAGAAATGGAAAATTTCATTTTTGGTACATTATGTTGGCCACTTTTCAGAAAAGATACGTGATGTTGGCCAATATCAAACTACGTCTATTAAGTTGGCAAATTCATCAAATATGGTACAAAAAAGTCCAATCGGACTTTGATGCTTACGTGGCATGATTATTTAATTTTTTATATCATTTTCATTTAATTTTAAATATTAAATGAAAGCGAAAAGTCATTTTTACCCTTCCTTCCCATTTATTTTGTATTTTTTCCTTTTTTTCTTGCTAAAAACATTTTTATTTTTATTTTCTTTTTATGTAAAACTAAAAATATTTTTAATACAAGTATTATAGAAATATATCTAAAAATATATAAAATATATTATGTACAACTTAAATATAAAGTCAAAAAATAAATAAAATATTAATTTTAAAATTAATAAAATTTTATAAACTAAACTAAACATTTATATTTCTTGAAAGGTTTTTTCATTTTCTTCATCTTTCTCAGATTTTTCATTTTTTTTCTTTTCTGAAGCTTCCCATTGAAGATTAATCTCACTTTTGCAGTTTTGCTCCTTTTCTCTTTTAATTTCTCATTCCCTCGTGTGATCAATCCTTTCAAGAAACCCCCCTTTTCACCCCCATTTCAAATATTTGATTTTTTTTTCTTCTGTGTGTTAAAGATCAGATTTTTATTTTCATTTGTTTGAAGATTTTTCAGCGATGGATAGTTTGTTTTACGCCTCTGTGAAATACACTGAGCACAAACAAATCACCACAAAGCTCATTAAACCCTCCAAACAGGGCCCGAAGAAAACAAAATCCCAAGAATCAAGAAATTGCCAAAATCACAACGAGGCCCTCAGAATTATCCGAATTTCCGTTACCGACACCTACGCCACAGACTCATCCAACGGCGAAGAAGATGATGGGCTTTTCGGGAAACAGCGAGTCAAGAAACACCGCCGCCATAAAGCTCCACGGGCCTGACGCGCTGACCCAACTAAAATATATTTATAAAATAAATAAAAATATTATTTTTAAAATTAATAAAATTTTATAAACTAAACTAAATTATAATATTTTAGTTTATAAAATAAATAAAAATATTATTTTAAAATTAATAAAATTTTATTACTAATTTAAATTAATATTATTTTAAAATTAAAATTGTTTTAAAATTATTTTACTGTGGTTTTGTTTAGGAGCAGAAATCCAATTAATTAGGATTTCTTTTTTATTTTCATTTTCTCTCCTAATTAATTGAGGAAAAAATAAAAAGAATAAAAAAAATAAAATGGAAAGGATATTTAGGATAAGTTTGTTTAATTTCTCAATTTAACTTAAATTAAAAATGATAAGAAATGATTAAATCATGCCACGTAAGCATCAAAGCCTGATTGGGTTTTTTTTGTACCAAATTTGATGAATTTGCCAACTTAATATATGTAGTTTGATGCTGACCAACATCACGTACCTTTTCTGGAAAGTTGGCCAACATAATGTACTAAAAATGAAATTTTCCCCACCAAGAAATCATTCATCTTTAGTTATCAGGGTGTGTTTGTCGTCGATGGTTTTTAAAATTTTAGTTAATGGTTTGAATTTTTGGGTGATTGATAAGTCTATGTTTTGATTTAAATACTTACCATAAGTCGAGTATGAATAGTTATTATAAAATATCCAAAATTAACAAATCAAATTTGGCGCAAGATATGATTTGATTATTAATTTTATAATTATAATTATGAGACTCATAATGATTCGAGTGATTGACAATTTAATAATAAAATCAGTCACCTGAAATATTTTTCTTTAGTTATAATCAGTATGATATGATTTAGTTATTACGTTATATAATTATAATAAAATAATAGAAAATAATACTTTTAAATTTATTCGAATTACGTGTGTTTCTCGATTTTTTTTTATTATTATGCTATCCAGTCTTATAACTCTCATGCAATACATATAAAATTTGTGCCGCATCATTGAGAATTAAGAGACAAAAATAGTTCAAGATTATTGTTTCAACGTAAAATCCAAAATAAAAGAGTTAATGTGGCCTACAATGAGTTTTTTCAAAATTTAATGGGAATAATATTTTCTTTTTTTATGTTAATGATTCAGTTTTTGATGTTGATAAATTATTTCTCAACAACCGCGTATTAATAATATAGTCTATAAAGTAATTTTTAAATTAAATCGAGTAGTTTTTTTTTTTATACTTTGTATTTAATATTCACTTCCCGAACTTAACATTGCTTTTTAATAAATACTACATTTTATACATTTTTTAGTAATGCCCGGATTAATAAATTTTATGATTTAAAAAAAAGACTAAGTATAAATTAGTAAGATTTATCTTATTAAATAGGGGAAAAAAACTCTTTGTCACCTGTTACTTGTAGCGTTTTTATGGTTTGAAACCTAATGTTATTTTTTGTTGTTATTAACAACCCAACATATACGGGTTTTGCTCTTTGCAACCTTCAGGCTATTTTTCACTCAAAAAATGGTTGAATCGAAGCACGTAAACCTCATGCCTCATTCTAAAAACATGAAAACATTGCCCAACATAATAATTGGTGATGAGGCATGAGGTTTACGTGCTTCGATTCAACTATTTTTTGAATGAAAAATAGCTTGAAGGTTGTAAAGAGCAAAACCCGCATACTTTGGGTTGTTAATAACAACAAAAAATATATTAGGTTGCAAACCATATGGCAAAGAATTTTTTCTCTTATTAATATACATATAAACATGCATGTAATATATATATATATATATATATATAATATATATATATATTAATATATATATATATATATATATATATATATAGGGGACTTCTACGGGTGTCGTGGAAGGTACCATGTCCCACTTAATCAGAACCATTAAATCAAAAATTGGTTATGGATAATGATAAGATCAAGGGATGTAAATGCAGGGGGGCTGGGGGTATGGTGCCCTTCACGTCACCGTAGTCATTTCCATATATATATATATATATATATATATATATATATATGAAACTAATTGCAACTAAATATCTCCATTAATCACATTACCATAATTTAGTTATTCAAAGATATATAATACAAGTAAGAGCATCTACAATGCAACAATGTTGAAATTGAAAAAATTGACACGTGGAATAAAAATAATTATGTGGCACATTAAATTCTAAACATTACTCTTGACAATGTCTACAATTAATTTTAAAGATATCATCCAATCATGTTATTTCTCTCTCTTTATTTTTTATAAAAATAAATAAAATAAACTATCACATATATAACATTAACATTGATGCATTGAAAATTTTTTTTTATAAAATGTCAATGTCATTTGTCACATATGTTCAATTAGCACTATTGCATTGGAGATACTCTAATTACATATCAAATCACGCTACTCTCATGATTACTACACATTTGGTAATTGAAGTATAAATGAAAAAATATATTTAACATAACTAATTATTTTACCAAATATATAATTGGTAAAAATAGAATTCTCACATATTTGTTTCATAATTATTCCTTATATTAATAATTTATATACTTAAATTAAAATATTCATAGCAAATATATACTAATTCATAAAATCAAAAAGTTATAATCTTCATAGGGTTAAAGTGCATATATATTCTTAGAACAACATAGTATTTCCAATAACATGAAATCGGATCAATTATGGACTTAATTATATTTCGGTCTTAATTATATTTTTGGAATTTACAAGAATTCCGGTCTTAATTATATTTTCCATCTCTCGAATGAATATGATAACCTTGTAAAATATACATTTGATATCCCTCAAGGGGTCCTTAATATTTTCACAATTTCGGTTTTTTTCGGGTTTGAACGTCACATTAAAAGTAATTTGCTATAATTACCAAGTAATCTCATTGATTGCATGTATAAATGCAATCCAACATTATTTATTGTGAAAATAATGTAATGTAAATAGAAATATACCAGAACTTGAACGATTTTTATATTGGAACGAGACGCCACATAAGTTTAAAATACAATCATACTTTAAAATTTTTTATTTTATTTTTATAACTATAACAAATCTTTCAAAAGTGCCATTATAAAACTAGCGCATAATGCACAAGTTATCTTTATTTCACAATATTGATAGTTAAGAGCATAAAGGATTGAAAATCCTTTGTTGGGACGAAAATGATATCATTATAAACAAAACAACTCATGTAGCATAAAAAAATTCAAGATTTAAAGTGAACAACATTTTTTTTTCTTTTTGATATAATAATTCGTATTCTTAATTATTTTTCTGATAATAATTTTATTTTTTAATATTTTTTATATTTGCCCACAAAAATTGCGGGTTTCACACACACACACACACACACACACACACACACATATATATATATGATTGGGTTCAAATGAGAACCCCGTCATTATATGTGAACCTAGGGACTAATCCTGGCTTTAGATCTAATATTGCAAAGTGCAATTATATGTCCAGGTTCATTGTGCTTTTTACACAGTACTGTAGTGC
>BMAC01000123.1:534044-571147 GCA_014905375.1 Phtheirospermum japonicum | reverse complement strand
TTTCATAGTTCAATCTCACATTTAGTACTTTAAGCCCAATATACCAACAACTTAAATAGAAAATTCATGAAATGCTACCGTACACAATTTACTAAACTATTGTGCAGATCTTATTGGCATGATTTTGTACAAAAACTATACTTACTGGTGCATGATTTGTACATATTTGTATGTGATTTTCGTGTGTTTTTGCATCGTATGTTGTGTGCTTTTATGTGTTTTAAGTTTATCTTTTTATCGTTTTTCTTCCTTTTTTATGTTTTTCGTTTCTTATGGTGTTCAATGTGTTTTTACTTTATTTTGTATGAAATAATCTAATTTTGTTTAATGTTAATATCTCAGCTCAAAACGAGGAAAACGGGACGAGCGACGAGCCGAAGCCATGCAGGTGCGTCGACTGACGCACCGTCGACGCACTGTCGACGCTACGCCCGCGTCGACTGACGCACTGTCGATGCACCGTCGACGCAAATGTTCTGAAGCGTCGATCCTAGGCCCGTCAGTCGACGCACTGCCTGCCGACGCGTGCAGCCTGGCTCGCGTCGACTGACGCACCGTCGACGCAAAGGTTCTGAAGCGTCGATCCTAGGCCCGTCAGTCGACGCACTGCCTGTCGACGCGTGCAGCCTGGCTCGCGTCGACTGACGCACCGTCGACGCTCCGGCAGTTTGAGCGGTTATTTTCGAAATTCTATATAAATCCGGTGGTTTCTTCGTTTTCAAAGGGCTGGGACGAGGGGGAAAGGTCCAGATAATGTCGAGAGCCCTCGGTTCATGCCACCCATTCGATTCATGCAAAATTAGAGTTCAATAATTCGTAGTTTCGTAGTTTCTACGTCGTCCGTCGTTCGAGTTCGTTTCTCGTCGCTGAAGATCGATGGATGGCTGCTGCTTTCTAGATTATAGGTTTTTCTGCACCTTTTTATTTGCTTTATGTATTTGGATTTAATAACTTTCGCTTTGATGTTGTTATGTACTTTAGTTTCGTTAATTTAGTCATTTTCCTTTTACCGTTTTTCCTAGTTGGTAATTTATGTTAATTTGGTTGAGTAGTTTAGTTGTTATTATTCGTTAGATTAGTTGTTCGTTTTTACCGTTCGATGCTTAATGCTTATTTGCTTGCGTTAATATTATGGAGTTGATCATGATGATGTTTATGCTTGGTGGCTAAGTTTATGATGATCATGATGATATTCATGCTTTGCGTTGGTATTATGATTTGATCATGATTATGTTTGTTGGCTAAGTTTATCGGTCTAGTGTGCCTATGGTCGTTTAGAACCATCGGGATTGACAACCCCGATCGTGGAGACGATTCCGGTGCACTAGACCCTCGCTTTTTATTAATCGTTTTTAAAAGACTTTTTATTTTATTGCTCGTAGATGTTAGAACACCTCAAACTTTATTTGATCGAGTGTTTAGTATAGTTTAGTTTAGTTTTTAATTTCGTTCTACGTACGTAAAATCGAACACCGGAATAGTTTCCGATTAGTCTTCCTTGTGATTCGACTCGAGTCAACTTATCGCCTACAATAGCTCCGTTCTCTTGCGGACGAGCTTTTCATTATTTTAAACGCGAAAAAGTTCGATTCAAAATTTGGCGCCGTTGCCGGGGAAGGCTAAAGGCTACGATTTTTGGTGTTTGCTTTTATTTGTTTGTTTGTGATTATTTTGTGTGTTTGGTTTGTGATTTTTTTATTTTTGTTTATTTTTGTTCTTTTTTGGTACGTTTAATCTCGGTTTTTGAGTGTTGTGCTTTGTAGCCACATTTTTGAAGACTCGAGATTATTTTGATTGAAGATGGCGAATTATCGAGTTAGTTCGCCATATGATGACATTTGCGCTCCAACTCTCAATTGTCAAGTTCCTCCATCGTATTATGACCCGTATGCTCCGAGCGGTCAAGAATGGGCCCATGCTTTTGACTATTTCGGCCCATGTCCTTCAAATTGCTGTAATCCGAGCATGGATTCTTATGGGTATTATGATCCGGGTCTTGATGGTTCTTATGCTCAATTTGCCCCGCCTTATCCGAACGCCAACTCGTATGCTCCTACGTTTCAAGATTTCCATTCTTCGAGCTACGACGTTTTCACTCCACCCACATCCAATGCGTATATTTCGAGCGGCGATCATTCCGTCACTGTTTCTCAAGATCTTTTAGCCGAGATTGTGGAAGCGACTCGACGTATGGATGAACGCATAGAACGTATGGATGGACACATAGAACGCCTCGATATTCAATTAGAGCAATTTGACAACAAGGTGTACGAGCTAGACCAACCTTGTCATGAGGAGTTGCCTTTCTTTGATATGGAAAATTCCACCTTTGTTGATGGTAATTCCAGTTTTGATGATATTTTGAACGAGGTGTGCGAAGATGTGATATTTTTGGGTGAGAAGAAGGATGTGGAAGTTGGCATTGTCTCGCCCGTGCTTTTTGAAGATGTTATACAAAAAAGTGTGGGAGAATTGCCTTCTGGTGAATTTATTGAACCTCATGCCGTGCCGCTTGAGTCTTTGTACGAACATGAGAAGGAGGTATTTGAAGAGATAGTTGAGAAGGTGCCCGATCACCCTATGCCGCAATTTTTGTTTGATATATTCGAGGTGATCGATTACTCGCGTTTCCGACCTCCGAAGCTAGTTGGAGTGTTCGGCATCTCGGGACATGCTCTTTGTGCCCGCCTTGGTGATTATCATCACCAAATCTTGCTCTTTGGAGAATACCAAGGTGTGGCACGACCGTCATCTATTTTTAGACCCGGGATGACATCGAACGTGGACGTCGTCGAGCTAGAGACGTTAAATTAAGCGCTTCTTGGGAGGCAACCCAAGTCTTTTAACTTTTTATATTTTTATGTGTTTTTGTGTGTTTTCAGGTCCCTTTCATTATTAAGGCTCGTTGGATGATTTTCGACACCCCGACTCTTCACCACAAGCGCGAATTCAGGGACGTTTCTCTTTCTCTTCCTTTTACCGTACTTTGCTGAATTTTTCATTTTATTTACAATGTGGACATTGTATGGTTTAAGTGTGGGGGGGTTTGTCCTTGGTTGGGTTAGTAAATTTTTGTATGCTTGCTTGTGGTTGATTTGAGTTGTGTGTATTGTTATTGATTGGAACCTTGACGAAGTGACGTGGTTAGATGCTTTGGTTAGGATATTTAGACTTTCGTTCGAACAATAGTGTAATTGTGGGGAATGAAGTGTAAATAATCTATGAAGTGTCTTGTCCCTTGTTCTATTCATGTTTCGTTCTTAAGAGTCGAATACTCTCTACTAGCCCGTTTTTCAGTTACCCTCTATAGGATTTTATGTAATTTTTCTTTTTATTTTGGAGACGTTAAAACTCCACGTGCGTTATTGAAGAATGTTATCAGTTGCACTTAGCAACATAAGATTGGAGTCAATGAACTCTCGCTTTTGATGTATGTATATTATACTCGTTTTGTACCTCATCTTTATGGGTACCTTTTATAAAAAAAAAAAAAAAAAAGAGAAAGAAAGAAAAGAAAAGAAAGAAAAAGAAAAAAAGAAAGAATAAGTACAAGAAGAGAAAACCTTGTACAAGTTGAGTTCTTATTTTTATTATTTTTATTTCTTAGATTATATTGTTAAAGAGGTGTTTTGATAACTGGGCTAGTCGGGTGACGACTTGGCGGTTTGAGTAGGGATAAACTTTGGCCGAGGCATGGATGGGTGACGTACATGGAGGTTAACTCGTTACTTTTAGGTGTTCGGAATCTAGTCTAAATCTCTTATCTCAACGTTATCATGTCGTCCTTTTAGTTGAATTTTCAGTCGATCTAATGCATTAACTTATTGAATCATATGGATGCATTAGTAATTAAGTCATCGGGTAATTAGTTTTTCCTTGTCTACGTCTAGATTAGATTTTGCTTGAGGACAAGCAAAAAGCTAAGTGTGGGGGAATTGATTTGTACATATTTGTATGTGATTTTCGTGTGTTTTTGCATCGTGTGTTGTGTGCTTTTATATGTTTTAGATTTATCTTTTTATCGTTTTTCTTCCTTTTAATGTTTTTCGTCTCGTTTGGTGTTTAATGTGTTTTTACTTTATTTTGTATGAAATAATCTAATTTTGTTTAATGTTAATATCTCAACTCAAAATGAGGAAAACGGGACGAGCGACGAGCCAAAGTCATGCAGGTGCGTCGACTGACGCACCGTCGACGCACTGTCGACGCTACGCCCGCGTCGACTGATGCACCGTCGACGCAAACGCTCTGAAGCGTCGATCCTAGGCTCGTCAGTCGACGCACTGCCTAGTCGACGCGTGCAACCTGGCTCGCGTCGACTGACGCACCGTCGACGCAAACGTTCTGAAGCGTCGATCATAATCCCGTCAGTCGACGCACTGCCTGGTCGATGCGTGCAGCCTGGCTCGCGTCGACTGACGCACCGTCGACACTCCGGCAGTTTGAGCGGTTATTTTCGAAATTCTATATAAATTCGGTGGTTTCTTCGTTTTAAAAATGCTGGGACGAGGTGGATAGGTCCAGATAATGTCGAGAGCCCTCGATTCATGCCACCATTCGATTCATGCAAGATAAGAGTTCAATAATTCGTAGCTTCGTAGTTTCTACGTCGCCCGTCGTTCGAGTTCGTTTCTCGTCGCTGAAGATCGATGGATGGCTGCTGCTTTCTAGATTATAGGTTTTTCTGCACCTTTTTATTTGCTTTATGTATTTGGATTTAATAACTTTCGCTTTGATGTTGTTATGTACTTTAGTTTCGTTAATTTAGTCGTTTTCCTTTTACCGTTTTTTCCTAATTGGTAATTTATGTTAATTTGGTTGAGTAGTTTAGTTGTTATTATTCGTTAGATTAGTTGTTCATTTTTACCGTTCGATTCTTAATGCTTATTTGCTTGGGTTAATATTATGGAGTTGATCACGATGATGTTTATGCTTGGTGGCAAAGTTTATGATGATCATGATGATATTCATGCTTTGCGTTGGTATTATGATTTGATCATGATTATGTTTGTTGGCTAAGTTTATCGGTCTAGTGTGCCTGGGGTCGTTTAGAACCATCGGGATTGACAACCCCGATTGTGGAGACGATTCCAGCACACTAGACCCTCGCTTTTATTAATCGTTTTTAAAAGACTATTTATTTAATTGCTCGTAGATGTTAGAACACCTCAAACTTTATTTGATCGAGTGTTTAGTATAGTTTAGTTTAGTTTTTATTTTCCGTTTCTACGTACGTAAAATCGAACACCGGAATAGTTTCCGATTAGTCTCTGTTCTCTTGCGGACGAGCTTTTCATTATTTTTTAAACGCTATGATTTGATCATGATTATATTTGTTGGCTAAGTTTATCGGTCTAGTGTGCTTAGGGTCGTTTAGAACCATCGGGATTGACAACCCCAATTGTGGAGACGATTCCAGCACACTAGACCCTCGCTTTTATTAATCGTTTTTAAAAGACTTTTTATTTAATTGCTCGTAGATATTAAAACACCTCAAACTTTATTTGATCGAGTGTTTAGTATAGTTTAGTTTAGTTTTTATTTTCCGTTTCTACGTACGTAAAATCGAACATCGGAATAGTTTTCGATTAGTATTCCTTGTGATTCGACTCGAATCAACTTATCGCATACAACCGCTCCGTTCTCTTGCGGACGAGCTTTCCATTATTTTTAAACGCGAAAAAATTTGATTCATGTACCATTTTCAATATTAATCTTTTAGTGTTTTTAAAGTGTTTCAGAAAATATGCGGGTGTTAAGTTATAATATTAGAACAAAATTGTGAAATAAATATCCTTTTGTAATTCATATCATTTATTATAGGCAAAGACTTGCGTTAGGCCAAATTGACAGGTTATGACCCGTTAGGCCATCTGACCTGATACTCTAATTTATTAATTTTTGAAATAAGATATATTAATTTTTGTACTCAAAAGTATTAATTTTTCATAAATATTTGACCCGTGTTATGATGTATTATTTTTTTATTAGTACTATGATGTATTAACTTTTTACTATAATGTATTACTTTTTATATTATAATGTAAAAATATAAAATTTTGGCCAAGAGTGTTGCACTTTATTATAACTTCACAATATTTTGAATCTTTTGTGATATTCACAACAGAATGGATATATTCGGAATAGTGGTTCAGACCCTTCATCCGATACATTGGCATATCATAGACCCGATAATGAATATCATCTGTTTTACAATCAGTTCGTATTTTCCATTCGCATACTGCATTTTATACTGAACTTCGTATGTATACACAATAAGCATATAAACATATAGAATGATCATGAGATGCACTTAAATCTTCACCTTGTTGTAGAAAATTAAAGCATTTCTAGATAGTGCAAAGAGAAATGAACTCCACTATTGACCTTTCCAAAAACAATTTATCGGGCGATATTCCAAAGGAGATGACAAGTCATCACTTAACCTGTCACGAAATCATCCAACCGGATTGTTCCCAGATGCCATTGGAAACATGAAGTCTCTTGACAATTATGTCTTCTTTGAGTTTTTTCAATCTCTTACAATAAATTGACAGGAGAATCCCAGAAAAACTTAGAATTTATCTTTTCATTTTAAGTTTCAGTTTCCATATTTAAAATTTAATTTCGAGTTTCATTTGCCATCTTATTAGAAATTCAGTTATTCGTTATAATATATATCAATTAAATATAATAATTTATTTTGCGATTATAAATTAAATTAGCGTGAAGGTATACGGTATAATGACTTTCTAAAAGCACAAAAATTTCAGTCTAACATATGCTTTGGCAAAAATACCGATTAGTTTCCAGATTTATTACTAAAATTAATAGACGGGATTTCAAGATACGCAAAGTACCTGAAGAACCGGGGCAAAATAACTGGCTACAGATTTGTTTCAGAGCCTCGATCAAAATCTGGATATTCTCATACAAACAAAGAGCACCATCCAATTTAATTGAAATATCAACAATATTAATTGTTTGGATGATGCTCTTTGTTTATATGAAAATATGACGCGATTTCTTGTTTTCTCCTGACAATATGAGAAGAGGTTAGATTGTCCTGAGGAGGACGAAGAAAAAAGAAAGCCCTTTTTATTGTCATTCTTTACCCGTTAGTGTCGGTAATGAAGGCGGCGTACACGAAAGTGGAGTATATATATTCCCTTTTCTAACCCTATTATATCAATGTTATTGGGCCTAAGACTTATCCCTAGGGCTAGGAGTGGGCATCGGGTTAGGTTACACGTCTCTCATGAAAAATAGTCATATCTCATCCTATCTTTCTATCTTCGTTTCCCCACCAATAATTATATTCTCAATTTTTTAAATTTTTAAATTAGTAACAACTTTTTTTTTTATCTAATTATTGAGAAATGTAATTTTTAAATATATGCAAACACTTGTGTTTGGCATATTATGTGTTATGACAATCTGATGATCCGATATTATAATGTATTGATTTTTATATTTGATGTATTAATTTTTTATTGGATAGTATTAATTTTTCATAAATGTCTGATATGTACTATGATGTATTGATTTTTTTTATTATAATATATTAATTTTTACATTATAATATATTACTAAGAAATTTTGGACTAACGACGATTCGTTAGTTCGATCTAATAAGAGTGTTACTTCAAATATAAAATTAGCGTTATTTGTATTAAAGATGAATCCTAAAGTTATTACTTCAACGTCCGTTTATATTTCGCTTTCTCAATAATAATCGGATATTATTTTATTATTTTTATTTTTATTATTTTATATTTTTAATTATTTTAAATAAAATAATATTATAATTATTTAATATTTTATAACAAAAATATTAATTATTTTTCTTAATATTCATAAAATAATCAACTGTAACAAATAAAATTGAACGAGCAGAGTAACGAAATCAACAACTTCTATTAGCCAAATAACTATCGGGACAAAATTGCAAGACACTCAAACAACAACCTCCTTTAATATATGGATTTTTTAATGTATTATATATTATTAACACTCAATTGAAAATATTCGAATATGGTTTAGAAATAATAAATAATAGTATATTTGGAAGTTTTAACTCAAGTATTAGAAATCAATCACTGCTATGTGGTTATTTCTCTTTATTTTAATTAATTAATTTAATTTAATTAGATCAAGTTTAAAGGTTAATGATATCGACTTGAACCCATTATTAAGCAATAAGTAAGATTAGGATTAAGGCGCAAATATATGCACCCCAATAAAATTCTACCAAAATATAAAAATTATCCGCAAAATTCAAACCCTACATTTCAAAATACACTTCATCTTCTTCAACTTTTCAACACCACCTACTTCCTTCACGTCACCCCTATCATCGCCACCTCCGTCACCGTCGCCACCACAACCACCTACTGCCGCCATCTCCGTCACCACCGCTACCGCAACTGCCGCCACCACAGCCTCCATTGAATAATCACTAGTGCAGAATTAGCTTTTCACGGCGGCTCATCCACGGCGGTTCTGGAAAAACCGCCGTTAAATACTTTTTTACGGCGGTTTTCCAAAAATTCGCCGTTAAATCGGTCATTTAACGGCGGTTTTCAAAAAACCGCCGTAGAATCGGACATTTTACGGCAGTTTTATAAAACCGACGTTAAAATTGAACTAATTAACGGCGGTTTTTAAGAAAGCGCCGTGAATTAACAAGTATTCACGGCGGTTCCTTAAAAAACCGATGTTAATTATTTCATACGTTAATTATTACTGTAGATTTAACGTCGGTTCTATTAGAACCGCCGTGAATAAGATGACATTTAACGGCGGTTTTTTAGGGAACCGCCGTAGAATAGTAAGCTGCCATGTCAGTGATCCTCGTCCTTATCAAGCCAAAATTTTGGACCGTTGATCCGTATCTGATCCGACGATCTGGATTAAATATTAAACTAAAAAAATATTAAATTAAAAAAATAATTATTAAATCAAAAAAACAATAAATAATAAAATAAAAACCCTAATCCACTTTCACTCGTTAGATTCTATGAAGATGTAGTCCGATTACCTTTGGAAAAGGCTCAGGCTGTTGATCCATCCAATTTTTATCTCAAGTCTCAACTCTTACCTTCCAAAACTATGGACGCCGCCGCGGTCCGCCAACAGACCGCTGCGAACCACCAGTACCAAAATCTTCGCCCAACCCCCGACACTCGCAGTCCTCTCAGACCCTCACGTCCTTCGGCTGGCAGAGACTCTCGAAGATTCCATCGCCTCATCCTCCTCCTCCGCCTCTCCGCCTCCACCTCTCCAGAAGCTTCGGGACATCTCCTCACAATCGCTTCTATCCACGCCCTGGCCTTCACGAAAGGACGAGCCCTTCAGATTCACAGACACTTCGTTTATTAAGGCGTCTCCGAGGTTTGTTCTTATTTGTTTGTTTTTTCAATTACTTTCTTACTCTTACCTAGTGCTTCTAGGCTTCTCCTGAATTGAAGTTTAGTTACCAGCAAAGTGGAATTTCATAGTAATTTTGTTTTCTCCCAATTTTCTTGTCTGTGAATTGCATTCGCTGCACTATGGTAATATGGATAATGGGCTTGCATTCCATGTATGTATTCTGAAGGCGGAATTTGAGTCTCTTGACTTTATGTTGGCTTCATTAAAACACAAGCACAAAGTTGAGAGTTTTGGTCATAAAGATATGCTTCAATAGTTGAATTGTTTCCGTTTATCGGCCAGCTGATTTTGATCTTTTGTCTAGATTATTCCCTATCAGATTGTGTATTTATGGGATATTCTTGTGCTTGTGTTGTCCCCTCAGCAAAAAGAATCCTGAAAAAGTTCCCCGGTATCGTCTTTAGAACAGACAATGAGCTCTTCAAGGCTCCTTATTTACATTTAAAATTATTTTCCATAAAACGTGTTAATGTAGTTCAATTTTAATTAAGTGAAATTTTCCGTGCAATTATCGAGCATGGGCGCCGATGCAACAATTTACCCAGAAAATCATCGGCATGATGAAAAATGAGAAGTTGTATGAATCACAGGGTGGCCCGATTAATTTATCTCAGGTGTGCACGTAAAATATATCGGCAATTCATAATTTTTTAACAATGCAAATTGATTATAATATTAGACTAGTCATTTTAATTATATGATCTTGTTTTAATTAGATTGAGAATGAATATGGGTAACAAAGGAGAGCACTTGGACCGGCCGGTGATGCGTACATGAATTGGGCCGCAAAGATGGCCGTCGGATTGGATACCGGAGTCCCATGGATCATGTGCAAAGACGATAATGCCCCTGATCCCATTTTATCTTCTTTATTTATCTCTGTAGTTTTTTTTATTATTATTTATTATTTATCAAGTATGCTCGACTATGATGAATTCTAAGCTCACTTTTAAACATTGCAACAGATAAATACATGTAATGGATTTTATTGCGACTCGTTTTCTCCGAACAGACCTTATAAGCCCACTATGTGGACTGAAGCTTGGACCAGCTGGTAATTATAATCTGGACTCTTAATTTTATCTTTTTATTATTATTTTTTAATTATTATATTGTCACAAAAATTGATAAGGTTTACTGAGTTTGGCGGCACGCTTCATCAACGTCCGGTTCAGGATCTTGCGTTCGTGGTTGGTCGTTTCATACAAAAGGGCAGTTCGTATATAAACTATTACATGGTAATTATTTTATATTATATATAAAACTTAAATTCCACATGAGTTTTTTTTATTACAAGCTCGATTAAAAATTTTGAACTCTGCATGAAATCGAACAGTACCATGGTGGCACTAATTTCGGGCGCACGACTGGAGGTATTTTCATTACTACGAGCTATGACTATGATGCCCCTATCGACGAATATGGTAAAAATAAATAAAACTAATTAAATTTTATTAAAAAACAAATTAAAAAATAAATAAATAAATAAATAAATTTCAGGTTTGATTAGGGAACCGAAATATGGTCATTTAAAGGAGCTGCACAAGGCGATTAAGCTTTGTGAAAATGCGCTCGCCTCGTCGGACCTGAACGTTACCTCATTAGGAAAGTATCAGCAGGTTAGGTTCTTCTGTAAAAAAAAACTTCTATTTTTTAATTTGTAGTATTTTTTTTTAAAAGTAATTTTCTGTTGTTTTTCTTTTCAGGCTTACGTATTTTCATCCGGGCCAGGGAAATGCGCGTCTTTTCTTTCAAACTTCAATAGTAATTCGGCTGTAAGAGTGATTTTCAACGACATGCACTAGAATTTACCTGCTTGGTCGATTAGCATTCTTCCCGACTGCAGAAATGTAGTCTTTAACACTGCAAAGGTTGGGATGCAAACTTCGAAAATTCAAATGTTGGCAGCTAATCCTCAGTTGTGGTCTTGGGAGACATATAACGAGGATACAACTTCAGTAGAAGATAGCTCGACTTTTGCAGCGATCGGGCTTTCATTTTATTGAAGGATTATATTTGTAAAAGATAAAGGTACTAAGGGACGGGAGATAGAGCAAGCAAGAAGCCTCGGGAGATGGAGCAAGCAAGAAGCCTCGATTCTGGTCCCGGGGTCGACAGTTAGCTCGTACGAGGTCTCGATGTGGCGTTCGCTTTAGTTAGAAATACGAAGATGTTTCATTTTATTTTTTAGTCTCGTGTTTTTAGTGTTGAACTGTTCATGGATGCTGTTGATGGAAATTATTAATTATATTGGAGTATTAATTCTTAATTTATTTATWTGAAATAATCAATATATTCAAAATATTCATTGGCAATTTTGGTGCACTTGCTTTCATTTCATTTTTTTTTAAATTTTTACTACTTTCTAGAAGGTAGTTCTCAAAAACCGATGTAAAATGTTCGTTCTAGAAAATAGACTTTCTAGAAGGTATTTTTAAAAACCGCCGTAAAAATGCTGCATTCTACGGCGGTTCCAAAACCGCCGTTAAATGTCTTCCAGAACCGCCGTTAAATCCCACTTTTTTACGGCGGTTTTGAAAAACCGCCGTAAAATTTAACGGCGGTCGATATAACGGCGGTTCAAAAATCGCCGTTAAAAACCCTCAAAAAACCGCCGTTAATTAGCTGTTTTGCAGTAGTGAATAATAATAATAATAATAATAATAATAAAGTATGTTATGGCCGCATAGACATGTCATTGCCGGTTCCGATTAACCGGAAAATCGTTGGTTCCAGTTCCAGTTAACCGTTGATCGACCAAAACCGTGAACCAAAATTTCGGCGGATCAGATGAAATAGCCGTTGAAGATTAAAACCGTAGATTAACCGAAAATTGCGGTTTTCAACGGCTATTTTTTCAATTTTCTTAAATCCATTTCTACACTATAAATACCCCCCTTCCAACACAAATCCTCACACCAATTCATCTCTATATTCATCTTCGTCTCTTATATTTACAAGTTTCAAGTTAGTACTTTGTGCAAAAATACCAATCCATCTATAATATTCTTCTTATCTTATTCACCAATTCATATCTAATATTCTTCCTTATTTTTCTTTTATAATATTATTATGGCAAACTCTTCTTGTAATATTAATACTAATATTATTCGAGAATCTTATCGAGGTCGAGGCCGAGTTGTAGGTCGAGGTCCTCGACGAGAAAACTTTCACCGTTAAAGGAGATTATGTTCCCGATTATATGATACCGAAAAGAATTTGAGAACTTGTATAAATCAAATCAATTTCGGCGAGCCATAATCAAACCATTTTCAATGAGGATTTATCCACCTCCGTCGAGTTCAAACCGCCGCCCGCCGTCGGATGAAGATGAGGAATAAGGGATGATAATCTTGATATGCCACCGCCTCACACAAAAGCAAAGGAATACGAATCCCCCATTTTCCGATTGCATTTCACAAGAACGAAGATCAATGGTGTACCTCGAGCACAATGTAATTATTGCAAGGGGTCACTATGCATTCGGTTCCAAAAATAATAGAGGCTACAAGACGTTCAAAACACACATAGAGAAGAAGCATCCCAACAAATACGACGTTGATAGCTCTCAAACACAATTTAACATCTTGTCTTCATCTACTGCTGGCGCCGTGCTGGCGACAAAGGTACGAGTTCTCATTTATTTTCAATATAGCAAAAGTGTTAATAAAAAATTTCTTACTAGATTTGTTTCCATTATGAGTCTTCCTTTCAATAGCAAAAGTGGTAATAAAATTTTTTTACTAGATTTGTTTCCATTATGAGTCTTCCTTTCAATCATGCGTATAGTAGTCAGTGTGAAGATTTTAATAGATGTGTATTTAATCCATTAACACTAAGATTTCACAAAATAATGTTACTCGCGGTATTGAAAAATTGTTGGTGAGTATGAGTTGAATATCATAATAATAATTATATTGAATTGCATGTCATTGTATTGATAATTCGACTTTGCAAAATTGTTTGATCGCATATAAAGAGTTTAATAGTTCGCATACGATAGTTAATATTTCGTGCAAAATATCTTATATTTTAACCGAGTATCATTTAGTTAGTAAAAAAAATTCAATTTCATTTGATAATATCGCAACTAATACAACTAGTTTATAAAATCTAAAAACTTTTTGTCAACCTTCTATTGGTGGTAAAATTTTCATATCAGATTCATTTGTCATATTTTGAATTTATGTGCTTAAGATTGTTTAACTACTTATAAATTTAAAATTGCTCTGATTAGTTGTGTAGTATTTCGTATTGCAAAACATGATTCGGTTGCAAAAAAATAGCGAAAATATTACCAAAACAATCATTGGTACTCAATCTATAAATTATTTAATGATTCTTGACTATATATAGAAGCATTTTGTCAAAATTTTGTCAATGCCAACGTCATCTTCGCTGAAGAAAAAGAAATTTTGTCTAATTATCCATTCGGAAATCTAGTTTAAATACATGTTTTGTCGTTCTTTTTTCTTTTTCGTGACATGGTCGGGTCTAAATGCATGTTTTGACATTTTTCTTTTCTACTTTTTCTTGTAATCATGAATGATGGCAATGCGAAAAGTGACATTAGGATGTTGAAGAAGATAAAATATATTTTGAGGTATAATTTTAATATTTTAGTGTGTTTGTCAAAGAGGGTTAAAAAATAAAATTTTGGGTGAGTGTCATATTTTGGGATTAGGAATTTCGAATAATGGCCGTCTTTCCTTTCTAATATTCTTCATCTAGTAATAATTTAAACACCGGATAGACATCTCCTAAAAAAAATTAAAACGTCAAGTTGAGAATCTGTGTTTCCTAATATAATATATCATTTTAAACTAGAACAATCCCATTAATTACAAAAATACAATGAAGTTGGTTACAATTTAACACTAAAAATCAGGAAGATACAAACGAGTTGGAAATCGGAAAAGGTAAAATCCGTTTGAAAAAGAAATTCTTCAAAATTTATGTAACCAATAATATACAGACCAACATCAATTTCATATCCTTTCACATTTCCATAAACATTTAGATTATCTTATCCTATTTTTTTATGGCAAAACATTTATTTAAAAGAGCGCAAGTACCTTTCTTTCCAAGCAAGTTGGCAAGGAGTGCTCAACCCTTCTTACAAAAACTCGAGACGCGTTACCGATCAAAAAAAAAAAAACTCGAGACGCGAATTAAACTCGCAAAAAATCAAATCCAAATACAACAGCAACAGCTTAAATAGAAAATAATTAAATATGGCTTGCAACTACTCTAAGCAGATCCTAGATTTTATTTTATAACTAAATCTAAAAACAACAATTATTCGGAATCCTTTTTACTCTAAACAAACCCTTCAGGTACAAGCGTAAGGAACAAAACCAATCCGAGATCCACTTAGTTATAAAGAGAAAAACAGTTGAAAATAAAAAACAACAGTCAAAATAATATATACACTTAGTGACACATGCCGAAATTGCAGATATATTTGAAGTCATATTCTCATACAAACAAAGAGGGTCATCCAACCAATTAATATTCTTGGCGACAGAATAAGGATGGGTTGAATGACGCTCTTTGTTGGTATGAAAAAATACGAGGCGATTTGTCTCTCAGGCTCTCTGAATGATGATGGAAGAAAATGAGTTACCTCACAACCCTATTTATCGGTATTCTTTACCCATTAGAATGAGTTTCCTTCTCTAGGTTCTAACCCTATTTTCTCCAACCCTATTAAATCAATGTTATCGTTTGGGCCTAAAATCAAGCCCTATCTATGCGAGTCAAGTCTAAGAATTGGGTTTCGGGTCGGGTACCCGATGCTGATGAGGAATAGTGTTATCTCCGTTTTCTCAATCCCCTAATCGGTGTATGTATTGCTCAATTTTACTTTTTTAATATTATAAATAGTCCTAGATTTTCTTTTCTTATTATTGTGGCGTATGATTGCTAAATATGAAATTGAGCTTATTTGTTGAAAGATGAATCGTAAAGGATTTGCTGAAATCAACAAATTCTACTAGCTGAATAACTATTGGGACAAAATCGTAAGACGAGTCCAAACAATAATTGGGCTGCTGTGATTTTCAAACTTGTATGATTTTTTATGTGATTAACCCAAACCATGGGTTAGCTTTTGTAAATAACCTATTTACTTGTTAACTTACATAGTTCATAACCGAAGATAACAAAAAATGCATGTACGTTGACAGAGTATTAATTTGAAATTTGTAAAACTGTTTGATTGCATGTAGAGAGTTTAATAGTTCGCATACTATGATTAATATTTTTGTGCAAAATATCTACTATTTTATCTGAGTATCATTTAGGTAGTAAAATTTTTTTAATTTTATTTGATAATGTCGCTGCTAATACAGCTAATTTATAAAATCTAAAAACTTTTTGTTAAACTTCCATTGGCGGTAAATTTTCCATGTTAGATGCATTTATCATATTTTGAATTTATGTGCTTAAAATGGTTTAACTACTTATAAATTTAACATTGCTCTAATTAGTTGTGTGGTATTTCATATTGCAAAATATGATTCGCTTGAAAAAAATAGCGAAAATATTTTCAAAACAATGGTTTGCATCTAAAAAGATTTCAATTGATGTTTCAAATCATTGGAACTCGACTTATGAATTGTTTAATGATTCTTTTGAATATATAAAAGCATTTTGTGAATTTTTTGCTAATCAAGATGTTGATTTCATTTTATTTTTCAACGTGTGTGATGATTATTATTATATGATGTCCCTTTTAAAAAAAAAAATTTAACGACCATTGTTCAACGACCCTCTGCAATCTCTAACCCCATATATGAGGTTGATTGAGAATAATAAGCGAAAACGACAAAGGGCTAGCGCTAGTCGAACCATGAAATTAGGAAGTTGTTTAGAAGCTTTTGAATCGGAAAGTATTTCAAAAAGTTCGATTATAAGAACTACGTGAAGTTTGATTCCTCTACGAGGATATGTAGACAAGTTAATTTCAATATTAAAAGTTAAAATTCTTATTTTAATATCTAATAGTAGAATTAAAATCAAATCCATATAAATATGTATATATATATATATAATAGAAATTGGATCCAATGGGTCCAGTTATTAAAATGGGTCCGTAGAGCCAAATTTCAGTCACTCATTAGATTTAGATTTGATTGATGTAAATTAAATAGGGTTTGGTTGACTAATAAATATATAACATGTATTATTGCATACTTGTACTAATAACTGTGTATCATCGGACATGTAAATGTGCATTAACAAACTATTAAATGTGCAGTAAAACTGTTGAAAATTGGGTTAGATAAACATGACTTATAATGCAAACATCGATGTTATTCTAATAATACATCAATGTACTTCTTAATGTGCAATAACATGCATCTAAATGTGCATTGAATTTCTATTTTTTATTATTTGATTTTTGTAAATAATTTCAATTAGAATTTTTAAAAGTACAAATTTATTGGAAAAAATGAAATGGGTATTGTTCCTTAGATCGTAAGTATTGATATGGTATAATTTATTTTGGCAATATTTATATTTTTTGAAACTTATTCAATAGAGGAGAATTATTAATTGAGGAGAGAGAAAAATATAAATGACTTAATTTATATTAGTTATTAATATTAATGTTTATTTAAATGTTAATCGATGCATAAAATCTATTGATGCACATTTAGAAAGACATAGATGGATTTGTCTCCCTACGGACTTATTATAAGAAATGGACTCATTCGATCCAGCACTATATATATATATATATATATATATATATATATATATAGGATTGGGTTCAAATGAGAACCCCGTCATTATATGTGAACCTATGGACTAATCATGGCCTTAGATCTAATATTGCACAGTGCAATTATATGTCCAGGTTCATTGTGCTTTTTACAAAGTACTTTAGTGCTAAAATCAGTCCAATTTTTTTAATTTAATTATATATATATATATTTTTTACGTTTTAAAACATGCAATATGTATTTTAAATTGTAGATCTTGAGAATGTGATTAATTTGATATATATTTCATTCAAAACGAATAAAATTTGAAAAAGTTATGGTTTGTTGAAGAATTTGAGTTTCATTTCAAAATTTTGAATTTGCAGTTTATAGACGAAATTTGAAATGCTTTTTGTATACAATCGCAGTGTTTTTTTTCTTAATCTATTGTGATTTTTAAAAAACAATGTAGTGCTCTTTGTAAACGTTGATATATGTCCAAAATACCTTTTTTAATTAATTAATGCATTTTTTTACATTATTACCATGTTGACATGTCATGATCTCAACCATCAATATTATCCAATCTAATGGTCAAGATGAGTCCCTAGGTTCAACGGGTTCTCATTTGAACCCAACCCTATATATATATATATATATATACACACTAGTTTAATACCCGTGTTTTACACGGGATTTATCAAAACTAAATATAAAGTTATTTATGATAATTATAGAGTTTTTAAATTTAAAAATAAAAAATATTCAAAAAAATACTGTATTCTCAATTTGAACCTTATACTGATGCATAGTCAATATTTATAACTATTATTCTTTATTATTAAATAAATTTATATTTTAATATTTAGATTAAACAATTCTCAACCCGTGTCTCATTTATATTAATTAATTATTATTATTATCGATACTTTTATATACTAATATTTAAATTGAATTCGTTAACAACTTATAGTTTCATACTTGGAGAATTTCAAAATACGTCATATTCCAACCCTTGTCGCATTATACCGCTGTCTAATCAATATTCATTCATTATTATTACTTTATAATTTTCTATTTTTTATGTTATGTTTAATTCGTTAATAATATTTCGTTACATACTTAGATAATTGTAAATAACTCAGAATTTACTTATATTTATATTTGAAAGAAAACCCGTAGAAAATTAATTTTGTAAAAGTATAAAACATATAACACTCGCATGTCGCATGTGAATATGTGATATAAAAAATTAAATTCTATAAGGCAGTGATAATTCGATTTAAAAATGCTGTATATCTAACTTGTAGTATATGTAATATTATTTTTTATTTTCTTTTTATACGTAAGATATTAAATTGTTCATATAGATATATAATGTGTTTATCAATGTATTATATTGAGATTGGATAAGGAGATATCGAATATATTTAATATTTATTTATTAGGTGTAATAATTTATTATTATAATTTGTGGTTGTCATCTCTCTCTCTCTCTCTCTCTCTCTATCTCTCTCTTGTCATAACAATATTTTTTATAAAGATTTTTAATGTAATTCTCAATATATTATATTAAGATTAAATATCCAAATTTAAATTTATATTTTTATTTATTTATCTTTCTTTTTTAATAATTTTATATAACTCTTATTTTTTTTTAAATAGAATATTTAAAATTTATAAATAAAATAATTTCAATTTTTATTATACATAAAAATTAATTCAACCTATATATATTCTTTCTAATTAAATATGACTTAATTATTTTTTTTATATCAGTAAAATAAAAGTAAGATATTTAATTAGATAAAATATGATAAATAAAATATTGAATTAACGTATAATAAAGGAAATATTAAATTAGAAAAAATATAATAATAGAAAAATATCAAATTAGGTAAAAATATATTTAAAAAAATTAAATTAGGTAAATATTAGGTTCGGTAATACCAAACCACCAGGATTTTTTTCAAAGCTAACAAAGCGTGAGAAACAAGCACATAGGATAAGAGGATTTTGTATTAATATATAGGGTATATATATATATATATATATATATATATATATATATTAGTTTAACACCCGTGGGTTACACGGGATTTATAAAAAAAAAATACAAAAATCATTTGTGAGAATTATAAAGTTTTAAACTCAAAATAAAAAATTGAAAGGATGTGTAACCATGCCCTGTTCAATTAATTAATTATTATAATTATTAATTAATATTATATTTCAATGTTTAGATTAGATTTGTTAATAATTATATTTACATACTTACAATAATTCGAAAGATGTCACATTTTCAACCCGTCTGTAATCTATATTAATTAATTATTATTAAGTCATTTTATATTTTTATGTTTAGATTAATTTTGTTAATAATTATAGTTACATACTTTGAAAATTTCAAAAGGTATCACTCTTAAGCATTCTCGCATTGTGATATTGTCTAATAAATATTAATTAATTAATTAATTATTATTATATAATTTTATATTTTTATACTTAGATTGAATTTATTACTAATATTTAGTAACAAAATCCAATTATTGCAAATATACCATAATTTACATATAAAAAATATTTAAAATCTCAAAATAAATTATTTCAAGTATTATTATAAATATAATTTATTTAATTATATTTATAATTAAGTTTTTTTTTGTAATTAAAATTATTTCGTATGTAATATATCTTTTAATTAAAGTAATAAATTTAGATTTTTTCTACTAATTATATATGACTTATTTATATTTTTATGTTAGGAGTATAAAAGAAAATTATTGAATTAGACAAAATATAATAAAATAAAATTATTAAGTTAGGCTAAATATAATAAAAATAAAATACTAAATTAGGCAAGCAACTAAAGCACTAATTTTTTTTATCCAATTGAAACATACGAATTAGAAACATAGATTATGAGGATTTTGTATTAATATATACTTGATTAAAACCCGTGTATTACAGGATTTATCAAAAGATAAATATAAAACATATTTGTGATAATTACAGAATTTTAAATTTAAAATAAAAAATAAAATAATGTACTTTCAACTCCCGCCATATACATGTCTAATCTAATTATTAATTACTATAAATATTAAATAATTTCGTATTTGATGTTTAAGTTAAATTAATTAATAATCCTAGTTACATACTTACAAAAATTCAAAAGTTGTCACATTCTAACCCCGTGTCTGATATATATTTTATTAATTATTATTATTAAATTATTTTATATATTAATATTTAGAATAAATTCGTTAATAATTATTAGTTACATACTTTGAGATATTAAAAAAAAATCATATTTCAACTCGTGTCACATTGTACTGGTGTCTAATCAATATTTATTAATTATTAGTATATAATTTAATATTTTTATGTTTAMATTGAACACATTACTTAGTTACATACTTAGAGAATTGTAAATGACTCATATTTTACCTATATAGAATATTTGATACACCAAAAAATAAAATTATTTTAAATTTTGTTATCAATAAAACTTATTTAATTATTTTCATAGTAAATTTTTTTTAAAAAATTATTTCATATGTAGTTTGTCTTTTAATTAAATAATTAATTTGAATCTTATCCACTAATTATACATGACTTGTTTATATTTTTATATTAGGAGAATCAAATAAAAGTATTAAATAAGAAAAAAAACATAATAAAAGAATTAAGTTAGGTAAGATATAACAAAAAGAAAAAGTATTTAATTAGGTAATATTAGGTTCGAATGACACATAAGCAAATGAAGCACCAAAATTTTTTATTTGTCAAACGAAGCACACGTAGCCAACACATAGGTTAAGAGTATTTTGCATTAATATATAGAGGTGATATATATTAAATTCAGTTTTTTTTTTCAAAATAAAAAAATCAAACGATGTGAACATTGATTCAAGAATACAAGTTAATTTCAATATTAATACTTAATTTTTTTATTTCTGATATTAAAATTAAAATCAAGTCTTTTTTTCAAAAAAAAAAAATACATTTCTCATTCAAACTTTATTTAAGTTTCTCATTTATTTATCTCAATTATTCAAAGTTTATTTAAGTTTTTCATTACTTATATTGTCGATTTCAAGAAAAAACCGGCAGATCAAAACCAAACTGGAAAATGTCGTAAACCGAAACCGAAACCAATTCCCGCAAGTTCGAAAAAGATTTAACATGCCCATCGCCGCACCTCCCTGCTGCCACTAACAACGCAAACGACATCTTCACTGAAGAAAAAGAAAATTTTGTCTAATTATCCATTCGGAAATCTAGTTTAAATACATGTTTTCGAGAATCTAGTTTAAATACATGTTTTGTCATTGTTTTTTCTTTTTCGTGACATGGTCGGGTCTAAATACATGTTTTGACATTTTTTTCTTCTTTTTCTTGTAATCATGAACGATGGCAATGGCAAGAGTGGCCGTAAAAGATTGAAGAACATAAAATATATTTTGAGGTAAAATTTTAATATTTTAGTGTCTTTGTTCAAAGAGGGTGAAAAAATAAAATTTTGGGTGAGTACTTCAAGTTATTTTTTATATTTATGTCTTTCTTCTCAAACTTAACACTAAAAACAAGGAAGATACAAACGAGTTGGAAATCGGAAATGATAAAATCCGTTTGAAAATAAATTCTTCAAAATTTATATATCCAATAATACACAAAGCAACATCAATTGCATATGCTTTCACAGTTTCATAAACATTTAGATTATCTTAGCCTATATTTTTCAAGCAAAACATTTATTAAAAAGAGCACAAATAACCTTTCTTTCCAAGCAAGTTGGCAAGGAGTGCTCAACCCTTGTTACAACAACTCGAGACGAGAATTAAAATCGCAACAAATCAAATCCAAATACAACAATTAAATATGGCTTACAACTACTCTAAGCAGATCCTTAGATTTTGTTTTATAACTAATCTAAAAACAACAATTATTCGGAATCCTTTTTACTCTAAACAAACCCTTCAGGTACAAGCGTAAGGAACAAAACCAATCCGAGATCCACCTAGTTATAAAGAGAAAAACAATTAAAAATAAAAAAACAAAAGTCAAAATACTATATACACTTAGTGACACATGCCGAAATTGCAGATATATTTGAAGTCATATTCTCATACAAACAAAGAGGGTCATCCAACCAATTAATATTCTTGGTAACAGAATAAAGATGGGTTGAATGACGCTCTTTGTTTGTATGAAAAAATATGAGGCGATTTGTCTCTCAGGCTCTGAATGATAATAGAAGAAAATGAGTTACCTCACAACCCTATTTATCGGTATTCTTCACCCATTAGTGTCGGTAATGAAGGCGGCGTACACGAAAGTGGACTATATATATTTCCTTTTCTAGGTTCTAACCCTAATTTCTCCAACCTATTAAATCAATGTTATCGTTTGGACCTAAAATCAAGCCCTATCTATGCGAGTCAAGTCTAAGAAGTGGGTTTCGGGTCGGGTACCCAATGCTGGTGAGGAGTAGTGTTATCTCCGTTTTCTCAATTTTTTTTTTAATATTATAAATAGTCCTAGATTTTCTTTTCTTATTATTGTGGCATATGACTGCTAAATATGAAATTGAGCTTATTTGTTGAAATATGAATCATACAAGATTTTTCATAGTATATAGAAACAAGTTTTTCCTGTTGGGAGGTCAAATAAATAGTAGAAACTTATTTGTTTATAAATTTTGAAATAGATTTTTATTGTAATATGTCAAATTATTCATGTTTGTTTAGGTTGAGTTGTTGTGTTATATTATCATATATTGTAAAATCTCATGAAAAAAAATGTAATTTCATGGGCCAAAAAATGAGATTTTTCTTGCCATTTCCACTTGTGAAATGACATTTTTCTTTCTAAAACGCGTATCGAGCCATGTGTTGTGTTTTGATCTCAACATCGCTTAGCGCAAATAGTATTTTATATTACGTGAGCTATTTGAATACGTTATTTTAATATTTAAAATAATTACACATTTTTTGTGTTATTTTTAATATAAATATAATTATTTTTTCTAAAAATATCACTTAATATATAATTTCAACAAACAAAGTATAGGTTCAACAAGTATCAAACAAAAAATTACAATTCATAACTATGGTAGTGTATAATAAATTGTAAAATTTTGTAAGAATATCTAGAAATGTCTAGTCAAAATTATTAGTATGTATATCAAATAATATAAATTAAAAATAAAATTAGTATCAAATAATCATTAAAAAAAAGCACTATTTGTTAAGAGGTTTTTTTTTATATATTTAATATGAAAACATTGGTAAATTACATAATATAAATAAAAAATTATTGCCCAAAAATTATTTCAAGTTAAATTTCTCGAGAGAAAAACCAAATCATCATTGTGATCTCACCAATTTTGCGTAAGCAAAAAATTAGTGTAAATCTTTTTGAGAGAAACACTAGTGTCATCTCATCAATTTTACGTAGGCGAAAAAATAGTGTAAATTTTTCGAGAGAAACACTAGTGTTATCTCAGTAATTTTGCGTAGGCAAAGAAATTGTGTGGACATGACATAAATAATTTAATAAATAATATTTTTCATAGGCGCACGAATAAATAGGAATTGGACTTGGACTTGCATAGGCGAAGAAATAGTGTAGACAGTATATAAATAATTTAATAAGTAATATTTTTCATAGGCGCGAAATAGGACGTGGACTGAAATAATTTAATAAATAATATTTAGACACACAAAAAAATAGGACGTGGATATAAATAATTTTATAAATAACATTTTTGCGTAGGCACGCACATGGACATGACATAAATAATTTTAATAAATAATAATGGCTTACAAACACATACATAGAGAAAAAAATTTAACGTGAAACGTGGAAGCGTAAAATTACAGCGTACATTGAATTAATATAATAAGGTGGATTTTGAATAATATTTTCAAATATTTAAATATTCATAAATTATTTGTTTGTTGTCCGTTTTATATGAAACTAATTTAATACCCGTGTATTACACAGGGTTAATCAAAATATTAATATAAGAAATATTTGCGATAATTACAAATCTTTATGTAAAATGAGAAGTTCAAATGATGTATTCTCAACCCTTTCCTTATACATGTCTAATTTATTTACTAATTATTAAATTTTTATTTTATTGCTTAGATTCAATTCATTAATAATTTTATTTACATACTTATAAAAATTCAAAAGAAGTCATATTCTAAACCCGTGCCTAATCTCTACTTATTAATTATTATTACATTATTTTGCATTTTAATCTTTAGATTAATTTCGTTAATAATATTACTTACATATTTTAAAATCTAAACGGATGTCATACTCTCAACTCGTGTCGCATTGTACCGATGTCTAATCGATATTTAATAATAATAATAATAATAATAATAATAATTATTATTATTATTATTATTATATAATTTTGTGTTTTTATGTTAAATTGAATTCATTACCAATATTTAATCACATACTTAAATTATTTCAAATAAATCTTAATTTACCTATATAAAATATTTAAAATTACAAAATGAAAATTATATTAATATTTAGGAAAACTCTATGATGCCTTTAATAGCACCATGCCCCCCACCCCCTACATTTACAACCATAGATATTTTAATTTAAAAAGTCTAAAATCGATCTAATGGTCCCTATTAAATCCCACTAAATGAAGAATGGTGCCGTGAAAGTATTGTAGAAGTTCCATAATATTTATTATGAACACTACTTATTTAATAATTTCATAATAATTTTTTAATTAAAATTATATTTTATGTATTTTTTTAATTAAAGTAACTAACTTGGATCTTTCCTACTAATTTTATATAACTTTTTTGTATTTTTATATTAGAAGTATAAAACAAAAATATTGAATTAGACAAAATATAATAAAAGAAAAATATTAAATTAGGTAAAATATAATAAAATGAAAAGATTAAATTAGGTAAAATATAATAAAATGAAAAGATGGACAAGCAGTTCGACCGACCGTGCTCCGACCCGACAACATGAAGTATGCAGGAAATCACTAATTGTATACACAAGGGTTGCCCGCAACTTGAAATTCTACTTCTTGGACACATCATACGAGTCAGCACCATCTGCCCACAATTGTTTCAACTTTGTAATTAGAGGCTGTAGAATAACATCAAACTTATCCTTAGGGTTTTTGGGGCCTCGAACAAGAACATTTTGAAACATATATTGTTCTCTAATACACATCCCGTGTGGCAAGTTATATGGTGTGACCGTTATCGGCCACGATGAATTTTGCGATCCGAAACTATCAAAAGCACTACAAAAAAACCCGACGATACTGACGGCCAAAACCGTCAGAATTCCGTCAGTATTTCAAATACTGACGGCCTCCTGACGGATAATGGCCGTCAGCATTTTTGTGGTCAGGATTCAAGTATCCTGACGGGAAAAAGTGCCCGTCAGGAATGCTGGCGGATTCATTTACGGCTTTTGCCCCATCAGCATATGCCCGCCAGTATTCCTGGTGGTGTTAACCCGCCAGGAACATCTGATGCTTTTCTTGGCGGCTAACCCGTCAGCCATTCCTGGCGGGTCTACCCGCCAGTAAATCCTGTCGGGTTGGCCGCCAGCATTCCTGGCGGATGTCGTCAGCATCACGCTGGTTTCCTCGCGAAAATTTGCTGTAATTTTATTCGAAAAATCTATTAATAAAATTTTTAATATATATAATTAATAATTAAATTAAAAACGCAAACCTCATCCCTAACATTTAGACTCGTATTCGTAGCTTCCTTCGTCTTCTTCAGTTAAATCTAGTTCATCGCTTTCTGACTCTTCTGAATCATCATTGACCGACTCGTCGTGTTCGTGACTGAGAGGGTCGTTTAATTGGAAGTCGACATCCTCTAATTGTATTTACATTTGTCCTTTTTGTGGAGACATTATCATTAAAGTAGTACGAAACAAAATTCAACGCCTCTTCAACTAGATATGCATTTGCTATCGATCCTTCAGCACACACTTTATTCCTTACATTGTTTTTCAACTTGCGAAGATACCTCTCGAAAGGATACATCTACCTGTATTGCACTGGACCAGCAATTCTCGCTTCGTATGGTAAGTGGACGGGCAAATGTTCCATTGAATCGAAGAAACTAAGTGGAAATATCATCTAAAGTTGACAGAGTATTAGGGGAATGTCACGCTCTAAACGACTCATATCAGCAGTTCCAATAACTCTCGCACTCAAATCTTCGAAAAACAAACTTAACTCTGTTAGTGCCTTCCACACTGGATGAGGAAGCATTTCTCAAAATGCAATTGGGATCAACCGCTTCATAAACACGTGACAGTCATGGATTTTCATCCCGTACAATCTCAACCCTTTCATATCAACACAGCGACCTAGATTTGATGCGTACCCGTCAGGAAATTTGAGAGCCTTTCTCCTTTCACACAATGCAACTTTCGACGGCTTATCGAGCGTGTACGACGCTTTGGGATACTTTCCTGATGCGTCTGCATGAAGCTCGAGACGGTGACAGTATTCTGCTAACTCATCTCTTGATTTTACWGTGTCTTTTGTCTTCCCTTTGACATTCATCACCGTGACACATTATCAAAAATATTTTTCTCAATGTGCATAACGTCTAAAATCTCTGTTCCAGAACGCAAGTGCGGCGGCAGAGCTTCAACCTTTCTATTTTTCCTTTTTTTTTTATCTTTACGAAGTCGATGATCACATTCTAGAAATTTACGATGGTTATAAAACCATGATTGTTTCATGCTCTTTTTCAGGGTAAAAGCGTCTGAACGCTCCATGCAATACGGACAAGCCATTCGACCGACCGCACTCCAACCAGACAATATCGAGTATGCAGGAAAGTTACTAATGGTCCACATAAGGGCCACTCACATCTGAAAGTTTAATTTTTTAGATACATCGTACGAGATAGCACCGTCGGACCACAACTGCTTGAGCTCCTCAATCAATGGTTGTATAAAAACGTCTAACTTATCTTTGGGGTTTTGTGGCCCCGGGACGAGAACGCTGAGAAACATATACTGCTCTTTCATGCACATACAGGGAGGTAAATTGTATGGTGTGACAATCACCGGACATGAAGAGTATTGTTTTCCGAAACTTTCAAAAGGTTAAAATCCGTCTGTACATAGACCCAATCTTACGTTTCGAGTTTCAGCTGCGAACTCTGGATGAGTTTGATCGAAATGCCTCCAAGCCTCAGAATCTGACGGGTGGTGCATGACACCATCCTCTATTGTATGTTCTGCATGCCACCGCATATCCTTTACCGTTGTTTTAGATGCGTACAACCTCTGCAAGCGGGCCGTTAGAGGAAAATAAAACATCCTCTTGTACGGAACTAATTTGGACTTGCGCCGTTTAGTTTGTCCTTTCTTCGCGGGTTTGAATCGTGGATGATCACAAAATTTGCACTTATCCATATTCAAATCATTCTTCCAATAAATCATGCAGTTCTTGACGCAACAATCTATCTTCTCTACCGGTAATCCTATACCTCTCAACAACTTCTTACTTTCGTAAAAATTATCTGCAATATTGTTGTCTCCTGGCACGATCTCTTTGATTAAATCAATAAATTGATCATAATATTTTTGAGAAATGCCATGCTCCGATTTTAAATTCATAAGACGGGCAACTAAGGACAACCAATTGTGTTTCTCGCAGCTGGGATACAGAAGTTTTTTGGCAGCTTTTAGAATATCGAAAAATTTATTCGCCTCGGGATTAGGTGATTCATCCAACTCAATGTCATTCATGTCGAAATTAGGATCGACAACATCTCGCACCATATCGAAGTACGCATTTGATGATGATCCCCCAATTTATCAGCAGGCGATGAGACGTGATCTGTTTCCTCGTGATGAGTCCAAATGTAGTAATCAGCAATGAACCCTTTGGTACCGATGTGACATTTTATCTCATCGATAGTCCTATAACTAGAGTTCCTACACTTAGTTTGTGGGCAAGGGAATTTAAGTTATCACCGTCCCTCTCTGCAGAATCATGCGTGAGTGCAAATTGTACGAAACTATCTACACCGGCCACGAACGCCGGATTTAGAAATTCGGAAATATTCCGTTTGTACATCCAACTACGATCATTAGCCATCCTAAGATTTTTGAGTGTTAAGCGTGTTCTAGAATTAGAGAAGGTGGCAAAATCTAGGCAACATTACGAGAAGAATGAGTAATTCGAATTGTAATTGGTAAGGCTTCTAACCCATTCAAGAAGGTGACGTTTAGTAGTATGTATTATCTTAAAATATGCATTTTTCTTAGATTCAAAATTTCGGTAGCATCTCCCCTCAGTTCTCGTAGTGCACGTATATTTCAGAGCACCCGAGAACAATTAGAGAGATGCAAAAACCGAAATTTCAAAACTAAAAAAAAACATACACATAAGATAACCATACCACAAGTCACATTCTCAAACTGTCCAAAAATGGGACAATTCGAAATTTAGTATCAAACTCTATATTTGATACTAAATCTCAAACGGGTCTAAGGAATATTGAAATAATTCAAAACTTAGTTTCAAATTTTTCTATTTGATATTAATTCTCAAACAAATGATCTATATGAATCGCGTCACTTCGCCAAGGTTCCAAATAAGCAATTACCACCGTCATATTTTTTAAAAATATTTTGAAAACATAAATAAAACCACGTGACACCCTATCACGTTTTTAGAAAAAACTTTGAAAACCCGCTATTGGAGGGACAACACCTCCCGGCCGGCGCCGTAACCCACGTCAACATCCAACGGTATACAACCAACAACACCAATGACAATAATATATATAAACAAAACTAAACCCCGGTCGATCACCACGGCCTCCCATGCATGAACAATATATATACAATTTTTTTTTTTAAATTCCGGCCGATCACCACGGCCTCCCATGCATGAACAATATATATACAATATAATGGGTGGATAAACACTAAATTTGAAAGCAAACCCTAATAATCTAATGATAAACCCTAATACAAGATAGTTTCTAGTTAGGTAGATTTTGAAGTAGACACGTTGTCGATAAAGAGTCACACATCACTCGAATACAGGTCATCATTTTCCTCGACCACCCTCACCATGTCTGCTCCAAAAATCAACCGGCTCCTTGCTAGCATGGTCACTAAAAACAGACGTCTTCATCGACTGTAGCTACTGCTGAATTATAGATGTTTGGAGCCGACATGGGGAGGGCGTTTGAGGAGGACAATCTCTGTACGGGTGCTGTGTGCGCTCTTTATCGACAAGTATACTTCAGAATCTACACAAGCTTATTTATTACTAAACTGACCCCTAATTAATTGATCATTTCTTTTTTGAACCCTGATTAATTGATTATTCGTAATTTGAACCCTAATTATGTAATTATTACTAAATTGGGCCCTAATTATGTAATTATTACTACATTGGACTCTAATTAATTGATTATTCCTAAATTCGAACATAATTATGTAATTATTACTAAATTGCACCCTAATTATGTAATAATTATTAAAATGACCCTAATTAATTGATTGTTCCTAATTTGATCCCTACTTTATGTAATTATAACTAAACTGGACCCCAATTATGTAATTATTATTAAATTGGATTCTAATTAATTGATTGTTCCTAATTTGAACCCTAATTACTAAATTGACCCTAAAGTATTACATAATTTTAAGTTATACCCTAAATAAACCCTAATTTCAAATTAAACCCTAATTATGAATTATACCCTAAATTATTACATAATTTTAAGTTATACCTTAAATGAAACCCTAATTTCAAATTAAATCTAAATTAAACCCTAATTATAAAATATACCCTAAATTATTTAAAAAATTTAAGTTATACCCTAAATGAAACCCTAATTTCAAATCAAACCTAAATTAAACCCTAATTATAAATTATACCCTAAATTATTACATAATTTTAAGTTATACCCTAAATGAAACCCTAATTTCAAATTAAACCTAAATTAAACCCTAATTATAAATTATACCCTAAATTATTACATAATTTTAAGTTATACCCTAAATGAAACCCTAATTTCAATTAAACCTAAATTAAACCCTAATTGAAGAATAATTATATAATTCCTACTTAAACCTAAATTAAACCCTAATTTTATAATTAATTCCTAATTAACCCCATATTTCAACCCTAATCCCCTAAACAAACACTAAACCCTAACCTTTAAAAATAATTATATAATAATTAATAAATAACAAGTATATAAAAAATATAACTAATACAAATATACAAAAAATATACAAAAATATAAAATTAAAATTGAAAAAAAATTTACCTTGGAGCGGCAAGTGGTGGAGCAGCGACGAGGCGACGGTGCGAGGCGACGGCGGAAGTGGCGCCTGGCGGTGGAGCAGAGGCGAGGTGACGATGGAAGTGGCACCTGGCGGTGTGCAGCGACGGTGGAGCAGCGGCGAGGCGACGGTGCGAGGCTAGAAGCGGCGCGGCGGTCGAGAGGCGAGCTGCTTCTTTTTTTTTTTTTTTTTTTTCAGTTCCTTCGTCTTCTTTTTTTTTGCAAAAAACAGAGAGAGAAGGAGAGAAACAGAGTGAGGCAGGGGGAAGGGTCAGGGCCGATTTTTGGGTTAGAATGCTGACGGTCATTGGCCGTCAGGAACGCTGACGGCCTAGCCGCCAACGTATATATATTTATTTATTTTTATTAAAAAATTATATGCTGACGGGCAGACCGTCGAGATTCTGACGGCCTTGACTGTCAGCGTATATATTATTATTTTTAAATTAAGAATTATATCCTGACAGCCGTGACCGTCAGGATTCGGACGGCCATGACCGTCAGCGATGCCAAAATTATATACTGACGGGCAAGTTCGTCAGTATAATGAAGCGGGATAAACTCCCGCTCATTCGCTGACGGTTTACTGGCGGCTTCTTTTGCTGACGGCCATTGCCGCCAAGAAATCCGCAAGAATTTTTTTCCGCCAGTAATTCCGTCAGCAATACTGACGGCTTTTTGCCCGTCAGCATATCCATCAGAATTGCCGTTTTTTTTGTAGTGAAGGTTGAAATCCATCGGTGCAGAGACACAATATGACATTTCGAGTTTTGGCGGCGAACTCTGGATGAGTTTGATCAAAATATTTCCAAGCCTCTGAATCTGACGAGTGACATATGACACCATCATCGACTACGTGTTCAGCATGCCACCGCATATCTTTCGTTGTAGCCGGAGTACGTCAATCTTTGCAAATGGGGAGTAAAGGGAAAATAGTACATCTTCTTGTACGCAACTAATTTGGACTTATATCGTTTTGCGCTTCCCTACTTCGCAGGTTTGAACTGGGTTCTTTACAAAACTTACAACTATCAAGTTCACAATTATCCTTCCAGTAGATCATAAAGTTATTCATGCAGCAATCTATCTTCTCCACCATTAAGCTCATACCATTCAATAGCTTCTTACTTTTGTTGAGATTATCTGCAACTTTATTGTCTTTAGGCATAATCTCTTTGACTAAATCAATGAATTGATCATAACATTTATGAGAAATGCCATTTTCTGACTTTAAATTCATAAGGCGGGCAACAAAAGAGAGTTGGGTGTGTTTCTCGCAACATGGATACGGAGACTGTTTTGCAGCTTTCAACATACTGGAAAACTTTTGCGCCACCGGATAAGGCAATTCTTTTGTATCATCATTCATCTCGAAATAATGTCCGACAAAATCTTGCAACATATTTATGTACACATTTGATGAGCCTTCAGAAATGACGGAAGATGATCCCCCAACTTCAACGAGTTTACTATTTCCCCGTGATAAGTCCAAATATGCTAATAGGAAACGAACCCTTTGGCACATATGTGATATTTGATGTCATCGATATCGTGGTAACTATGATTCTTACACTTAATTTATTTACAAATGACATTTTAATTTAGCACTGTCTCTCTCTGTAGAATCATGCGTGAGTGCAAATTCGACGAAACTCTCTACTCCTTTCACGAATGTATCCGAAAGAAATCTGTCATCCCCCGCCGTTTGTATATCCAACTACGATTAGTAATATCTATCTTATAATTTATGGTGTTAATTATTTGTGATACTAGTTAGAATGATCGATCGTTCTAGAGTAAGAGGAAAATCATGTGAGTGGCGAAATTTCGACAGCATTACGAGGAAGAAGAGTAATTTGAATTATTGGTAATGCTTCTATCTCATTCAAGAATGTTAATAGTATGTTTTATCTTAAATATGCATTTTTGTTGGTTTCAAAATTTCGGCAGAAAGGATCAAATCAGACTTTAGTATCAAACTCTCTATTTGATATTAAATCGAATTAAACGAGTCAAAAATAACTATTGTTCCATCATACGCCGAAACATGTACAATATACATTTTTTTAAAACTCGGCCGATCACCAAGGCCTTCCCATGTATGTACAATATACATTTTTTTTAAATCTCGGCTAATCACCACGACCTTCCCATACATGTATAATATACATTTTTTTAAAAACCCAACCGATCAGCACGGCCTTCCCATTCATGTACAATATGAAATAAAATATTCGACATGCATCACAATATATATAAATTCGATAATGTAATATGATAACGTAAACTATGCCTAAATTCAATAAAATCGAAACCTACATTTCTAGTTAGATACAATTGTACCCTAATTTTCTAAATATTAATTAATTTACCCTTAAAATATGACTAAATTTGAAACTGGATCTTAATTATCCAATTAGATACGATCAAATTCTAATTGTTTAAAAAATAAAATTAAAAACAGATTTAAATAAAAAAAGATTTCAATATTCTTTTTTTAATTAATTTGAGACAGGAAATTATTATTTTTTAATTCAAGAAACAAATTTTAAAAATAAAAAATAAATTGAAAATTAAAAAAATAAGAAAATTTATTTTCTGTTTTTACTCAATTTAAAATTATTTTACACAATTAATACAAATTTCAAAAATAAAATAAATAATAAACATAAGTTTAAAAAAAAAAAAACACTTCAACCCTAAATCTAAAATTATTCACAACTGCATAAATCAAGCCTAAATTCCTAAATTGAACCCCTTATTAAATTTTCCAAAACCTAATTCCTAAATTCAAACCTTAAATCCTAAATTAAAGCCTAATTCAACCCCTCAATCATAACTTAAAACCATAAATTATAAATTGAATCAAACCTAATTCTTAAACTGAATTACAAATCAAATTAAATCAAAACACAAAATAAAAAAAATATATTCAATTTGAATTAAAAGGCTAACATATCTTAATATATGACGGTGTGCTTTGGCGTATGGTGGTGGCTCCATTCTCCCATTCCTCTCTATCTCTACTAATTTTTAACTTTTTTTCCGTGTTGTTGTTTGCGAATGAGAGGATGTGCAGCGTTTGCTGCTGTTTTATTAAGTTTATTGACGTACAAGTTTTCGTCGATAGCAAAAATTCGGCATTTTCGTGGAAAGAATACGTCGGTAAATAAAAATTGGCATTGCGGATGACTAAGTTTCCATCGGCAAATATAATCGGATTTAATTTTTATTTTTTAAAAACTTGCCGACGTACATGTTTCGTCAGCATATTGGGCGGACTTTGTTGTCGCCAATTTCCCGAGAACTTGCCGACAGATAAATCTACCGAGGGGCTACGTCTGCCGGCACGCCGTCGATAATTAGTGTCGTTGAAAAAGTCATTGGGAATGCCGGACTTTTACCAACTGAATGCTACCCGTTGGTAATTTCCATCTGCGTTTTCGAGTTCTTTTGTAATGCATTGTTTTCAAGAACTCGATATGTACCCCACCTTTTGGGGTAATTCATTCATTTGTTTAATAATATTTATCTAGCTAATCTACACGTTTCTACACATATATTTTAAGTTCATTAGTGTACTTAGCCTCGAAAATATTGCGATTCAATTGTTTTGATTAAGCAATAGTTTGATACATATAAGGTGTCAATTTTGTTTGATACAATATTCTATTTCATGAAATGAGTTATTATGGTTTAGTTGTGTATGTTGGTTTGATTTAATATTCATAGTGATTTTTATAATTTGGTTGGTTGATTGATACTGTATTGGCCTCCAAAAGTTGTTTAAACCCTCCTCCATTCACTGTTTTCAACTAATTATTGGGAGGATATGTTGCGATTTGTAACACCAACAGCAACGATAAAATGTATCGGGACAAAATTATTCTTGCACACCTATCGACACGAAACTACTAAAATGAAAAATTGTGAATTATTGGCACAATAAATTGTGCCTATTAATATTTGAATTTTAGAAATAATGATAATCGTTACTATATCAGTAGCATAATGTACATAGTGACGACTCTCATGGGATGACATCTTAGTCCTCACAAGTAAAAGACAATGAAAAGGGCAAGCTAATCATGAATGATCCTATGAATAAATTAATCAACCACATATAAGTCTGCTCAAGCTTTTTCTGAATTAGGAAGAACAAGAGAGATAATCATTATGGAGCAAGAAACATAATATTTCTCCCAAATTATGGAGCTAATTATTATGATTCTGCGCTCGCCCCTAATCTGAAAAAGTCGTCTAGAGTTGTATCAATATGCCCAAACAATCAACCACAATCTATATATTTTTATATCCATATTTAATACTTATATTTATAGTAATTAATTTTGTAAAGTAAATAAAAGAGGATGAATCAAAAATAATAAAACAAACAATTCCAAATATATTAGAAACCAAAAAGCAAGAAAGAAAAAGTAAAGATCGATGAATACTCTTTGAGATTGAACAGACGCGAAAGCAATTGGGTGAATTGGTTCACACCCAATCAAACTGCTCATATTCTCATACAAACAAAGAGCATCATTCAACCAATTCATATTCTGTTTATTTTTCACGGGAAATGAAATTGGCAACAGAATAAGGATGGGTTGGATGACGCTCTTAGTTTGTATGAAAAATATGGGGCTTATTTCTCTCTCTCCGCCTCTGGATGATAATTCTTTGAGTTGAGAACACTTTTATCGTCATTCATATATATATATAAGAAGGAAAGGGGAAAGAGAGGCACTTTTATCGTCATTCTTACCCGTTAGAGTCGTGTCGGTAACCCTAAGCCACACATTAAATACTGTAACTAGGCTGGGCATCCGTTTTTTTTTTTTCTTTCTTATTTTCAATTCAAATTAGAATTTTGAAAATATCAAATAAACATACTTTTAGAATTTAATTCCATATTTATTAATCTATTCAACTCAGATCTAGATATTTAAAAAAAACAAGAAACATATTTGAAATAATTTTTAACCAATTAAGTATTTTATAATAATTTGTTTACTTTTTAATTATTTAGGTTTTAAAAAAATAACAACAGTCTAGTAAAATTAACTAGGATTCACTTTTTCATAATTTAAATTTTAAAAACCATCAAAAGAATATATAAAGAAAAAACAGACAAGAAACAATTATGAACAATCATTAAACACCGAAATCCTCCATTTTGTTAATGCTGTTAACTATTAAAGATGATTTGTCGATATGAGACCGTTTTAAGGCTGAGGTGGACCAATCAAAATCTCCCAAAAATGACGTGTCGTGCTGTGATTCTTAGGGGGTTTATTTTGGGATGAGGCCAAAATTTTGACCCCCTATAAATAACAATTTTTTTTTTATTTTTGTTAAATTTGTAACCCACCTTTTTTTCCGCACCAGTCGTGTATCTCTCCCGTCTTTGCGCCCCTTTCTGCAGAACCTAGGCCCCGCTCTCTTTTTCTTTTCTTTTTTTTTTTTCTGCTTGTGTTTATTCGTCTGAGCCTCTCGACGGATTTGGGGTTTCATCGATTCAGAGTTCATCCTTTTAGAGTTCAACCAAAAATTAGGGCTCATTCTCAATTAATTCACCCACACCGTTTCGAATTTCTTCCCAATAATATTCTTTAAATATCGATTCATGGAGTCTGTTTCAGACAAAACAGATCGAAGCGATTTGGTGTCGCGGATTTATTTTCTGGAAAAAAAAAATTCATGTTAGGGCCACCTCATTCAACATCATCCCAAAAATTCAAAAATTATTTGCATTTAAACAGATCTTTTGTTAAACACTAGATTTGAGAATTCTATAACTATTTCTGTGTTTCTCTATAGCATCGGCCGACACTAAAGAGTTCTATAACTTTTTCTGGATTGCTTGGTGGAGAGTAATGAAGGCGGAGGAGGAGAGGTGGTTGATGAGGATTTCGGGTCTGAAATTATTGACACAGGTATAATTTTTTTCAAATTAATTCTATATCTATTTCTTCAAATCGACTACTAAATTTGATGTTAATTAGAATATTTTTCAAAGTTCTTTTTCAGTTTGATTATGCTGATTCTCGGGTTATTGAATGATGTTTTAGTTTTCGATTTCTGTTTTAGATGCTGCAAATCTAAAACCCTCGATGTATGAAAATTTGATATATGGAAATTTGATGGTGTGTTCTTTTTTCAAATCTGTGGTCGAAACTATCTGGRGAATTTTGTTTTAAATCTATATTCAGTTCTAAGATTTGATTTTTGAGTTATACTTTTGAAGATTATTTTTTCGATTACCTGCAAATCAAGATTTGTCAATTGGTTAAGCTTATTACTAGATTTGGGTTGTTTGAAGTTTAAAATTTAATTAACCCCGAAAGTTGGATTCTTTGCATAACATATTCCATAATTTCGCTTGAAGTTATAGCCTTCAATCAAGGAATGAGATGCGATGGTGATTTGTTATATCTGTGATTTTGGAAGCTGCTGGTGAAGTGGACCTTTATCGTCTTCAGGTTATTTTTTTCATTTTCTTTTTTTTTCTTGGTTTTTGTTACAATTTCCTTTGAGCTTTGCTGTTTATAGGAATTAAAAAATACTGTTGCCTGATTGTCTATCACAGAGTTAAGAGTTGAAC
>BMAC01000123.1:498815-532147 GCA_014905375.1 Phtheirospermum japonicum | reverse complement strand
TACATTCATAGTTGTAGTGTTAACTTAGATTTATGTACAATGGGGAAAAAATAGTCTTAATATTGAAGTTCTGATGCATTATTTATTTTCTCTGCCTGCGAGTTTTGGTAGCACTAATATCGACTGCTTAATTGGATGGTGATGACACGGCCATCTTCAGAATATGCGATCTCACGGCCTATTTTATTGAAAGGTAAATAAATCAACGTCTCCTAAATAAAAAAAAAAATCTCAGTTTGTTTCTCTATTGTGTGGTAATTATATTTATCTTTTTTTTTTTTTGATATGGAAAAAGCTAGCTATATTATTTTGTTTAACTGTTATTTTTTTCTAACTTGCATATTGAGAATTGTGATTTGTGATATTTTATTATTAACTTCACAAAACCTCTTGAAATATTTTGGAAATGATATTTTGCATTTTTTTTCGTTTATTGGTTCATAAGTATAGCTATGATTGATTAAAAACTGGCATGGCTAAATTTCTATTAGTTGGAAATTTGTTTGTTATTGTGATAAGAAGTGAAATGATTAATTCTATATGTGGGTTATTTCAATGGTTGGGTTTTGTTTTATAATGCAACATGTGAAAAATAAAATAAAATTAGTTATTACAGAACTTGATGTTTACCATAGATTTTCATTGCAAGAAATATTTCCAGTCTTTTTTTATTTTAAATTTTATTTTCTGTTAGTGATGTTTTTTGTGTTTTGGTGTAGGTTTGATTCTTATTTTTCATATTTCTTTTAAATTGTATTTTGATTGTGATATATCTTTGAGTTTCTATATTATAGTTATTTTTCTGTATGACATAAAATATCATTTGTACCAATACACCTTTTGGGTATTTCTGTTGAATTTGGATTAGGCAGTTTGAATATATTTCTGTGTATTGGTGTATTGGTACTGTTGGATAGGCTTATGCGTATTGGTTCAGTTGGAGAATTAATTATGTTGTGTTCTTCTGTTCTGTTGCGCCTGCACTTGCTTCTGTGGAGATGTTGGTTCTTCTGTTCCAATAAATGCGTTTGCTTCTGTGGAGATTTTGTTCTGTCGCTTTTGCGTAGTATATATCTGTTTTAATTTTGTTATGTGAATTATGTTATCTGTTTTAACTCTCTCTCTCTCTCTCTCTCTCTCTCTCTTTTTTTCCCCTTTTTTCTTTTTGTTTTCTCAGTTATGGTATTCTCCTCCCTGATATTCAATCTCCCTCTGCAGCTGGCCCGACAATATATCACCCATCCGGAGGCCCGACTTGGAGTAGAGCAAGTGGACGGCGACGAGTTCTTGGAGMTGTTGGTTCTGTTCGARGATCCAACACTGGAAAAGCTCTTGGAAAGTTTGGTGACTARGAGTTGTGTTTATACTGAGGCTGTGTCAAATGGAAGCAAAGAAAATAATATACCAACTTTTTATTAGATTCCTTTATTGTTGAACTYTTCTGGTCAAATTGGACATCTTTTAATAATACAGAATAGAGGGCAGGTGTGCATGATGATAGGATATCATTCAAAATAACTAAAATTAGCAGATGTTAATGTAAATTGATTCAAGTTTGAARAATATAAGGATCAACTKAAATGCATTAACCAAATGGATGGGTCTTCATCGATTTTCTACGGTTGGACTTTTTGGTATTTAGAGTAGTTGCGTTTGTTCTGGATTTTTCTGGACCCGAATTCGAAGTTTGATCTTGAAAATCCATTTTTGTGTAATGATTTAAAACTTCAAATTCTAAAACCTCAAATACATATATAGTACAACACAAATAAATAATAGGTATTTAAGTATATTAAACACCATGTWATATAATTATCATTTTTATCTACYGAAATCAATTATTATATTAATACAAACATATATAGTTTGACCTGTTYCTTAAAACTATGTCCAAACTTAATGGCAATTAATAARTTAAATATTTACCTAACTAAATAACTAATAAAAAATTGCGATAGAAATATATGTTGGGGTTGGGTCTTTATAGGCATGTTTACCTTATGGTTTGGATGATCGAATTGGTATTTTGAATGGTGTTTTTTTTTATTTCTTTTTTCTAATTATCGAGTGCTTAGATACTGAGGCTGTGTAAATGCAAGTCGCGAATAGAGGACATAAGATCGTGATGATTTGTTGTTTTCCATTTTATTTTAAAATACACTMTAATCCCTTAGGTATGTTTAGTACTCCCCTGTTTCACACACATAATACACTATCATAATTAACATATCATTAATTTTTATTTTTCCAAATATTCTTAATTAATATTTTTGAAATAATAGTTTTCTATATGGATTTGATCGGTATATTCCTTGATTTTTTAATTATGGTTAGTTACAAGAATGCCTTGATGTTTAGTCTAATTATTAAAAAATTAAAATCTATATTGGAAAATTACAAATATCCCATTGAATTTATTTTTTATTTTATTATACGAACAAGTGTTATTTCTAAAAAGAATAGAAAATAAGAAAATTTAAGAACTGGTGATTGCAAATTGCATACCTTTGTATGTTTATAGGTAAATTAAGGGGTATTAATTAGCATTTTGGCTTTAGGGKCTTGATAGCCTTGATTTATGTATTATTATCCAAATTAATTAAATATAATTAATCTCATAAAATTAACTCTATCTGGATTTAGGGTTCGAACTTTTTTAAGGTTTGCTTATTTGAATAGAACAACCAATCGGTAATTTGTTTATCCTACTATTARSSAGTTTACTATTTGTACTCGAGTTCTTATCTGTACTTCTTTATTAGTTGTTGATAAAAATATTTATTACTTTTGTATATTTAATATTCCTTTCTTCTGGTAGTTAGCAAGAATATTGAGGGCAAGGAGAGTTTTCGAGTCCAATTTCTACAGTATAGGCGCTGGTCAACACCTTTACAAGGAAAAAAAATATTCAGAAAATAAACCTGTTTTCTGGAAAATACATTCAGAAAATACTTTTCGAATATTTTTTTGGTATTAATATTCAGAAAGTATTTTTCGAAAAAATGAGGTATTCTCATTAAAATATTTATGTTTATGTTTTCTATAATTAAGTTGAATAAATGAAAAAATGTATGCCCAAATATGAGTGCTAAATATATAAAACTGATTTTAACTAAATATCTCAACTGATCACATTACCATGATTTAAAAGATAATTTAAGTATAAATTAATAAGATTTATTTTATCAATATACATATATACGTGTGTGTATATATATAGATATGAAATTGATTTCAACTAAATATTTTCATTAATCACTTTACCATGATTAAGTTATTCAGAAATATTCATACAACTAATTACATATCAAATCACACTACCCTCATAATTACTACACATTTGGTAATTGAAGTATAAATGGGAAAATATATTTAACATAATTAATTATTGTATCAAATATATAATTGGTAAGAATAAAATTCTCACATTTTTGTTTCGTAATTATTCCTCATATTAATAAATTATATACTTAAACTAATATATTCACACCAAATATATACTAATTCAATAAATTAAAAAATTATAATCCTCATAGGATTAAACTGCATATATATATTCTTAGAACGACGTAGTATTTCGGTCTTAATTATATTTTCGGAGTTTACAAGAATTTCAGAATTTACAAGAAATTACAATAATCCTCATAGTTTCAGAATTTACAAGAAGCTCGATCTTAATTATATTTTTCATCTCTCAAATGAATATGATAACCTTATAAAATATATATTTGATATCCCTCAAGGGGTCCTTAATATTTTCACAATTTCGATTTCCATTGGGTTTGAACGTCACATTAAGGGTAATTTGCTATATTTAACAACTAATCCCGTGGATTGCATGTATAAATGCACTCGAACACTCTTCATCATGAAAAATAATGTAATTTAAATAAAAATATACCAGAAGTTGAACAGTTTTTATATTGGAACGAGACGCCACATAAGTTTAAAATATAATCATACTTTAAGATTTTTTATTTTATTTTTATATCTATCAAAAATCTTTCAAAGTATCATTATAAAACTTGCGTACAGTGCACAAGTCATCTTTATTTCACAATATTGATAGTTAAGAGCATAAAGGGTTGAAAATTCTTATTGCGACGAAAATGATCATTTTAAACAAAACAACTAATATAGCATAAAAATTTCAAAATATAAAGTGAACAACATTTTTTTTTTATGATATAATAATTCGCATTTTTAATTATTTTTTTGATAAATTTCATCTATTTTATATTTTTTATATTTGCCCGCGATTTTCGCGGGCTTTCACACTAGTTAGTATGAAATAATTATAAACTACAATCTACAATTTTATTATTTTAATAAATCAAATCACCCTTCTTCGTTATTATTGATTATTACCATTTTCATTTTCGCACTTGACCAACAAAGATTGGGCTAAATTTTAGGCCCATACGGAGTAACGGGCGATATTGATTTATTAGGGTTACAACTTAGAAAAGGGAATATATATACTCCACTTTTGTGTACGCCGCCTTCATTACCGACACTAACGGGTAAAGAATGACAAAAAAAAGGGCTTTCTTTCTCCTTCTTTCACAGAAAATCCATTTTCTTCTCTAATGAATCATCGGAGAGATAAAGAAAAGAAATCGTGTCATATTTTCATACAGACAAAGAGCGTCATCCAACCCATTAATATTCTTTGATTTTTTTTAATGAAATTGGATGACGCTCTTTGTTTGTATAAGAATACGACCAGATTTTGATTGTGGGTCTGAATCAAATCAACTAATTACCAATATGAAATTATTTCATCGATTATTTTTGTTTTTGCAAGGAAATCTACAATTTGGACATTTCGTTTAGTGAATATATATATATTTATACATATTGATTTTTGTTTTTGATTGTTATTGCTTCTCAAAGCGGGTCGATTTGGATTTTCTATCTTGGTTTGGTTCTTCAAGCGTGGTTTTGTTCCTTCTGCATGTTTGTTTAGAGAACATGATTTCGAATAATTGTTTAGGAATATAGTTTTTAAAAAACATACGATCTGCTTAGAATAATGGAAAAAGGGAGTTCTAAGCCATATATATGCTCGGGTAACTACTAGTATTTATTTTCTATCTGGAAGTATGAGAAATGTGTTTTGTAAATTTATGTGCTTTTTTGCCAATGATAATGAATTTTAGTTTTGTTTTTTGAAATAGATTTTAAATCGTTTTGTAGTTTAGATTTAATTTTCAGTAAACCCAGATTTATTTATTTTTATTATTATTATGATAGTTTAGTTCTAGTTTTTAATAAACTCAGATTTATTATTATTAGTAGCAGCGGAAGTAGTTTATTTGACTGAGGAGTTCTCACATGTATGATAGCATTGTTTGTGTTTGTAGTCTAGATATCGGTTTTACGGTGAACAAAGCTATTTATCGTTAAAATTATTTATTAATCTATTCAATTTAAAATTTTAAAAAATATAACATTCATTTTTGCCTTAATTAACTTTTCGATTATTTATTTTTATCTGTATATGCGATATTGAGTATCAAATTGTAAATCTCTGATTCATTCTCTCTTTTCAATTAACTTGAATATAATATTTATTTTTATATGTGCAATTCGTATGTCATAGTGTATATTATGTTAATTTGATATATATCTATCTAAACTAGATAACAAATGAAAATTTATGACAACTTGAGTGTTTGAGGGTATAAAATAAACATACATAATTTGACATAAAAAATAAAAATATCTAATAAACGTTTAACTAAGTTATTAGGCAATTTATTAGGTGGACCGGGTGCACTCTGTTTAGGTGATGATATATTATAGTTATACGTGATGATATATGACGACCTTGCTAGGTGCACTCTGTTTAGGTGATCATATATGATAGTTATACGTGATGATATATGACAGTTATATGTGATAATATATGATAGTTATACGTGATGACATGTGTCAAAAATTATGAGTTTAAGGTTTAATTTTCCATTTTAGTATTTAGTTTTACATTTTAAGATTTAGTTTTTCATTTTTAGGGTTTAATATTTCATTTAAAGGTTTAATTTTTTATTTTTTTATTTAAATTTCTATTTTAGGGTCCCGACAAAAATCTATCATTCTGCCAGTTATACGTGATGATATTTGTTAGTTATATGTGATGATATACGATAGAAATTTAGAATTTAAAGTTTAATATTCAATTTCAGGGTTTAATTTTTCATTTTAGGGATTAATTTTTTATTTTTAGAGTTTAATTTTTTATTTTAGGTTTATTTTTTTTAATTTTAGAAATTTAAATCTTAAATTTAGAATTTTAATTACTTGTGATGATATATTTCAATTATATGTGATAATATGTACAAATTATATTTGATGATATAAGTCAATTGTATGCGATGATAAGTTAAATTACATGCACTAGTGGTCTATCATATACTCTCTCAAGTTATTAGATCTTTTCTGTATGTTGTGGGCCCTGTTTTATTTTCTTACCGCAAGGATGTACACTTTCTCAAGTAACTTAATTATTAGGCTTTTTCTATATTTTGTGGGCCCCATTTTATTTTTTCTTACTGCAAGTCTGTACCAATTGAGGTTTGATTTGGTTAAAATCTAACGATTGCTGGTTAAAAAAATTGATCAACACAAAACAGTAATTGAATATGTGGGAAACTAATTCTAGTTTCGGTTTGTGTTGATTTCTGATTTCCGAATCGATTTGAAACTGTCGATCATTTTCTTTAAAAAAAAAAAAAATTAATGGAAAAAAGAGATAAAAAAATAAATAAGAAACTTAAATAAAAATTGAATTTTTAAGTGAGGAATTTTAAAAAAAATATATTTTTCAAAAAAAGACTTGATTTTAATTCTAATATTAAAAATTCTAATTTTTAAAATTGGAATTAACTTACCTACGTATCCACGAAATCAAATTCCGGGTAGTTTCTTTTTTCAAAAAAAATATTATAAATATATTTTTTAAAGAACTTGATTTTAATTCTAATATTAGAAATTAAAATTAATTTTAATTTCTAATATTAGAATTCATTTGTGCATGTATTATCATAGAGGAATCAAAGTCCACGTAGTTCTTTTTCGTTCATTCATTGTTATTGTTGTGTTGCTTTCTTAAGAGGTATCGTAATGATGACTCTATTTACCTTCATCGAATTGTAGTTCTTTTTCTCGTTTTCAACTTTAACCCAATCATTCACTAACGTTTAATTTTCAAGATTTTTAAGCAATAAGTTAGAATATCGATCATCTAATATAAAGCCTCCAGTGCTAAAGACTTGTTCAACAGAAATTGTTGAAAAAGAAACAGCGAGAACCTCCTGGTCAATCCTATGTAGTGTAAGTAAAATAGTAGCCATTTTTGACCATAACTGCACAAGATCGTTAGTGTCATCAGGGTTTTTGGGGATATTTCCCGATTCAAATGCCCAAGTTTTTAGTTCCATTGTTCGACTAACACTAGTATCCTCAATCAGCCTCGTATAAGAGGAAGGTGACACATTAACACCACTAGAACATTGATTGTATTCATATAAAAGAGCAAATAAAGATTTTTTTTGCTTGGGACGCACAATTTAAGGGGTTAAGAATCTCAATGTTCGAGTTTTGTAAAAAATGTCCTTATGCTTTATAATAAACTGTAGGCAATTTTTCTAAACCTTGACCCGATAATCAGAGTCTAAAATTTTTGCAATAAAAAAAAATCTGAATGTATAGAAAATATTTGACTCATTTGCTCAACATACTAGCAATGTAATCATCTAATTCAAGCAAGTCGAGTAATGAATTACTAATAAGTACACTTTGAATACATTTATCAAGAAGAAGTAGCGAGGTATGATAATAAACACAAGATAAAGTCACGGTGGCGTCATTAAACTTTTTTTAAATGGACATCATATTATAACAATAATCCCACGCATTGGAAAATAAAACGAAATCGACATCTTAATTAATAAAAAAAAGCACACGATACTTCTCTATATTCAAAATAGTTATTAAACAATTTATAAGTTCAATTCTAACGATTTGACACATCAATTGAGAAAATTTTTGGATGCAAACTATTGTGTTGGCAATATTTCCGCCTTTTTTTTTTCAAATCGAATCATGTTTTGCAATATAAAATAACGCACTTCTAATCGGAGCAATTTTATATTCGAAAGTAGTAAAGCCATCTTGAACATATAAATTCAAAATATGAAAAATGTATCTAACATGATAAAATTTAACGTCAATAGAAAGTTGACAAAACGTTTTTAAAGTATTTAAATTAGCCTTATTAACGACATTATCAAATAAAATTGAAAAAAAAAATTGCTAACTAAATGATACTCAAATAAAATAGTTGATATTTTGCGCGAAATATTGATCGCAGTATGCTGGGTATTAAACTCTCTCTATGCAATCAAACGTTTTTTTCAAAGTTCAAGAATTATCAATTCAATTTCATGTAATTCTCATAAAATTATTATTATGATGACAATGCGTACAAATAACCGAACATATTGAGACACTATAAGACAAACAATCAAATATGAAAATCAAATTCAACTTATAGTCACCAACTATATTTTCAATATTGCGACTAACCTTATTTCGTGAAATACTAGTGTTAGATGGATTAAACCTCCAGTATAATATTCATATTGATTACTATGCGCAAGATTAAAAGGAAAACTCATAACGATAACAAATCTTGCAAGAAACTTTCTATGACCATTTTCGATATATTGAAATAAATTAGAACTCGTACCTTGATCGTCAGCCCCGGTATCGGAGGTAGATGAAGACAAGAAGTTTATTTGTGCTTAACAGCTATCAACGTTGTATTTGTTAGGATGCTTTTTATTCATGTGTGCTTTGAGCGTCCCGCGATCTTTATTATTTTTGGTGTCGAATACGTAATGACTCTTTTAATAATTGTATTGTCCGAGGTACACCATCGATCGTTATTTTTGAGAAATGCAATCGAAAGATGGGGAATTATTATTTCTTCCTTCGATTTTGTTCGAGGCGATGACATATCACGATTATCACCCCTTCTTCCTCATCTTCATCCGAATTGGCCTCGGTCGACAGTTCGAATTTGTCAGAGGTAGGTAAATCCTCACCCAAATTGGTTTGATTATGCTCACCAAAATTGATTTAATTATATGATTTATCAATTTTTTCTGGTGTCATCTCATCGAAAATATAATTTTCAACAACGGCCGAAGGGTCTCCTCGAAAATCTCAAACTCGATGAGATTCTCGAATAATTGCATTGTACCTGATGTACACCATCGATCGTCATTCTTGTGAAATGCAATTGGAAGATGGGGGATTGGTATTCCTTCGCCTTCGATTTTGTTCGAGGCGTTGGCATATCTCGAATATCATCCCATTCTTCCTCATTTTCATCTGGATTATGTCGGCTGACGATTCAAATTCGTCGGAGGTGGGTAAATCTTCACCAAAATGGGTGATTATGTTCATCGAAATTGATTTGATTATGTAAGTTATTAATTTCTTTCGATATCATCTCATCGGAAGCATAATCTACGGCAACCGAAAGTTCTCGTAGAGAACCTCGACCTCAATGAGATTCTCGAATAGTATTAATATTAATATTACGAGAATAGATTTGTCATAATAATATTAAAAAAGAAAATGAATAAAACGAGAATAAGAAGAAGATTATTGATAATATTTTTGTACAAATTAATAATTTCAAGTTTGAAAATACAAGAGAAAAAGATTAGAGATGAGGGTAAGGATGGATGTTGAAAAGTGGAATATTTATAGGTGTAAAAATGGATTAATAATAATAATAATAATAATAATAATACATAAATAAATAAATTGAAAAACTAGTCTTTGGAACCGTCGATTTCAATTAAAACCTGCCGGCTTTCTGTTAACCGACTGTTTGACCTCCAACGACTAGCTTTTGTGACCATTGATATCCAACGGCTATATCATCCGAGCTGTTTGATTTCAAATAGTCACAAACCAATCAATTTAATCGCCAGAATCTTTTCCTAGGAAGAAAATTGCTAGTCGCAAGAAAGAATAATTCGCCGGTTCAGTTCGTTGAAATTTGAAACCAAAACCGAACCGTCGGAAATCGGTTCGTAGTTTTGGTTCTAACCAAAATTGCCACACCAACGGTTAACCGGATCCGGATCAACACATCTAACAAAGTATATTTTTTTTAACAAATCACTCGAGGAAAATATGTTTTTGTAACTTGGATTTTGGCGATTTTCACATATCCCTACATTCACTACCCGCTTTGCCAGAATATTTCAACTCAACTCAGGCTTCGGAAGTTCAATCTTGAAAAACTTTCCACTTTGTATTTACCAATAAGATAAAAGTGTACCAAGATTGTCTTGGAACACAAACTTTTTAAGGGTTTTTTTTACAATTTTTACTTTTAACCAACATCCATACTACGACATCAGCTATGATGGGTCTACGAAGAAAAACACACTCAATAAAACTTGAAAGCAAGCCGATAAAACCAATCACATCCCAATCTGCAAATGCCTACGTGGATAACTTCACCCGGTAAACATGACATAAACAAGAAACATCGAAAGAAGAAGAAGGAAGAAGTACCACTGGGTCTAACAAACAAACAACAACAAAAGAGAAAATTGAAAAAAACATGAGTAGCCAACATATCTTAATCTCACACAAATCGATCATCGGTCAAGCCTTATTCCAAAAGGTAAATAGAAAACAGCCACCCAGCTCCCTCGGATCAGGTAGTAATTTACAATTTCTCATACTTCCAGATAGAAAATAAATAATAATATTTACCCTTCCCTTTTTTCATTATCATAAGCAGATCGTACGTTTTTTAAAACTATACTCCTAAACAATTATTCGAAATCCAAAACCACCAGAAGAACCAACCTAGGATAGAAAACCCAAAATTAACCTGCTTTGAGAAGCAATAACAATCAATGTGTGTGTATTCACTAACCGACATGTCTAAATTGCAGACTTCTTTAAAAATACAAAATAATCGATGAATAATTGTTCAAATTGAACAGACGCGACAGCAATCGGGTGATTTGTTTCATACCCTCGATCAACGTCTGGTCGTATTCTTATACGAACAATGAGTATCATCCAAATTCATTAAAAAAACATATCAGGAATATTAATGGGTTGGATGGTGCTCTTTGTTTGTACGAAAACATGACGAGATTTATTCTCTCTCCGTCCCTTGATCATTAGAGAAGAAAAGGATTTTGCTGACTTGGAAGAATTTAGAAATTGCAGGAAGAAGAAAAAGGAAGCCCTTTTTATCTTCATTCTTTACCCGTTACTGTCGGTACGAAGGCGGCGGGCACGAAAGTGGAGTAAATATATTTCCTTCTCTAACCCTATTATATCAATTTTATTGGGCCTAAAATTTAGCCCTATCTCGGTGAGTCAAGTCCAATAGTGGGCATCGGGTCGGGTAGTAATCGTATTCTTGTTGTTGTAGATATATATTAGTAAATGATTATTGTATTCATGAATTATTTTGTACTTATAAATAAGAGATTCAAGTACTTATAATATTTTCTATACTCACTTTATTCCGATCGTTTTCCAACTTTTAAAATGTTGGAACTTGGATCCCTCTAAATTAAAATACATTCAAAACTCGTTAAAATTAAAATATGAACGATGTAGATTGGATAGAAGTCCAATAATGGATTCCGAACATAACAATGTTTTTGGTTCTCAAAATTGTCAGTGCGATCTTTTAAACAAGATTGCAAACAATCTAATAGATTGATCAAGTTTGGATATTATTTGAAATACTCATATATTTTTATTTGAGAAAGTTTACTGCTTAAGTAATAGTAATATACTTGATCGAATATTCTTATATTGAAAAGTTCAATAATACTCTATAGGAATTAAAAATAACTTTTTCATTGTAAACTTGAAATCCATTGTTATCGTAATTTGATCGTTAAATTATCACTAGCTTATATGGAACTAGGTTCCAATAATAAAATAATATTTTTATATGAAGAGATGAAATCTTGTGGGCTCACTCACCCTTCATGTTGGCTTCTAAATTTTTAAATCCACCAGAAGATTGCATGAGTTATTAACTCATAACTATGAGTTTATGAGAATATATGCTCTATAGCATATAAGAGCCAAATAATGTATATATATATATATATATATATATATATATATATATATATATATATATATGTGTGTGTGTGTGTGTGTGTGTGTGTGTGTGTGTGTGTGTGTGTGTGTGTGTTAAGATTTAATAGAGCATTATTCATACAGTATAGATCTAAAACTAGTTCAGAAACCCGCGTTTACGCGGGCATATCGAACAAAAATATATTTAAAAAAATGAAAAAATAAATATTAAATCATATTCAATAATACAACTTTTAAAATCGTTCACTTGAGATTTTGGAAAACCTCCTTGTAAACAACATTTACAGTCTTATTAACAGTATATCATCGCCGTCACAACTTAGGATTTTTAATCCTTTACGACTCTTGACCCGAGAGACTGCGACGTAGAGTTAAACGTGGTTAGAAACTGGTATTGGCAAATACAAACCCACATTAGAAAGAGTTTGACTCCAACTCTTGTTTATAGTCATTGCGAATAAACAATGAGGAGAAACTGTCTCCTTTGAAATTTGAACGGGACCCTACTATCCGAAGGGGTCAATGCCATTCGTGGAATGTAAACCTTCATACCAACATTAGTTCCTGACAAAATCTTTGCTTCAATAATGCAATCTCCAAGTTGCGTAACAACTAATCTAGTACCATTGCACAACCCTGAAACTTGATCCATGTTTCTAATCAACATAACCGGAACTCCAACTTTTAACTTTAGAATATGATTGGGGATTTTGGAGTACTTTATCGTGTTTAGAAAATCTGTCGAGTACACTTGATGCTGAACTTCTCTATTTATATATGTTCATCACCTGGAAGAATCGACATCACGTATTCATTCACTGTCTCAACAATACTATTAGTTGGTGCAAGAATAGCTCTTTTTTCGAAAAATAAGTGATGGCCAAAGTTTTGTAAAAGAGATGGATAAGTGCTCTCAACAATAGCAACAACATGATCGCCTGAAGTTTGAAGAAGTATATCGTTAGGTATATCAATTAAAGTTTGACCATCAACTTCTGTACCAATTTTGCCATCACCGATTTTGAGTATCAAGTCGGAGAAATCGCGAATTTCACGTTCAACAGATCTTGACATTGACTGTCCGACGGTTAACCTCATATTCTTCGTCAATCGAAGAATCTTACAATATTCCCATAATCTAGATGAACAGATACTGGCATACACAATATATTTCCGACTACCCTTTGGCACAACAGAAAGAATCTGACGAAAGTCTCCACCTAGAACTACAACCTTACCGACAAATGGTAATTCCTTTCTTTCTTCAGGTGCAATATGCTTCAAACTTTTATGCAAAGCTTCAAAACATAATCTACTTATCATCGGTGCTTCATCCCAAATGATTAGTTTTGCCCGATCAAGAAGAGCAGCTAATTCTGTTCCAGGTGTTATTGTACACATTGAATCTTCGGTTATGGTCAAGGTATTCCAAATCGAGAGTGTGCAGTTCTACCAGCTGGAAGCAAAAGTGCGGCAACACCACTCGAATCAACATTGAGAACAATTTCATCTTTTGAGCGTAAAGCCGCAGATAATGTTCGCCAAACGATGGTTTTGCCTGTACCCCCATAACTGTATACAAAGAAAATACCACCCTTGTCATTTATCGCCGCACTTAGAATTTGTGAATAGATTGTCATTTGTTTATCTGTTAGTGATGAGCATAATTTATGATGTTCGACTTCCAAAAGACATCTATCAAAATTAAGTTCTTGCTAGATAAGTTTGTTATTTCCGTCGGTCAATGTAGAGTCATTGGGCAAAGGCATATCGCAGAAATTCCTTAGCGATTTTTCATTACTTTGGAGAAGTTTTTCCAATTCAATCAGGGTATAGTTTTTCAACATATCATCACTTAGTTGAAGACATGAACAAAGTAATAAAGAATTATCAAGATTTGAGTATATAAGTTAATTATATTAGTAGATAATTAAATATCATAAAAAAATAAGAACATCTTAAATTTATAAAAAAAAGTAGTTCATTAAACTAAAGACTAATTACCTTCTATACCCAAAATTCTACGTTGTCGCAAGATGTCATCTGTAAGTAGATGCAATGTCTTTTCCCATACATATTATGGTCTTGAAACACTCGAAGACATTAACAATGATGCGAAGAGCTTTCTTAGGAATGACGGTAAACCCCAGTAAATTGCTTCGACAATACCGTTAACGTATTCTCTATCATCATCCAACAGTCCCAAAGAATAACATGCATCCTTGAAAATTGGGTAGACAATGTTGTTAATGGTACGTATATCTTCGTGACAAACTGCTCCTCGGAAATGATGTAAGCATTATTGACAAATAATATGCTTCTCCAACACCAGGCGGAACATAATCCAACCTGTTCCAAATTGACTCCAAATTCAACATTCTCGTTAACCCTGTTCATTTCAACTGGCCATGAATCTCCATATTATGAAGCAAACCCACCAGAGTTCGAAACTGTCCAGGTGCAAATTTTGTTTATTTATTTATTTTTTCGACGAAGGCAATCTCTACAAATCAAATCAAAAAAATTCAAACAAATCTCTTAAAAACGCAACGTGCACGCCAGATTAAGAACAATCATCTACGCAGATTAAGAACGCCACAAAATCTCAGAATTAACGCCAGATTAAGAACAATCATCTACGCAGATTAAGAACGCCACAATCTAAGAATTAAGAAAAACGCCCAGATTAAGAACAATCATCTACGCAGATTAAGAACGCCACAATCTAAGAATTAAGAAAAACGCCCAGATTAAGAACAATCATCTACGCAGATTAAGAACGCCACAATCTCAGAATTAAGAAAAACGCCCACCACAATCTCAGAATTAAGAAAAACGCCCAGATTAAGAACAATCATCTACACTCATCTCAGATTAAGAAATCTCAAAACTCATCTATGTAGATCAAGAACGCCACAATCTCATAATTAAGAATTAAACGCCAGAAAAATCATAGAAAAAATCATCTCAGAACTCATCAAAAATCATCTACGCAGATTAAGAAATCTCAGAATTAAGAAGATCTCAGGATTAACGCCAGTTTAAGAACAATCATCCAGATTAAGAACAATCATCTACACTCCAGATTAAGAACAATCATCTACGCAGGTTAAGAACGCCATAATTTCAGAATTAAGAAAAACGCCCAGATTAAGAACAATCATCTACACTCATCTCAGATTAAGAAATCTCATAACTCATCTACGCAAATTAAGAAGATCTCAGAAATAACGCCAGTTTAAGAACAATCATCTACACGCAAGATTAAGAACAATCATCTACGCAGATTAAGAACGCCACAATCTCAGAATTAAGAAAAATGCCCAGATTAAGAACAATCATCTACACTCATCTCAGATTAAGAAATCTCAGAACTCATCTACGCAGATCAAGAACGCCACAATCTCATAATTAAACGCCAGAAAAAATCATAGAAAAAATCATCTCAGAACTCATCAAAAATCATCTACGCATCTACGCAGATTAAGAAATCTCAGAATTAACGCCAGTTTAAGAACAATCATCTATGCAGATTAAGAACGCCACAATCTCAGAATTAAGAAAAACGCCCAGATTAAGAACAATCATCTACACTCATCTATGCAGATAAAAATCATCTACGCAGCCAGAATTAAGAAAATCTCAGAATTAACGCAGATTAAGAAAATCATACAATCATCTACACTCATCTACGCAGATAAAAATCATCTACGCAGCCAGAATTAAGAAAATCTCAGAATTAACGCTGATTAAGAAAATCATCTACGCAGATTAAGAACGCCAGAAGAAAAATCATCTACGCAGATTAAGAACGCCAGATTAAGAAATCTCAGAACTCATCTACGCAGATCAAGAACGCCACAATCTCAGAATTAAGAATTAAATGCCAGAAAAAATCATAGAAAAAATCATCTACGCATCTACGCAGATTAAGAAATCTCAGAATTAAGAATTAAACATCTACGCAGAGTAAGAACGCCACGCAGCCTCATCTACGCAGATTAAGAAATGCCAGAAAAAATATTAAATCTCAGAATTAAATACACAAATCAAAATTAACAAATCAGAATAAACAAATCAGAATTAAGAAAATACCGACGCCAGAAAAAATATACAGAAATCTATGCAAATTAAGAAACGCAACTCTACAAAAAATCAAACGCCAGAAAAAATCTACAGAAATCCCGCAACAAATCTCAAAATTAAAAACAAATCTCAGAATAATCTACAGAAATCTACGCAGACAAATCTCAGAATAAACAAAAAGAGGCGAGAGAGTGAGAGAGAGAGAGAGAGAAATCTACGCAGACAAATCTCAGAATAAACAAAAAGAGGCGAGAGAGGGAGAGAGAGAGGCAGCGGGAGAGAGGGAGAGAGCGGCTGGTAGGCGGGTATGTGAGAGAATGAATGTTTCTAACCCTAAAAAAGCTCTATTATATACCCCAAACCAAAAATTATAAAAGGAAGTAAAAAATACTTATTTTTTACAAATTGACACATAAGATTTCTGATTTATAAGGAAGAGACACGTGTAAAATGGAGGCATAAGGAGTTGACACCTCATCAAGGTGTCAACAAAATTAACAAATAGGAGGGATTTGAGAAAAATCATAAAAGCATAAAATTTATTAAATAAAAAAAATAATAACTTATATTTTTATTCCATGTTATTTTTTAATCTTATCTCCATGAAAGTAATTTCAATGTACATAACTTTAGAAAATAACATTTTGTAAATTTAAGATCAATATTAATTTTAGATTTTCCTAGAAAAACAATCTAAGATATCCGCAACTTAATTTTTCAAAGGTATGAATTATTAGTTAAATGAAGGTATTAAAACCTACAACTTTTGGTTTGAAATTCAAAATTTGTTAATTTGTAGTAATATAATTAAAATAAAACTAGCAAAACGAAATTCTTAACAACTAATTTATAATAGAATTTGTTACAACACATAGAAGACTTCATTGAACTAAAAGATAATTGTAAAGTCATCTCGAACTTCATTATCAATTTTGAATTGTTTCCATCCATTTCCAAATCGAGCTTATTGCAAAAAAAAAAAAAAAAAGTTGAAATCAAAAACAAAATCAACTTATTCTAAATGACTTGAAATTGTACAATCTTAACATTTTGTTTGAAGCGGCACAATCTATTAACAAATTGAAGTTATACAAAGAAACCTAAAGTACTATTAAATTTGGCATGCAATAATTAATATCACAAGTTGAGTGTTGGCCCAACTGATTAGTTGCTTTGGTGCCTTAATTGGCACGCCCAAGGGTCGAACGTGTCAACTCAGCCCCGAACCTATATCTGGAATGTCAACTCAGCCCCGAACCTAGTATAAAGCTGACATGACACTCCAAATCTAGGTTTAGAGTGACACATTACGGTCCGTGATTGGCTAAAAATAATATTCTAACTATGAAGCAACAAACGGCAAAACATCAGATTCAGACAAAGGAGGAGGTGACATGAATCAGCCGGAGCTACTGTTAAGAGACACGTAGGCTCGAGTTCAACACAATTAGTATATAGAAGGGACAATATAGGCCCGAACCCATTAGTAGCATTAGGGTTATTAGGGCCATATTTTTTTCAATTTAAGTCTGTATTTTTATTTCGTATGCAGCATTACAATATATACTGAGATTTCAACTTTAAACTTGGGCGGGGGTTACCCCGAAAAAAGCACAAGTTCTTGTTTTTTTTTCTTCGTTTTTGCAACTTTTTTGTTCTTCTTTTTTGCGATTTAGAATCTTTTGCCTTTGACTCTATCAAAAAGTATATTGAATTCCTAAGATGATAATTATTTTGGGACAGAGGGAGTATTTGTATTTCATAATCAGTTACACATCTATTTCTTCACTGTCATTTCTCAAGACTTGCAACAATATACTTTGAGCATTGAGCATGAGATAGACCATTTATAAAGTTAAAGTTTTATTTTTGGTTCACTACAACATCTGCTAATGAGTCATTATACCGTGAACCTTGGTGCACTCAATAATTTAATTTACATTACATATAACCGATATTTATCAACACATATAACTAGTACATATCATCACAAATAATTGAATTTCTACATTTAAATCTAAAACCCTAAAATGAAAAAAAAAAACTGAAACGGTAAACTAAACTCTATGATTAGCACATATTTGTCCTTATTTTTATTAGTATTTTAGTTAGTTTTTCTTATTATTTTTGGTATAAGTTGGATAGATTAAGCTTAATTTCGTAATTTTACACTTCCGGCTTGTTTTACCAAAATATGATCTAGATTGATGCAAATAGGTGATTAACGATATAGTTAGCGGTAACTATTATCGCTAAGTCGTACCGTTACCGTGCCCAGAAATGCGTTTTACCGTAACTTGTTCTCCAAGACAAGGGAAAACTATATAAACCCCTCCTAAATCCGTCCCAAATAGACATATATCATCACTATAATCCTATTTTTAGTCCATAGCCTCAAAAACAACATGCCATTACATTCCATATCATAACACAAGATCAAGATCGAAGATTCAAGAGTCACAAGTCGCAAGTTCCGTTCTTTAGTCCGTGATTCGATTTTCGGCCAAGATCAACACGTTTTCTCCGGAGTAGCTGGAGTATTTACTTCACTTCTTAGTTCAAATAAGTATTATAAACTTTTCAATTGCTTTCTTATATTAATTCATGCTATTAGGTTATTACTTTTATTCATAGTTCTTGAGTTACTTTATGTTATAAGCTTGTTATTTGGATATTGAATTCGTAAACCTTAGTCATAATTAATTTAGTTTATCTCATGCTTGATTGATTGAGATTTATTATTCCGTTTACGTTTTATTTAAGATAATTGATTACGCTTATATTTATTATTTTCATTAAAATTCTATACTTTTGATTTCGTTATTGCTAAGTAAGTTTCATATATGTTAATGTTTGCTTAGGTTGATTACTTGAGTTTGATTCATGCTATCTAGTTCTTGTTAGTTGATAGGTTAATATTCATACTATTTAGTTTCTTGGATAATAAAAACAAGCAAACCCCCAATTCAATTAGTTTTTGTGTTACTTGTGATTAAACAAACGTTTGAGATTCCCATTGCATGTTCCTTGAGATCGACTCGATTCAACTTATCACTCTACATGCGAACTCGTACTCTTGCGAGCAAGCTTGAATATTTCAATTTAAAAAATATATATTTGGGGTACACAAAAGCTTGAATCACCCTACAAATGAAAAACTAAACCCTAAAATAGAAAACTAAATCCCAAAATTAAATATTAAACTCTAACCTTAAATAACTGACACATATCATCACATATAACTGGTAGAATGATAGATATTTGCCGGAACTCTAAAATGGAAAACTAAATAAAAAATAGAAAACTAAACTTTAAAATTAAAAAATAAACCCTAGAATGTAAAACTCCCTAAAATGGAAAAGTAAACTCTAAACCCTATTGTCATATATTATCACGTAAAACTATCATACACCATTACGTATACCTGTTATGTATCATCACACATAACTGAATAATAAATTTTTACAGGTGCACCTAGCAAGATGTTATACAATACTTTCTTATCATTTTTCTTTAATTTTATATATTTAATTGAAAACAAAAAATAGTGAAAAAAAAATCATTTTTGATCTATTATATTTGATACATTCTAGAAACTGTACGTGAAATTGGCGAACGTCAAACCACGTTTACTAAGTTATCCAATTAACCAAAAAAAGTTCAAAAGAACTTGATCAAAATTTTTTTTTTCATGGTGTAACATGATTTTATTTAAACATAAAACTGAATTCAAAAACCTGTTTTACTTCCATTTTCTTTCGTTTTTCCTTCCCTAATGAAAATGAAAGGCATCTTTTGAGGTTTTTTTTTCAAGGCAAAAGATTTATTAAAAACGAGCACAAAATAGTGAGTTAGAAACTCACAGGCCATATTGCTAAATTAGTAAATTCTATAACATATTATTGGAAAGTAAACACTTGTATTAAATCAGATTGACGGATAATGATTTGTTAGATAATTTAATCCGATATTGTAATATATTAATTACTTAAGAAGTATTAATTTTTAATGTGTTCAACTTTACAAAGAGTATTGCCCTTATTGGAATCATGTGTACAACATTTTCCATTTCCATGGGCTTCAATATATCCGATGATTACGTGTGATATATCTAAAATATAACGATGAAATGAGAGTGAAGATGATAAGTAAAAAATAAAAACTTTGGGGATATACTTATAGATGAAGATAATGAGTGCTAGAGGGAGGTGGCTGGAAACTTGGATTGGTGGATAGGTGATGAGTTGTTCATTAAATATTTATTCCATATTTTTTTTATTCATATTCAGTATTTTTTTCATTGTACTAATTAAGTTTGAAAAGTAAATAAAGGATATGTGTTGAGTTGATTATATGTTCCTTAAATATTTATTCCATATTTTTTTATTCATATTAATTAAGTTTGAAAAGTAAATAAAAGAGGATTCTAATTTTATTTTATTTTTTTGATATGGTTGTTGAAAAACTTGAATGATAAGGGTTGGTGAGGTGTATATTCTATATTTTATTCATTATATTTTTTTATATACACATTTAATATTTTAATTTATAATAACTAATTTTGTAAAGTAAATAAAAAAGGATGAACAAAAAATGTTAAAACAAAAATTCATAAATATATTAAAAACCAAAATAAAAAAAAGAAAAAAAAAATGCAAGAAGGCCATTCCGCGTACTATTTTTTGATTATAGATAAGTAGATCCCAGATTTTTATTTTGATTTTTGATTTTCTTGTACAACTATATCGCTAAACAATAATTCGGAATCCTGTTTACTCTAAACAAACCCTTCAGGCAAAACTAAACCAATCCGAAATTTACAGAGGCAATAACAATTATTAAAAAAAAAAAAGAAGAGTCATAATAATATATACACTTACACACATGCCCAAATTGCAGATATATTTGAAAGAGTAAAGATCGATGAATACTATTTCAGATTGAATACGAAAGCAATTAATTGGGTGAATTGGTTAACACCTCAATCAGTCTTGGTCATATTCAAATACAAACAAAGAGCACCATCCAACCAATTCGTATTCTATTTGTTTTTTCACGGGAAATGAAATTGGCAACAGAATAAGAATGGGTTGAATGACGCTCTTGTTTGTATGTAAAATATGAGGCGATTTGATTTCTTTCTCTCTCCGGCTGCGGAGGATGATTATTTATAGAAGAAAATGAGTTACAGACAACTTGGGAAAGAAGTTAGAAATTGGCCTAAGAAGGGAAGGGCAAAAAGAGAAGAGAGTCGTGTCGGTAACCCTAAGCCACAGTTCCTTCCTTATAACTAGGCTTAAATAGGGTAGGGTTGAGTCGTTTTATTTATTTTTAATTCGAATGAGAATTTTGAAAATCCCAGTTCTCAAATTAAATAATCCAAACCCCATATTTATTCATCTATTCAATTTAAAATTTTAAAGAATATAGCCTTTTTTTTTCGATTAACTTTTCTAATGTGTAATTTTTCTATGTATGCAATTTGATTCGATTGCCATATTGTAGATATATGAGACATTCTATTTTTTAATTAACTTTTTGAATATGTATTTTTATTTTTATATGTGCAATTTGAGTGTTGTTGATCTCGTCAATTTGATACTATCCATTTAAATAAAATAACAAATGATGAATTATGACAATTTTAAAACTTTAATTATATAAAACGACACACATAATTTGACAACCAACAACAAAATTCTCTTATAAAACTTTAACTAAACATGGATTTTACCTTTCCTTCCCATGCTACAGAAACTACACAAATTTTAGCTGCCCAACACTGATCCGAATAGCGTGGCACCTATAAACGCGAGTCCATACCCACCTACCTGTTGAGCCTCAACTAACTTGATTATTAGGTTCTTTCTATATGTTGTACGCTCTATTTTATTTTATTTTTTACTACAATGATGTACACTTGTTGAAAGTACGAATTTTTAAGTAATTTTGAAAATGGAAGAAAATAGTTAATATTCTTTTTAGAATAATAATGTTTTTTAGGAATATCAATGAATATGAGATGAAAAAGTGATGATTAAAGTTGATTTAATATAGAAAAGAATAGAATAATAATTGGGGCAGAGGTATGTGATGAGAGAATAGTAAGATTTATGAAAAATGTGCAACGTGATTGAATTTGGTGAGAGAGAAAAAAAGTGGAATTAAATTAAAAATATAAATTTGAATATTAAAAAAAATCTCAAATTGGAATAATCTCAAAATAAAATGGTATTTTTGTCAAGTGGTGTGGATGGCTCGGCAAGAATAATGGGCTCGGGATTAATAGAGCTTTGAGAATCATGGACCCGTGGAAAATTTTCGTTGAGATTAAGAAATTGGCCGGTGTTGGGAAGATTATTCGCCAAGACTTGATTAGTAGAAAAGGGACGTCTTAAACGTCTTAATCGCTCGGGATTTGAAATGTAAGGAGCCAAATCATTTCTAAGAGATCGATGTTCGTGAATACACTAAAAAAAATGTCAAATACAAAAGAAAGCTAAAAACACAAAGAAACTACAAGCAAATCGAAAACCTTAACCAAGTCGAGTAGCAACGACGCCATTTTGAAATGTATTTTGTTAGTAGTATAAAAGGTATAAAGGGCATGTGGCTTGATATTATTGAAATTCGATTTATTGTATAAATCAATGAGTTTTAAGCTTGTAAAATCAGAAGAATAAAGGAAAAGTAAATGCAAGTAAAACAAGTATTTCGAATGTCTCATGCGTTTGCCATATTGAAATTGCAAGCAATAATCAAAATAAGCAATAAAAAGTAAAGAAACAACAAAGTACAATCATAAAAATTTAAGGTACAACTATGCATGCATGATCATGAAATTTAAATAATGCAAATCAACGAAAACCGAAAGCACCAATGGAAATAGCAATAAAAGTTGACGTGAAAGTTAAAATCCTTTTGAAAAATAACTAGAAATAAAGAGTAGATCTATGAATCAACATAAGCCCATGCATGAAAATAAAAACCAAAATAAAGTATAGGAAATACTTAAAATAAAAGCGATCAAGGACACGGTCTATGATCAAGGTGTGTCACTCACCTAGATTCCATAAAACCAATTCTTAAATCTAACAACAAATCTAAGAGTAAAGGCAAAATGCATAAATTGAGGAACAAGCTTGAAATTGAAGAACAATGAAGAAATTAAGAAAAACTTACTTGAGTTAAGAAAGAGAAACACAAATTTGATAAAATTACAATCCAAATTAAATCCAAGTGATGGCTTGAATTCTTCTTGAGCTTACAAACCCAATAAAAAGTTTGAAAATAAAATCTAAAAACTAGAGAGAATTTTAGATCCAAACCCATGCATAAGTTGGGAGGATGGGTGATAATGAGAGATATTGTGAGATATGTCTTATTTATAATAGGTTTAATTGGGGGTAAATGGGTCAAATAAGCCTTAAGAGTTTGGGTTTCTCGGGTTTGACCAAAACTGACCCGAAACGACCTTTCTAGACCCTTTGGCTTGATATGGCGTGGGCTGGCACGGGCGTGCGCGGGTGTGCAGGCGAGCTGATGGGAGTGTTGGCGGGCGTGACGCGCGGGCTGAGCGGAGGCGTCGGGCGTGGCGCGCGGACTGGTGAAGCGGTTGGCAAAGGTGTGCAGGTTTGGCGCGCGGCCGAGCTGAGCTGGCGTGCTGGCAAGGCGGGCGCGCGGGTTGGCGAGGCGCTAGCATGCGCTGACGTAGGCAGGCGGCGCGCGCGGGGTGCACAGGGTTGTGCAGCTGTGCGCGGGCGTGCGGGGCTGGCTTGCCTTGGCGCGCGGCAGCTTGCGCCAATGTTTGGTTGGCGAGTCTTGGCGCGGCTCGGCACCTCTTGGCGACCCTTTCACAATATTTTGGTGTTTTGGAGCTAGTTCGTGGCGCGAATTTTGACGCATCCTGGCACGTATTTGCTTGCCCAAACTCGCTTTGGCTCGAACCAAGGTTAGGCTAAGGCCAATTTCACCTTCTTTTTCGCTTTCTTGTCAGAATCTAGCAAAAATCACACCCATACACAAATTAATTGAACTCATTTGACCAAATCAAGTATAAAATCAAAAAGAAACTCGAAAAACAATAAAACAAGGAAACAACCTAATAACCTAACGAAACCCGACTCAATTCCACTATAAATGACACTAAACCCTAATTAAAAATACGAGAAAAACACCACAATTACATGCAAAACAAGAACCTCAATTGCTTGCGGAGATTTCCAAATTTGTCGTGCGCTGCATGCTTCATGTGCTCGCCGTTGCGTTGTGGTTTCGTAGGTGTGTGGGTGTTGGCAAAAACTACATCATGACAACGTCGAGATAGATTAACGACTACATCACTGGAGAAGGAGGCGCCTCTATAAATCGTCGTCATTCCCCAGCGTTGGGCGGTGACAAGAGGACGAGTGGCGGTGGCGGCCATTTCTTGATGTTGGGAATTTGGGGAGGGGGAAATGTGGATACGCTAGGGTTGTGGTGGGGGAGAGACTATACTTGTGTGTGTATAAGAATTTTTAAGTGTAGTGATAATTTTGATAATTTAAGTACTATTTTAGATTAAATGGGATGTTTTTTACTTAAATTGAATAGAAAAAAGGATGATTGATTATTTGGGTATTTATGGTGATAGAAAGTGTATTATATGAAAATTATACTCCCCCTTTTTTTTAATGATCTATTACACATGAAGAGTTTTGCAAGCTAATGTTAAATGATCTCATGAATAAATCAATTACTATGTTAAGAAGAACCGAACATCAATTTATTCATTACATCGTTGAAACAGTACAATATATTGTGCCTTAATCACATCATCAATTCAAAAACTAAAGGCATAACCGAATAACACCACCACAAACACAATACATATGCTATAAGAACACTAGCAAATAAAATAATTACTTAACCAGAGATGTCAATTGCCTTGACCTCGGGTTTCTTCTCCTCCGCCTTTGGCACCGTCACAGTGAGCACCCCGTTCTCCATCGCCGCCTTCACCTCATCCAATTTGGCATTCTCCGGCAGGCGGAAGCGGCGGAGGAACTTGCCGGAGCTCCTCTCGACGCGGTGCCACTTGTCGTTCTTCTCCTCCTTTTCACCGCTGCGCTCGCCGCTAATCTGGAGGACATTCCCGTCCTCCACCTCAACCTTGACCTCCTCCTTCTTCAGCCCCGGGACATCCGCCTTGAACACGTGCGCCTCCGGCGTCTCCTTCCAGTCCACACGTGTGGCTGCGAACTGCGTCGTTTCGTTGGAGGTAGCGAGAGGCCAGTCGCGGAACGGATCGAAAGAGAAGGGATCGAAAACGCTGTTGCTCTGTCGACCGAAAATGCTTGGAATTAGCGACATTTTCTTATTCTCCGACTGAAATCGATTTGAAATAACACGAAGACTTTATAGGGTATAAACTCTGCTAAACTCTGTTTGAATGTTATCTCTGTTGCTAATTGAATGGGAAGAAAGAAAGTATTTAAAGGGAAGAATATGATGGGTTCCCGATTTGAAATCATGGCGGAGAGTGTAGAGTTTTCAGGAAAATCGGAAGTGCATTCCAGAAGAGGAGGGAAAAGAGAATTCCAGAACAAAGTTATCACAAAAGAGAGAAATAGAAATCTCTGGATAGTAATAAGTCTGTCTAGAGTTACAAATGCCACGTCTCAAGTTCAGTTGAAGCCCAACAAATATTTAGGCCCTACATGAGCTGATAGATAGTTTGTTGGGATTTATCGGTTTATTAGGACCCAAAACATAGATGAGCAAATTGGAAAATTACCTATTTTTAACCTTAAAAAATCAAATATACAATTAGAAAAAAACTTATTACGATAATACGAACTCTAATAAAATAATATCAAATCTACGCACATGGTTTTATCACTTTTTTTTTTAATACATAAATTCATTTATGTTGTCCATTTCTGCACAATATCAAATCATCCTTTCATCACTTCATCTAAATTCAAAATTAAGTCCAAATCCATAATAAAAACAATAAGAAACAAGTAAATTATCTCATTCAAATACTTCGAAATCATGCGAATCTAATTCACTGCTCAATTAAAACAATATGTCACATCGAAATCCCGAAAACTCAAATATAAAACCAACATCAACAAAGCCCTCATCACAAAATCAAGATGAGAACCACCGTATCGGGCCATCGTGAAAGCCCAGATCCATCGCCCGCCTTCTACAAATGACATAAGCCACCATGCAATTTATTCCCTGAAACCCGAATCAAGAACAACCCTAATTCAAAGAAAAATACTGGATGCCTAAACCATACACGAACTTCGTCCAACCGAGACTTCAAACAATAGTCGATTTCAGAATAAAAAAATGCATGCCTGAACATTGAATCAACGAAACCTAAACTCATCAAACTAGCCGAAGCTTCCGTCGCCTTGGTATGCTCTCGCATTGTAGTGGTAGTGTCGTTTGGATGCCAAAGTGTGTGAGAGTGGGTCGACAAGAGTGAAGAGAGAGGAGATGTGGTGTCCGATTTTTATTTTCAATTTACAAATGAAGGGTTCCAATATCCAATTTGAGGATCTTCATTTACCAACTGATTTCCAATTTAAGAATTTTGTTGAATAATTGGTGGACTTAGAATTGAGGATTAAGACTGAGAAGAGGAACAATGTAGACAGATGGAGAGTTACTGTTTGTTAGGCACGAGTAGTTTGAGCAATCAATCGAGCAGGTTGCATGTGGTTCTTACTTGACTACTCGTGGTACCTATTCCTATTTTTCTTGGTCTGGTTGGAAACAACGGCAGGATTTGGGTCGTAGATTGGGTATATTCCGCAATATGCGTACCCTGGGTCTGAATCTCATAGCTAAAGGGACGTCGAGCCTACTGGGAGAGATAAGGTGACTGAAGCTTCGGCCTATGCGTACCCTGGGTCTGAATCTCATAGCTAAATGGACGTCGAGCCTACTGGGAGGGATAAGGTGACTGAAACTTCGGCCTATGGAGTGTCATCTTTCATGGTGAGTGGAAACGTGTGGGTCGATATTTGATCGACATCGATTCTATATTTATGTGAGTTAGACTGTCTCGAAAGCTAAGTGCTATCCTTCGGGAGTTAAGTGCTAAGCGCGGTAGCCACCATTAGAGTTTCGTACCCGAACACTCACTAATCGGCTGACTGTTTTAGAACGAGATAGATTTCCCTATCTGTTCAACTGTGTTAACTGTTTCAATTATTATTATTTTTTAAATAAGTTAGTATTACTTGTGTATTTTAAATACGGTAATTGGTTAAACTTTGTAAAAATCTATTGTTTAATCTTTCTAAAATATTTTAATTTTGATTAAAATACTGAAGTCATAATTTGATTGAATTATGTGTTTGTTGCTAACTAAAGTTTTGTTACACGCATGAAAATAGATTTGCACATCAAGTACTTTAATTATTTTATGAAAATTATTTTCTAAACTCTTGTCAATTTTACCGAGTTCTTTTAGCTCACGCTCTCTTTTATTTTAAAACTAAACTCTCCAGATATCGACGTTATGAGAGTGACCCCGATCTTGATCCGGTGAAGAGTGGATCGTTGGCTAGGGTTATCAGTTTGGTTTTTGTTTGTATAAAGTTCAGTTGTATTGAGTCTACCAATACAACAAGTTTTAACGAACAGAGGGTGATAGTTTGTTTATTTATTTATATTACTATTAAGGTAGTATTTTATTTGGGGAGTTACTATTTATTTATTAATTATTATAAATATTAAATAATTTTGTATTTGATGTTATTAATAATCTTAGTTACATACTTACAAAAAATTTAAAAGGCATCACATTCCAAACCCGTGTCTAATATCTATTAATTAATTATTATTATTATTAAACTATTTAATATATTAATATTTAGAATAAATTCGTTAATAATTATGAGTTACATACTTTGAGATATTCAAAATATGTCACACTCTCAATCCGTATCACATTGTACTGGTGTCTAATCAATGTTTATTAATTCTTAGTATATAATGTAATACTTTTATGTTTAGATTGAACACATTACTAATATTTAGTTACATACTTAGATTATTGTAAACAACTCATATTTTACCTGTATAGAATATTTGAAACTCCAAAATAAAATTATTTTAAATTCTATTATCAATAAAACTTATTTAATTATTTTCAAAATAATTTTTTTGTAATTAAAATTATTTCATATGTAGTTTGTTTTTTAATTAAAATAAATAATTTAGATCTTATCTACTAATTATATATAACTTATTTATATTTTTATATTAAGAGAATTAAAGGAAAGTATTAAATAAGAAAAAAAATATAATAAAAGAATTAAATTAGGTAAGATACAATAAAAAGAAAAGTATTAAATTAGGTAAATATTAGGCTCGGACGACACAAATGCAAATGAAGCACCAAAGTTTTTTATTTGTCAAACAAAGCATACGAAGCAGACACATAACTTTTGAGGATTTTTCATTAATATATAGGTGGGATATCCTCCATGTTGTTAATAGTGTTAACTATTAACGCTGATGTGTCAAGAGAAGAGCGTTTCGAGGATGATGTGGGCCAATTAAAAATCTCCAAAAATGACGTGTCAGGTCATAGGGTCTATTTTGGGAGGAGGCCAAGATTTTAAGGGGGTATAAATAACAACTTTTTTTTTTTCTATTTTTGTAAATATTTTTTTCTCACTATTCTAGGGTTTCCGCCTACCTCCCGCTACCCCTTCTTTTCTTTGTTTTCGTTTCGGAGAAAGATGCCTATCCATTTTTTTTCTTCAAAAAACCTTCGAATTATCGATTATTTGGTAATTCTTTTCTTTGTTTTCGTTTCGGAGAAAGATGCATCTCCATTTTTTCTCTTCAAAAAACCTTCGAATTATCGATTATTGGTAATTTGTTTATTTTTCGAAATCATTTTTTTTATTGAGATTGAAGAAGAAAGAATTATCGGTACATCATATTCTCATAAATTCATTAGGTTTCTCTCTCCTGCCATCTCTCTTCTGGCGAACGAAATTGTTGGTTAGAATAGCAAAAATCAATCCATCCACTCAAGGTTTATTTTTGCGAGAACCAAAAGAAATCTTCGATTTTTTTTTTCTTTCGCAAATTCTTTTCCAGTTTAGATTCATTTTGGTGTAAATAAAATTTTTCATTATTTTCCAATTTATTTATTTAGCAACTTGCAGTTCTCTGGAGAGTTTATTTGATTACATGTCTTCTGTGTTTCATTCTCATATAACTATAATTTCATTTGATTTGAATTATTTATAGGTTCATAATAATTTTGAGTGATTATTCGAATCGGCTAGATAAAGTAGTTTAAGTTTATGGGTTAGATGGCTATACTATTCTTTTATTCGAATTAGTTTCAATACATTAGTTTTGGATCCGTGATTTACAGTTCAAAAATTATTTCCGATGTKTTAGATATAATTTMTATAAATTTGACCCCCATTGTGGCAATMGATTTTTGTCTTAAATCGRTTTRTGCTYTTTTTTGGRGTTTAAYTTCAATGAAWMAGAAATCTTTTTATATGTRKTTRSAGGGCTATAAGGTGAATTAGTTTGGTTAATTGGAGTGATATGGAATTGTGTTTATTTGAAGCCAGGGATTGTGATCATTACAAGTAAGGTGAATTGGTTTTGTTATGGGAGTAATACCGAATAACAATGTTTATTTAAATGTCTTCTTTGTTGGTTTTTGGTATGACCATTTGATAAGTATCTTCTCTCACCATACTCACTGATCAGTTTAAATATTAACTTTGAAGTTCGTTTTCTCAGGTTACGAAAGGTGGGTTTTTGGAAGTTGGTATGCAGCCTTACGGAGGTGGGTTGTGGCATACATGGTTTGATCGTGACCAGGCGATTGCTGGGAGTGATTGTTAGAGAGCAGAAAGATGGACTCGAGTCGTATTCGCACCGGCTTGTCAGAATTGAGGGGCCCATTGTGCGTATCCCGACTCTGGCTATACACTTGGACAGGTGCCTTTTGTTGGAAAATTTTGAACATTAATTAGTCGATTTGTCTATGTAGTTATTTTATTAATTTGGTTTTTTTTATTGTTTGAATTTGTTTAGATAGGGAGGTAAACGATGGTTTCAGGGTTAACAAACAAAGTCACCTTGCTCCGATTTTGGCTACATCGGTTAAGGTAATTTCAAAAATTTATTTTGGGGGCAAAGACATGATTATTAGATTTTATTTTATTTATTTTTTTAATTAGCCCAGGTAGATTAGTTCACCATTGGTATAAATAGTGCTTTTATTGAAAAGAGTTTTATGCCTGTTCAGATTAAAGAATACCTTCTTGGCAATAACATTTATATTTTGATAAATGACTGTATATATCCTTCTTATATGATACATTTTTACATATTTCTAATGCAGGTTGAGTTGAATAAATCAGCTGCTGTGAATGGTTCTGCCATAAGTACAAACCAAAAGCACCATACCCTTCTTTTGCAGGTAAATTAATAATACTAATAATAATAAATCTAGAAGTAAAATAAAATAATAATAGTAATGATAATGGTAACAATAATAATAATCTTTTTGGAACCTTTACGTTGGAATCTGCAAAATTTATTTGTCGGGTAATTTGGAAATTTATCAAATGGCATTTCAACATTTATTTTTGTGATTATGTTTTTTTTTTTTAAATCAAATGTTTTTATTTTTCCTTGACGCTTCTTCGGTTGATGAAGTTATTTTTAGTTTTTATTACTTTTCTACATTGTTATTTTGTGATATTCATTTGGACGAAAATGATATAATGATATCTTCTACTGCTGTTTCATATAAATTTGGAATGGCATTTATATTCTTTTTAGTAATTTTATTTTGCGTATTTACTGGATATTTTACTTATTTTATTATCGTTGTTGTTATAAGAACTGTTGTTGGTATTGTTATATTTTAGTATATTATTGTTATTGTTATGATGATGATGATGATGCAGGAGCAGGACTTATTATATAAATTACGCAGAACATTGCATTAATCAAAGAAAGCGACTTGAATTTGTAATATGGAATACAAATCAAGATACAATGTGAAATTTGAATATATTTATATATATATAGAGAGAGAGAGAAAGCAAATTGGTTCCTTAATTTTAGTTACTCTTAATTAATTATATATATATATTTTTTGCTTTCATAACTTAAGGTGGTGGGCCGAGCTAAACCCGGACCTGCCATACGCAAGAAACATAGTGGTAGAGGCCTATCTTTGGGGAACCGCGGGCCATTTTGAACCTCAATATTCTTATGTTCGAGCAGTAGTTACTAAATTCACTCAAATGCTCACAATTGTAGATGATACTATGATAATTATGCTACAGTTGAAGAAGCTAATCTTTTTAATGAGATTATGCAAAGGTGCGTCTCCCCATTAATTAGTAGTTGTGATTGGAACAACATTTTTTCAATAGTTTTTAATTACTCTTTTAAAAATAAAATAAAATTGAGTTTGTATTATAAATTATCTTGTCAGTTATGAAGACTCTGTTTTATTTCCTTATTATTTTCTATTGTTCGTGACTTTTTTATGATGTGAAAATTTAATCCATGAAATTGGTTATATTATTCGAGTAGTCTTTCCCCCTCTCCCCAATGTGTTGGAGTAGGGCATGCGAGGTAGATAGCAAAATATTTATTCTGTGATACTTATTATTTTTTTCTTTTTCTTTTTCATTTATTGTTACTTTGAACTTGCAATCGGTTCTAAACTTCGAATGTACATTGTTAGTCTTCTGCCTATCATTCTAACTCCATTAAATGTTACTGGAATTGGTGAAATTTGATTATTTCCTGATTTTCTGCCGTTGATACTGTTTGTGAGGTAAGTTTTTTGATTTATTGTTCATAAGTGGTTCATTTTTTTTTCGTTGGCATTGTTCTTTATGAGGGGATGGAGTATCTTTGCAATATGTGACACTCTTTAAATTCTTTCTGTTGGTTTTAGAATTAGTGTTGTGGTTATTTTTTTACCATCCTTTTGTCATTCAGTAGATGAACTGTGTGAGATTTCTCGCTTTCATATTTTGTGTTACTTTGTATAGTCTACAACCTTAACTAACTCTCAGGCACCTAGAAGATAATTTCGATGATTGGTTGACTGAAGAGTTGGATAATTACTTGGATGACAATTATTTTGTTTTTTACTGTCCAGGTATTCATAAATATTTTTGGGCTTCCTCCCCCTCATGCATGACACGTTGCAATCACGTCAATAGTTATGATCACGAAGACTCATGTGAGATACAATAAATATTTTAGATGTGCTTTATTCTAATTTTCTACAAGTGAAAGATCGTGAACAACAACAGTGAAGTTATTGTTAAAATTTCTAATGTGTTAAATTACTAAAATTCATCTCCTCACCCCTTCTCCTTTTATCAAAATTTTTTGGATTTTCTTTAGGTAATATAGAAGTTATTATTATTAACTTTGAACTTCTTTTTTTTAATCGTGTTATTTGTTTGTATAAGAAAAATCACAATTATGTTTTTTATCTAAGTGCGCGACCTCCCCATATTTAGAAATCTAGATCCGCCCTAGGCATGATTGCTATTCACTTTGTTTGGGAAGAAATGGTAGTCTCATCTCTCAAGTATGTGTGGGCATTGAGTTGGTTTGATACTTAGCTGATCGACATCTGATCAGTTGGATTTCTGGTTGGGTAGCATACTCAGCTGATCGTCACTTGATCAGTTGTATTTCGGGTTTCTAAAGTGAATCGAATTTTTTCACTTACTTTTTTATTAAAACAAAAGTTCGTCTGCAAGAAAATGGAGCAATTTTAAGTGAAAAATTTGACTCGAGTCGAATCTCTCGAGAAAGACTAATCGAAAGTAAATATTTGCGTTTGGTTCACGAGAGAGAAAACAACGAAAAACTATTCTAAACACTCCATCAAGTTTTGGTTTGAAAAGTTGTAATTAGACGTGTCTAGACGGTTCGAACCGTCGGTTCGGTTTTGGCGGAAATCTCGAACCGGAACCGAACCGTGAAGCCGGACGGTTTGCAAACTGCCGGTTCACGGTTTGGTCCCAGTTCGGTTTGGCCGGTTT